>VXBI01008022.1:730359-798672 GCA_013397375.1 Toxostoma redivivum | reverse complement strand
TGGAGATGCTTTTTTTCCTTAAAAAAAAAAAAAAAAAGAAAAGCAGCCTCTCATCAGAGGAATGTGCAAGCAGAGTACATTTAAGAGCCACATTCTGTGCTGCCATGGCAACCAGAGTTTTAAAAATGATACCGTCGGTGTTCCAAAATGATGCAACCTACAATGAACATCAGGAATAATTAAGAAAAGTCGTGTGTGCTGTATGCTCAGGAGAAGAAATGATGAGGGGACCATTTCTCTATCGATTCTTTTGCCCTCCAAGTGACATGTGCTGCTGTTTGGGGGAGGTTTTTGCACCAGCAGTACTCTCACAGGGGTCAGTGGCAGGTTTGTGAGGGACCTCCTTGTTTTTTCCTGAGGGGTTTTCTAAGGTTTTTCCCTGCTGAATCTCTTTATTTATTTATTTCAATAACTGCAGAGCTGGGGTGTAGCTCTGGGATGAAGGTCTTGCTCCAATGCCCCATGTTTGCTTTCCTCCAGGGCCTCCCAGCCCTTGCTGGTATCCACAGCCAGGAGTTTGTCACAACATACAGCACACAGGCTGTGGCATAATGTAAATGCTCTGCATTTATTATTGTCCCTTTTAAATCTTCATTTCCATCTTTCTTTTTACTGCCGGTTCTGGAGAGGGAGCAGTAAAACCTGGAAGTCCCAGGAGTGGATGCTGCTGCGTGGAGGAGTCAGGAGGGCTTGCAAATGGCAAAGGTCACAGGTTAAGACCCTTCAGTGAGGAGCACAGAAGTCTGAACTTGTTAATGAAATGACTGGGATTTTTAGCTGGGTTGGGAAAGGGAGGAGATTGGGAAGGAATAGCAGCCCTGGCTTTTGGGAAGTCTCATGAAGTTTAATTGTGAATATTGCTGCTAATCCCATGAATTGGATACCTTCTCCTACCTCATTTTTTTTCCAAACCAAAAATTAGCTTTTTTCCAAATAAACTGTTCAGTCTATTTAGGAGAATAAGACTGAATCATGCAGTTTGCCAGACATCTAAGTAGAAATTATATCTGCTAATTAAATTACTACAATCCAAATAGCCATGCAAGTTCCAAACAGGATTGCTATGCTGGAGGAACTTAGTGCATTTGCAGTTGGAGGAGAAACATTTCTTCAGTGGACATGGAAGGTTCTGCTCTTTTACTGATTCCTCAATCTTCACTATCAGCCAAAAAGTATTTCAGACATAGCGTTGTGCATGAAGGTAGTGTAAAACACCAAAATTACTTCTGAATTCTACTTCCTGAAAAGCTGTTAAGTTTTTCTTTCCTTTTCCTGCTCTGCTTGTGTCTGTTTTTGTGCCCAAACACAGACAAGCCTTGAGAAGCAGGTTCTGTATCCCTTCAAGGTTGTTTCACGAGGACTTTAAACAATGATAATAAAAGAAAAAACCCAAACCAATACCCAGAGGAGCCAGAAGTGAATGGTCCAAGGCCAGCTCACTCCCATCTGTTCCAGAAGGGTGAGATTGCACATCCCAGCAGTGTAATTGCCACCCACAGCTGTACCTCCACACCCCCATGCTCCCTTCCCCCTCCTCCCAGCATCTCCACCCGGAAAGCCAGAAAGAAACAGTTCTGTGGTAACGTGGGGTTTCTTGTTGTTAATTGTTTGGGATGAATCTGTAAAAGAACACGGAGTTCATGCCCCAACCACTTCCCTAGAGTCTGGTATTATAAGAATCTGATTTCTTTCCTCTTTTGCTGACGAGACAGCTTGAGAGTGTGTTTTATGGGCACACCCTTTCAGGTTTCTCTATCTCCTCTCTTGCATTAATTTTTAATCACTTCCTCCAGTTGACATGCAACAACGCCTCTGAGGACTGGCTGGATTTGTTCTTAGGCAGGCACTGCTCAGCCTTTATCAAAAAATCTAAGGTGACATGACCTTAAAAACTTCGGAAAACGGATTCTAATTTCAGATAGGCTGGTGTGCATTGGCTTCAGGGGAGTAACACGAGGCTCCTGGAGATGGGAATCACAAAAACACCCCTTGCATTGGAGAGCAAATTCAGGGTATCCTGGGTTATCACGTGTGCCTGTTAGCAGAGGATTCCTTGTGCAATTATGGAATTATGGAAGTGCTGCCCAGTTTTCAGGAAAGAGAGAAAGGTCCTGCTGGTTCATTAACCCTCTTGTTCTGAAGTTTTAAACTCAGAGAGGGAAGTGAATACTTGGGAGGATGTGAATGTCTGTGTGTGGATATGTATTGAAAGGATCTGTATGAAATACTCCATAGATGATTAAAGATGCAGTTCCATTTCCCAGGTGATGTGCCAAATTCATTCCAGTTAACTAGAAAATCAGCACGGGGGAAGGGGGATTTATGTATTTAGTGTGAGTAACCTTTTCACAGTTTGAAAAGTAGCCAGCACTGCATCTATGGGATCCCAACACTTGTTAATACTCAGCTCCCTGGCACTATGGGGGCAGATTTTAGTGCTGGTCACTTGATGTTTATCTAGCAGCCTTTGTTGCTCGTTTATGGGCTGAGAATTTGGGTCAGGCACCCGAAAGGAGCTGCAGGTGAGGTGAGTTGGGGGTGGAGCCCCTGCACACAGCCCAGAGCAGCAGCTCTGCCCGTGCAGGTGCTCCTTTAAGCCTTTAACTGCTGAGGGTTGCCTGTCCTGGAGGCACGAGAGGAAGTCATGCGGTGCTGCTGAATGGATTTGCCTTGGACACAGTCCCAGCCAGGGAAATTGTGTGACAATTTTAGGGCAAAGGTTCCCCTTGGGTGACATTCGACAATATTTCAAATATCCCGTGTGCTTTCCCCGGCCCGGCCCTCCTCCGCCTCGAGACAAATCAGGCCGCGGAGAATTAATGAGCTGCTGGCTGGGGATGCCCCGCGCGTCCCGGGGTGACAGAGGGTGACAAAGGGTGACAGAGGGTGACAAAGGAGCGGCGGGTGCGGGTCGGGCCGTGCAGGCGCCTTTGCGGAGCCCATGAGCAGTACCCGCACGGAGCAGAGCGCCTGGGAAAGGACACGGCACATCCCCCAGCGGGATGTGGTGCCGGAAAAGCAGCCAGGGAGGGCTGCAGAGGCCGGCAGGGAGCCCAGGCTCCCCCGGCTCCTCCAGGGATGCCTGCGGGATGCGTCAGCGGCGGCAGCCGGGGCGGGCGGGCGCGGGGCGGAACAGCCGCAGTCTGGGCTCCAGCCTCCTGGCTAGACTGGAGAAACTTCTAATTGAGTTCCTGAGCCTCCCCTCCCCTCCCTGCAGCTCAGCTGAAAAACACCCTGGCTCCCAGCCATGCCCTTTCGCAGTGACCTTGCCTGCAAATAGCGCGCAGGAATTTTTACAGGCGCTGTGCACTTGGAAAAAGGGTTGGGGGGGTGACAGCAGGGAGCTGGGGAGGGGGTGCTGGTCCCTCGGCTTTAAAAGCCAAATCCATCAGCTTTCCTTGTCAACCTCCTCCCCTTCCCCCCCCCAAAAAAAAACCCCACTGAGCCCATGAATTGCAAATTTCGATTCATTGTGCTTTCTCCTTTTTTACAATGCTATAGATTAATTTCTCTCTCTGATGGTATGACAGATTTTAAGACTCTAAACCAATCAGTTCCATCAATCTTTAAAGGGAATTGTTTTGTGTAGTGGTAGGATGGTAGGATGATACACTGTGTGCTCAGGTTCCTTGCATGTAGAATTATTTTTTGACATGTATGTAAAAAATATGTACTTAAAATGTAGGGAGCGTGTGTGTGTATGGATGTATAAAAATGTTCCTACATCCAGTTATGCATGAACATAATGTAAAGTGATCCTGGTAATGGCTGTCTCCTTAGTGTATATACATAAAAAGCAGCAGCAACCACTGGCTAAAAATAACCCCAAATTCTTCTCTCACATTACATCAATTAAACTTAGAACATTTGATGCAAAAAGTTGGGCTGTTAAATTCTGGTTAAGAACCCCTAGTTCCGGGATACTGGGATGCAGGCTGTGGAAATCCCCAGGGCAGGGACAGAGGAGCCACCCGTGGCTGTGTGACGGCTCCTCCACCTCCTGTCAGCAGCACTAAGTCAAATTATGAGAATTTCTGGGAGGGACGAGTATGACCCGTGTCAGCAGAGGTGTCAGAAGGGATATTCCTGCTGGAGCTGCGTCCTGCAGGCTCTTGGACCTGGGGATGTTCAGCACTTTGCAGGATCCTGCTGTTCACACGTTGCCACCTTGTTTTCAGTCCCCGAATCGCCTTGTGTAACGTGTCACTGGTATCACACTCTTCAGGCGTGTGTTCAAACTTCATGGTACAAAAGGGAAAATTGATAATCTAGAAGTGGCTTTAATTAAAACTTGTTTTTCTTGTTCCTTCTGCCGTGTTTGTCTGGGGCAGCCCCACTCCCTGTAGTCAGCAAGCTGCTTTTCCTTGCTCTCAGAAGTTCAACTGTTGCAATCAAAGGTAATTTTGTTTGTGCAAGATACTCATCTCCAAAGGAAGGGCCAAGAATAGGGGTGAAAGAGAGGACAGCAGGCTGATGACTTAAGTGTTCCTGTCAGGCCTTTCTGACAACCCCAATAATTCTTTAATGGCTTCCTAATAAAGGGTAACATCATTATGTCTGAGAGGTTTTTTGGATCACTCTTCTGCTCATTTGCTAAAGGGGATGAATAAGAAGTGGTCAAAAGCAGATCTCTGTGCCTCCATGCTGTGTTGAGAAGATGCTTCAACAGTGTCCAAGTCCTTTCTAGCTTTTTATACAAAAAGGGAATAACAGACTAAATTTCATTGCATGTAAATTCAACTGCGAGATTCACCAGTACACATTATGCTCCTGGCACTTTTTGTGTAAGCACCCCAGAGTCTCCCCAGAGGGTTCTGATACCTGAGGGATCCAAAAGAAAAAAAAAAAAATTCTGTTGCAAGATAGAATTTGCTTAGTGTGACTTTCTCTGAGACATATGGTGCAGCAGCACCTGTTTTGTAAGTATGATCTCAGTGCAGAGAGAGCAGATCCTCGAGAATAGAGGAAATTTCTGCTCTCCTTCCCATAATTCCACCTGGCTGCCACCTGCTCCCACATTTAATTGGCCTTAGTCCCTTGGCTTCCCACTCCGACCGCAGGGTAGGCAGGAGGAAGCAGAGACAGACAGTGAGTGTGCAAAGTGTTGTGGGGAAACAAAAGGGACTTGGAAAGAGCAGCTCAGGGAGAAGCTGGGCTGCTTTGTGTGAGCCTCATCATCCCTGGGGACACAGCACAGTTTCTTGTTCACCTGGGCCAAATAACCTCAGCAGTTTTACACTATCCACTGCTCCTGGGTACTGGACTGGTGGTTCTGAAGTTCTCACCTTTCAGTTTTGTAGCACGAGACAGTGGTGATAACAGCTGGGAGTATCCAAGTGTAGCTGGCAGCGATGGAGCCACACACCAGGGATAAACATCCTGACAAAATTGAAGTGTTTATTTGCATGTGGATGTCACTGCTTGGTAATTCCCACCACATCTGGTTACCACCACTGAGATTTGCCAGTAAAAAGGAGGGTGTTTTGCCTCGTTTTTCCCAGAACAAAGTGAGCATGGCTGCTCATGGAGAGGAGCTTTGAGAAGCTGATACTAATCAGATTTCATTCCTCCTTGGCTGTGTTCACCCCACCCTGACGGAGTTCAACCACCTTTTTTCACTTACTTAGTATGACCACAGATATTTAACCACGGATTCTTAACTCAATCTAACCACACTGGTAGCCGTGGTGAAGACGAGCAGCTTCGGAAGGAAAAGGTGGTAGTGACACACCAACCTGTGGGGATCTCTGCGGAGCTGAGCACTTGCTCGAAACACTTCTTGTCTCTCTCTCTCTGTTATTTGTGTACCCTGGACAGCAAGCTGGAGTTAGAGGCTCAGAACACTTGAAATAAGGACTTTTTTTATGATGTGGGCCCTGAGTTACAGGCAGAGCTGGGATGGATCAAAGCAGTTCTTGGTAAAGCCAGGATTCCTATCAATTTTGTGCTGTAAAGTCAGTGAGCTTCCCCGTTCTGAGTGAGGCCTGCAGTTGCTTACTGTCTTACAACACATTCTGAAGTGTTCTCCATCCATTTTCTGCTGCTGAAAATACTCAGGTCTGAACTATTCTGAGTTCCTGAAGCCCAGAATTTCACTGACACGTGTTAGGAGATGCTTCTCAAATAGCTCCGGGAAGCCTTTTTCCATCCTGAGGTTTTGCTTTTGCTGTGCAGTGGAGCTTGGGATTTCATTTCAGCATCTGCCTGGGGGTCAGTGGATGGGCACCTTCTCCCTCCCAGCGTGCAGGAAAAGGGACGAGAAGGACATCCGGAGGAACAAAGTGGCTTAGGAGGTGTCCAGACTGTCTGCGGAGTGTGCTAGATAATCTGGGGCCACGAGACACTCCCAGGCAGTGTGAGGTGGCTCTTGCTGATCTGCAGCATTAATTTAAGATTCTTTCTATGTTAGTGCACTTTCACTTCCTTTTCTAGAAAAACAGCAAACTGTAGCTGAACGCTCCTGTTAATGCCCTGTAGGCCTCTTATGCAGCAGTGGGGAGAGTCTGTGGAGGGAGGAGATAAGGAAACCACCTCACTTGAATGAGAATTAATTGCTTTTGCCTTGGTTCTGGAACATTCCTAAGTATAAGACTAATGATTACTTTAATATATAGACCAATATATGAATTGTCTTTTTTCTCTGGGAGCTTTTGAATTTTCTTTAATTCCTGCCTACTCAAGAGGTCAGAAAGGGCAGGAAGCAGAGCTGACTGAGCTTTCCACTGCTTACATGAAGGAATATGTGCACGGCTCTTCAGGTCCAGTGCCCGGTTTTCAGTGTTTGGGACGCTGCTGCATTCAGTAGAGGAAGGAAGAGACCAAGATGACCCTGTTTAGCTCTCCCTCAGTGATCTGGCTTATAGCTTTTGCCTCTCACCCCTCAGTTCTTAATGGATTTTAGAACAGTTTAAGTAGTTAGACAATGATGGATGTGGAGGCTCACATGTCTGCACGTGTGGAGAAGTGGACATCCACAGGCAGTGTCCATAGCAGACATTCCAAGGTGAACTGTCTTTTTTTGGTCAATTAGAACTTTAGAACAGCCTCAGTCCTGCTCTGTCTCACAGTTCCTGGGTACCGACGTGACCTGGGAAGGTGCAAACACACACACAGAGTGCATTGTTATACCTGTGCTGGGGCTGAAACAGAACTTGCCACCATTACAGAAACCATTTCTATAAAATCTGTTCTTACAGGGCCTTTTTGTTTACTTTGAGGCTGCTTTATGCTGTAAAGACGATTTAGTGCAGTTCAGAATGCACTGCACAGTCCATCACCAGCCTCCAGGCACACAAATGGGAACATTCCCAGCTGTTTCCCAGTGAAGCTGATTTCCCCAGGCCCACCTCTGCCCCTGTCATGGAGCACAGAGGTGAGAGTGAAATGCAGTAGCAGAGCAGCAGGAGCTGCCCCTCTAAATCATGTCCCAGGCAGGCAGCACCGAGCAGCGCCGGTGCCAAGTGCGCGTTATCGGGGGCAGATAAGGGAAGGTCAGTGCCCTCGGAGCTGTGTTTGCAGAGGTGTCTGCACAGTCAACACACATCTGCTTCTCTGCCTTCTCTTCAGATTTAAGCCCCAGGTAGAAGATCCCTGACTCTGTACAGAGGCAGCCAGGCAGTGCTGTGAGGATCTGAAGTTCCATGTGCTCCATGGAATATCGTAGTGAGGAGTCTCGCAGCTGCTCCAGTGGAGGCTGAGACTAAGGATATGTAAATTTAATTCCTTTGCCACATAAATCCTCTGTAAGTATGATCTAAATCGCGTTAATCCAGATCTGCAAAAAGGGGCCTTTCTTTTCCTTTTCTTTGGATTTAAACTCTTTGGAATAGGAATTGCTGGTAAATGCATGTGCTCGCAGCACTTCTTAGAGGTCTGTAAAAACTTCTGCAGGGTCCCTGCTGTAAGAATGGGATCCATTGGAAGTTTTCTGAGAGAGAGCAAGGTCTTAGTGAACTGAGAATTCTTCCGTCTGCCAAGGAGGAAGTGAGGGCAGAGATAGCCTGGTGCTGTTTGATTGCAGAACAAAGAAGGAAGTCATTAGGCCACACCCTGTATGTGTTCCCTTCCCCTGCACGGATGTGAATTTCGGACTGAGACTTAAAGAATCCTAAAGGTAGGGGTGTGTTTGTGCCCTAGAAAAACCAGACTGGATGGTACAGAGTCCTCACGAGCTGCTGTGCACCCGCTGAATCTGGGTTTGCTGCCAGCTGAAACAAGAAGTTACGCATGATTCTGTTTTTCTCCTTTCCATATTTCTTTTTTCCATTAGCTTTAGAGTCAGTTAATGTTTATACAGACTGAGTCACTCATCCCTACCCAGCCACCAAAGAATGCATTTAATTCACAGCTCAAGAAGCAAACTGAATGTTTAAATTGACTCAACCTTTGTGGAGGCTTTGATCCATTCTGGAGCAGAGTGACTAAGTGAAACCAGGGGAAGTCAGATTGCAGTACCCAGCTCACGACTGTTGCTGAGGGATCATTTTCACAAAGAACCCTGAATGTTACAGCACTTTGGGAGTGGCATCGGGGGTTCTGGGCTGGGACAATGGCTGCTTTCTGCAGGGCACCACAGTGCAAAATGACTGGGCAGCAGCCAGCAGCACAGACCTTTGGGGGCTCTGCAGACTGCCTTTGGAAATGCCAGCCCCTTCCAAGCCTTGGATTTGGATACCTTGGAGGGATTGAATTTTCACAAAGCTCTGAATACACAGGCTCTGAAAAACAGAAGCACTGGAAACTTGTCCCGTGCAAAGCCTTGCTTGGTGCCTTTTTCAGAGTGTGGTGTTAAAAAAAGTCAATCAAATGTGACCAAAGCATTAAAAGAAGTCTTTTCTCTCTTGTCCCCATCTCATCTGTCTGTCCTCAATCCCTCTTCCCCATTATTCCTTACACTTCTGGAGCACTGAAGGATTTTAATGCAGCTGGATTTGAGGTGTAAATAACTAAGCTGTGTGTGGCTGGTTGTGGGAAGTATCCTGGATCTCTCCTCCAGGGACTCTGCAGTATCTGGAACGTGTCCTGTCCAGGCTGCAGTGCCATGCTCCTGTCTTTGACCACCATTCCATACTGAACCAAGGGCTCCAGAGCCTTGCAGAAAGGGGGTAAATTGTCTCTTTTGAGCTGTGCAATTCCTGTTGTACGTTTTCTGGGGAGCAGCCAGAAATCCCTGCACACTGCCTCTCTCTTCTCCCTCTTATGCACACTTTGTCTCTCTAGCTTTTCCCTTGCCTTTTGTGCCAAGAATGTGATGGGGGAAGGGGGAACCGCACAGGAAATGCCTCTTCTTTTCTCTAACGACATTTCCAGCTGCATTTGGATGGGAGAATTCGAGGAGGGGGAAAGCATCAAATCAGTGGAAAGTTGTTCAGCTGCCAAGTCAAACTGGTACATTTTAGCTCTGGAGACAGTAGAGCCTTTTCTCCTGAATTTTGGCCCATTTTTAAAGTTCCGTTTTTGGAAAAGCAGGGGGAAAAGAAGTTAGTGACATCAGTGCTCCTGGTTTTTATTTATATACATATTTTTTTCAGCAAAAATGAAGCTAAATTGTAGCTTTACTTCTAAAGGTTGAAAGTGCAATGGGGCTTAGGAAAGCTTGAGCAGGGTGATGCCTTTTTCTTTCATAGCAAGGAATGCCCACCTGCCTCTCCATCTATCATCTTTTATTATCTTTTATTCATCCACCACCCACGTGCAGAGCCAGAATCTCCTGCTCTCATCTTCTCCTCCGTGTTGTTGTTCAGTAACTCTCCTGTCACACCTGGGGCATGGGCTGAAGCAACACCCTGCAATGCAGGATCAGCTCTTTTCCAGCAGCTGGGGATTGATCCCTGCAAGGGTGGCCTCGCAATTTATGAGGTGCCAAGGATGCAGAGGGGGTAGCTGCAAACTGGAGATGTAGATAGGACAGGAGATGAAAGGTGTTCCAGCCAGACAACAGGATTTCTTCTCTTCATCTCCGTCCAAGGAGGAGGAGGAGTTCTCCCTGAGTTGTCTGAAGTGTTGCAGGAGATGGGCTTTGCCTGTGGCAGGCTAAATTTGGAGTTTATCTCTCTCCTTGGTTCGGTGCCCGTCATCCTGAGATCTTTTGTTCAACTCATGTTCAAACAATACTCTTTTTGTGGCCTGTGAGAGTAAAACTTGTGGTGGACCTAACAGAAGTGGCAGGCGAGTACCAAGATCATTCTAGTGGTGCCTGTTACAGTTTTAACAGCTTGAGTGTTGTGGATTTTGCAATTGTTTGCCATATAAACTGTGTTTCTTTGAGTAAGGTGCAGTGAGACATCAAAGCTCTGCAGCAGTTTTACCTTGTGAAAAAAAAATATAAAAGGAGTAGGAAAGAAAAGGGGGGAAAAAAGCAGCTTGTTATTAGCAGCCTGGTTGTCTGCATTTAGAAAACCTATTAAAAATGCATCATGCTGAGGAGACAGTCTGCACAGTGTGTAAAAAAGATGGGTTGCAATAATTCTGTCTCGGTGTTTTGAACCACAGCCTCAGACAACATACACAGGATGGGGAAGGGGGGTTGGGAATAGAATTCTAAGAAAAGTTGTTTATTGCAGTGCAGTCCTGTCCTGGACTGGAACCAAATGCGTGACTGTGCCAGGGTCACAGAGGAGCTGCAGCAGGAGAGAGGAAAAGGGGAGCAGGATGGTGGGGGGCAGCAGGGGAGCTCTCCCCTCAACTGGGATGATGCTCTGGGGAAGGTACAGGAGAGCTGGAGTTGAGCTCAGCTGGATTGATCCCAATTTCTCTTGAGCTGGGGTAAATCAAAGCTGGATTTCTGGAAGTCACATGGCACTACATTGATGGGAATCTCCAATATGACTTAACTGAAACACACAAGTTGTTTGATTCTTCTTCTCTCTGCATTTGTTAAGGTTAACAGGAGTGCACAGAGGGAACAGAATGTCTGGAAGAAGTGGGAGAGAAGTCCAGTGTGTGAATTCTCTGTGTTTGAGGGAGTGTGCTGTGCTCTGGATCCTGGTGAATGCCCTGACACAGAGTTTCAGGTCACCACCAGCAGGGAAGGTGAATCAGTCACCTGCACAAGCATCATCTTTGTGCCCATGAGGGCTCTGATGCTGCCAGGGACACACATTGTGTGTTCAGAGTGTGCCACGGGCCTGGCCTTGATGATTTTAAAGTTCTCTTCCATCCTGGTGATTCTGTGATTCTGGTGGGGTCACAGGCACGGTGTGCAGCATCCCACACAGCCCAGCTGCTGTCCCAGGGCTTTTCCCCCCAAACCTGCAGTTGCTGATGAGTTTATTCTTTCCCTGGCAGCACAGAGGAGCAGATGGGTGTAGTGCAGTGCCAGCTTCCCTGGAGCTGCTCTGCAGCCTCCTGTCTCTGTGCTTAGAGAGAGGAGAAGGGAGGGAGTGTTGGAGCTTCATCCTTTCCAGGGGTGAATCCCCATTTGCCCACAAAAGCCAGAGTCACTGAATTTGCCTGGCAGAGGCTGTTTTCATGGCCTGGAGGGTGGATGTCCTCTCTGTGAGCAGTCTTTACCCTTTTCCTTCTCCCCTCCAAAAATGCTGGGTTCCTTTATCTCTCTGCCCCCAAGCCTCTGTGGCCCTGTGGTCCCTTTCTCCTTTCCAGACACACAGGGCAGGTCAGTGAGTGCCCAGGGTGGGCTGGGCTGGTGTTTCCTGCAGATTGGGAGGGAAGGAGCAGCAAGGGAGCTCAGAGTCTGCCCCTGCTGATAGCAGGAATTGTTTTCACTTGGCATTTCCATACTGTAGCTGTGCTGTTCTTCTTACCTAACATTGCAGAAGAATAATTGTGATATAGCAGGGCTGGGAGTTTGCTTTTTCTGGTGTTTTTGAAGTCTTTTTATTCAAAGATTTGAAGCTTCTTGTGTTGAAAGGCAACAGAAATACTGCAGAAAGCCCTAAATTGTGATAAATAATTTCTTCAATTTATTACTTTGTTGCTCTCTCCTTGCTTCAGTTTTTTGTACTAAGATCCTCATGAAAATGCACTAAAGGTGCATATCAGGGTCCAGCAAGGTATTCTCTCACGGCCTCTCCACTCAAAACTTCCTTTTAACATTGGGGACAGTCTCCTGCTCTTCAAGCATAAATTCCTTTGGCTTAGATAAGGGAGAACTGTCTGATGGCTACATGTGGCCTTGGACACACAGCTGAGCAGCTCTGCTCCTGCACTGCAGGTTAGGGCATAGATCTGAATTGTGGAAGAACTGGGTTTTTTTCTTGTATTTGTTTTTTGTGGCAAATTAATTGTGTCCTCATGTCTGTTTCTCCAGCTGCAGAAGGTCAGTTGTAAACGTGTTTAATTTGTGTGCATTTTTGTCACACACGAGTGAGGTGTGTGGTGATATTGTAACCTGTTGTGAGGAACTGCTGCTGCCTTAGTGCCATTCTGGGCACATTATTCCTTCTGCTGTGCTTGATTAATTATCTCTGATGGGTGCTGTTTCATAATGTCATTATTTGATATATGCTGGAGGTGTTGGTGTGGAGCAGAGGGCACAGGATTGTGTTGCCTTCCTGGACAGACCTCAGTGGAGAGATGGGACTGTGCCTTTCTCCTGAGCAGTTCAGAGCAATACCTTGAAGGATCAGATGTGCTTGGCAGCCTGAGGGTATCCTGGACATTTCTTTCCATGTCTCCGTGTTTCTCTTGAGTCTGCCCTGGGCCAGGCTGTGTTTGTGGAGCTGGAGCCTGGCTCAAACTCGCTGTTATGTCGGTTTCTATGGAGGAAAAAAAAAACACACGGGTTGCCAGACCTGGAAGAGTATTAAAAAACGAGAAGAAGGAAGTGGAGGGAGGGTGGTGAGGGGAGTGTGAGGTGGAGAAGAAATGTGATCCTCTTGTGCTCTGAAGGTGGAATCTTGATTTCACCCCTCTCTCACCATTTTTTAATTGTGAGGGGTGAGTTCTGCCTTCCCAGGCGTGCAAAGTCAGACTGGAATCCATGTGTCTTTAACTGAGGGATGTTTCCAGCAGGGAGGGAATGAACCATGGAACCAGGACCATGAAGTGAATTCAGTGGGTGGCTGAACCCAGCTGGTGTGGGAACACCTTGGGGCTCAGCAGCACAGAGGTGATTTCTGCCAGAGCCTCTGGGTGAGCTGCAGAACTGGGGGTTCATGGAGCCAGTGCTTCATGCTTGTGCTTCCAAACCCTCCCTTGCCTTCCCCAGGTTTTCAGTCAGTCTCGACAAAGCTCTGCTTTTTTAGGAGTAGTTTCAAACTGCTCCCCCTCTCTTCCCATCCACACTGTGGGTTTACATTTCAGTAGGTGCATTTCAAGTGGCTCGGTAGCAACCTCTGGCATCAGATAAAAGCCCCTGCACCGTTGCTGTTAATGGCACTGAGTGGGTTTTATCATCTCCTCTCCATCTGCCTGGTGCAGGAGACATCTCTTAAGATCTGACTCCAGGGAGTTGTTGGAGGTTCCTGTAAAGCAGCAAGGCCTGGGCAGGCTGCAGGGGAACCACAGCACAACAAGAAGAAATCACCTGCCCCCAAGCTCATCCAACCTCTTGAGGAAATGTCCATTTTTAAATGCTTCATAGCTGTCTTCTGGGATGATGCCTGAAATTGTTTTGGTTGGGTTTGTAGCTTTGTGTTGATGTATCCCTAAAGGAGAGACCCCCTCAACCTCATTTCACTCATCAAAACAGCCCCAAACAAGAGCTGGTGGTGTCTCTGCAGGCTCCCAAAATTCAGACTAGAAGGAAATCCTGGGGTCTTCAGATGTCATTACAGTAATTCAGACTTGGACTGAGGTGATTGAGATTTGGAAGCTTGTTTTGTGACCAGGCTTGGAGCTGGCTTCCAGGGAGGCTGGGAGCAATTTATGGTTTTGTGCACAAACCAGACAGAATTTCTGTGGGTTTTTTTCCCCCTGAGTTTTGGTTTTATTGGCTTCAGAAATAGTCACAGGACATATACAGGCATCTATAACTGAAGTGAAAAAACCCTCAGTGCAGTTTCTCACGGTAGACTGTTCAATTGTTCCTCATTATAGGGAATATTCCCTCCTTTGAGACCCAAAGGTACATCTCTCAGAAATGCTGAGTCATAGAACTTTGGTATCTTTGCCTTTAAAAGAAATCCCCTGCTCTGGTTTGTGTAAACTTTCGGGTGCTGATAAAAGTGTGTCACATTTGAGGCTCTTCTTGCTTCCACATTTTATATTCTAAACCAAGACAAATCAAGGAACAACTTCTGTACTCTGTGGGCATAATTATTTGCACCTTAGGGCTCAGTATAATTGCTTTTACAGGTAGATCATATTCTCAGAAATATTTAAAAAACATGCTCTATTTGATATATTGCCTTAACAGAGAGATTATTTTTTTAAAAAGGAGAAGGAACCCATCAGAATCTTGCACATTAGTGACAGTCTTAAGATAAATATATATTTGCTCCAAGCAGCCCAGTGTGTCTTTTCCTTTTCACTATAGAGAGGTAATTTTATTTTCAAACAGTGTTGCATTGCTCACTGAATGTTGGTATTTTTACCTGGAGAAAAGCTGGGTGACAGGCCAGGCCAAGGCACAGACACAGCCAGGGGATCCTCACCTGCCTGGCAGTGGGAAGGAGTTCTGTGTTGAGAAAAAAGTGCAGTGAGCTCACATGGGATTTTATCGTTGGTGTTGTTTGAGGGGTCCACACATCTGATTTAGAATCTGGCTGTTGCCACTGGGTGTCCTGTAGGATGTCCTGAACTTCTGCACAGTGTCACTGTGAGCAGCCCTGGAACTGCAGCCCAGAGTTCAGCACTGAGCAGATCCTGGGAAATGTGCAGCTCCTCCATATAATACTTGGTTTTAGAACAAAGCCTGGAACACTTAACCACATTTCCCCTTTTATTTTGACAGTTCAGACACTGACCACAGGAAAGGCAGTTCCAAACATCTTAATTGCAGCCTGGGCTGGGGGAAGTGGCATTTCTGTTTAAATCCTCCTCATTGCAGCAGAGTGGCCCTGGACTAGGGGGGGAAGGCGTGGTGGTCTCATCCCATCACCCCTGAGGGATGGGGTGGGATGTTTGGAGATGAGGTGTGGGACCCAAACAGAGCCCAGAGACTGTTCAATGCACCCTTGTGTGTGTGATCACAGTGAATATGGTATTTGTAAAAACTCTGCTGTAGCTGGAAGAGTTTGATAAGGAAGGGAAAAGCAGCAGTGAGTCCAATGTGCTGTGTGGGGCAGGGGGCACAGCCCACGAGGCTGCTGGAACTCCTCCACCTGAAAATCTCTGTGGTTCCAAGCATTCCCCTCAGCAAACATTGGCCTCAGCTGGCAGCTAAAGCAGGGCAAGAGTTTATTTTTATTTCTTGGAATTCGGTAGACCTGAAATCTCTGTTAAATGTTAACTTTCAAAAGGCACATGCATCAGCACTCTGAGCCACCACTGGTAGGAAAAAAAAGAACAGATTATAGAGAACATAAATTAAGCCAAATTTTGGCCTTTCTCAGCCTGCTGCCTTCCTTCTCCTCTCCATTCTCATCTGCATGACCTGAAGAACAACCTGCAGACAACTATTCACATCTAGTAACTACTATGGTTTGCTTTTAATTTGGTCACAGAAGAAACTGTGCTGGCAAGGATCTAATCCCGTTCCCTCTCTTCCTTTTTTTTCAGAATGTTTTCATTTAAGTGAGTATGGTGGTTGCCATAGGAAAAACCCAGCAGTTGGGAGTCAGTTGCTGGAGTGTTGACTCATAGATCGAGTGCTAAAGAGGTGTTTGAGTCTGTGGAACTGTTATCAGAAATGGCACAAAATGTCTCTCTTGACTCAGTTTGTAAACTGCATATGCATATATAATGAACAAAGGGACCTTGTTAAATAGACAGTTTTGACCTCAGGAAAAGGGAAAAAAAGCCTATCTGGAATTTTAGCTTGAGTTTAAGCAGTTTCTCATTCAGATTTAGCTTCATTCTCTAAAGACCCCAGAGAAGAAATGTCTCCCTCTGGCATTAATTTGGTACTTTTAGGGATTTCATCTAGTAATTTTAAGTGGGTTTTTTTTAGTTTTTCTTCCCAACAACAATTTGGAATTATTCCAGATTTATGTCAAACTAAATGACAATTGAAAGAATTGTATATATAATGACTCTTCTCCCACTTCTGAGTATTTGTGGCTAAGGACAATAATCTGTGCAAGGGAATGGTCTGAATTATTCCTCTCCAAGTTTCAGGTTTTATTTTCTACAACAGTTGTGTAAATCTGGACTGATTCCAATTGACATCATCTTGGCATTCATTTGTTGACTTTTGTTTCTCTCTATGCTAATAGTAGTACGTCCCTCTCTGATCTCACGCTGTGATTACAGGCTCCATTTCACTGTAACACCAACACCAGATTCATTATTATTCCTGCTGTAGTAGAGGCTGGAAACCAGAGTCATGACCTTCTGTGCTTCATGCTCTGTAAATGCATCGAGAGGCACTGACTTCCTTCTTGAAATCTAATTTAGCAGAAAATGAAGCAAATGAATGAGAGTGTTGAGAGGAGGACAAAGGTAATGAGTAGGTGTAGCAGAGTCGAGGTGGCTGTTGTGCAACCTGATTGTTTTATCATAATACTAAATATATGGATATAAATGTGATCCACACCAACTCCCTTCACCCAGCACAGCCTTTCAGTGTGCTTGAAATCAGAATAGGAATGAGAGCAGGGAAGTGTTCTAAATAGGGGAGTGTAGGGGTTTCAGGGGTAAACTCAGGCAGGAGGATTCCATCCAGTGAACACTTTCAGGCAAAGATGGCACGTGCCAGTCCCTCAGCTTCTGCAAAGGGCCTTCCACAGACTGGGAGACTATGCCCCAGATTTTTCTGTAGCAGGTATTTTGTGAAGTAAAGTTGTTCCTAATTGGGAAAGAAGCGAGGGAGAATCTGAGCTTTTGGAGTTTGGGTTTTTTGCTGCTGGTTGTTTTAGGGATGAATTTCAAAGCACTTCAGCTATGTAGTAAAAATAATAATATCTACTTTGCCCTCTCCCAGTTCCCATGTGAGCTGTGCACTCCTTCGTTCCAGCTGCTCACGTTGAACTGGGGCAAAAACATTTGCTTCTCCCAGAGCTTGTTTAGACTAAAGGCATTTGCTACCTTACTGTAATTCTGAAGGGGGACAGGAAACCATTGACAGAACCTAACTGGTCCCAGCTGTGTGGGGTGAGCAGATCTCTGGGGCTCTGCTGGGATGTTTATAGTGCATCCTGGAATCTCAAGTGAGGCTCCTCTGGCTCCAAGTATCCTTTTAATTTACACAGATGTTTCTTCATCATCTATTCTTTTCGGGCTGTTGGAATGATCAACAATTTAGTCTAATTTTGCTGGCTGTTTGGGTTGTGGGGTTGTTTATTTTGTCTGTGTGTCTGGAACAGTCACTCTTTCAAGGACTCTGCTCCCCAGACCGCACATGATTTAGGGAGGAATGGGTTGTGTTGGCTAAAACCTTGGAGATGATGTACCCAAGCATGGTTCCAGGCTCAGTTCTGTTCCTGGCCCTGCTCCATGGCATTCACTCCTCTCGGTGCTGCAGGTGGGAAGGGCAGTGATGGTCCTGATTCCCTGGCAGTTCATGGCTTGGGATCAAGGGATAGGAAAGGGCTGTTGTGCTGCTCACACAATCATTTCCCTTTTCTGGAGATGCCTGTAGTCAATCCCTGCACTACTGTGTCTTATTCTAGCATCTAGAATTATCTGTGTGGCCTTGGAACAGCACTGGCAAAGATTACGTGTCCAAGCATCCTGCACCAGTCTGTGTGTCAGCCTGGGCTCCATGGCCATTCCAGTTCAGGGAGATCCTTTCCAGTAGCTGCAGTTTCTCACTTGAGTTTGTATTGTCTTATAAATAACAGAGGTGGTTTGTCTTCTAAAATAACAAACTTTACGTTATTAGTGGTGTGTTTTCTTCGTAATTAAGGTATTGATTGTAAGTAAACATTTATGACAGGTCCCAAGGCAGGATGGTTTTTCTTGGAGAATTCATCCCAGCACACCTCAGTGTCTGGAGTAAGTGCAGGAGATGCTGTGATCCCTGATAAAAATGAATGTTCTTGTAACTGAGGGTGATGAAGAGGAACTAGAAAAGCAATAAAGTAATTGTTCCCTTTTTAACAAATCTGATGGATCTTTAATAGCTGTAGTCAAACAACCTTTCTTCACCTCCCATGATCATGATAGATAATCAATTGTCTACGACAACTGATGTGTAATAAAACACCAGTTAGTGCAAGAAAACCCAATGCATGGAGAAAGAAAGAGCCTTTAATGACTATAAGACTATTATTTAATCCCGGGATGTTCCTTGGAGAGTTCTTGAGTTTATAGAGGTGTCCTGGCCTACAATACATTAGGTTTGCAATTACCAGCTGGTTTTCACTGATGAAAAGTATTTATAAAGTGACTCAAGTATTGCTTTTTAACACAAGCAGTAAATTTAGATGTATGTGGCATCAGGTGGTGTTCTTGCCGTGGAGTTGTTGGTGTCTGGAGTGTGCACTCAGTTACACTGGGGGAGGTGAGCAAAATGTACTTTCTCTTTTTTAGTCTTGAACTTCTCCCTTAGACACTGTGACTTTATTCAGGAAAAGTGTTACTTTTCCTTATTACTAAGAATAATAATTTGAAAGCCTGCAGACCACCCGATGGAGGCCATTTATTAAGTAACATTTGAAATACATGGAGTTGGTGGGTTGGTTTGTCACTTACTGCATTTTTCCACAGCCAGCTGTGGGACCTGGGGAGCTTTTGGGAAGACTGGGAATGTGTGTGTATCTGTGCTTTCCACCCCACAGCTGGTCAGTGCTTGCATGTTTTCCGAGTTATTTTCAGTGTGAGTGCATTACCTTGGTTTGTGTTTTAGCCCTGACCAGCACTTAGATGGAATTTTCCTGGTAATATTGTGGTTGTGATTGATGTTTCTGCAGGTGTCAGTCAGGTCTGGTGGCTGGAGTACAAGGGCAGTTGTATATTTTATATTTACTGTTGGAACTTGGGGGGCTCAGAGCCAAGGTAAGCAGGGAACATCAAGAGTGACCAGAAATGAGACCCGGTCTTTTCAGGACTAAGCATTAGAGCCAAAGATTCCAAGGTTTGCAGCACAGGACTGTGGGTCACTGATGATGGGAGTGTGTGTCCATATTTCTGGGCAGTAGTAGCCAATAATCACTGTGTTAGCAATGCTTTTGTGGCGTTCCAGTGACAGCCCCCAGAACTGTCAGTTGTGGATTTTGGGAACTGACAGCTGCTATTGGCTTCTCCCATTTCATGAACTGTTCCATGAATTGATCTGGTTTTTAGGTAAAACTCCACTGAACAAAAGCATTAAACCATTTTGAAGACAAGCTGTAAAAATGGGATTGCCCCCTCACAGGTGCATTTTGTTCTTTCCTGGAGGTGGAGACGCTCTTCATTGGAGCTGCCTTCTCCAAGTTCCTTTGGTTGGATTAATGACCCACCCTAATGACCATTGTGACACTGCTGGGTGTTTCTTAATCTCTTCTTGCAAGGATGGATCAAAATTCCCATAGCTGGAGTACACTCTTTGTTTCAGGGGGCTTTTACAGCAAGCAGGTCCTGTGGAAAAGGAAAGAATGGGAAGTGGGGCTTCTGTCTCATTCTGTGGGTGGCTTCCCTTTGGAAATTGTAGTTTGGTCAGACAGACACGACAGCGGCTTCCAAGGGATCCCAAACCCCCAGGGTGGCATTTCTCCCTGACACATTGGTCAGTAATGTGCTCACCTTGCAGAGTGAGCAAGGCTTGGGGTGAATTGTGATGTCTTAACTGGTATTGTACCTCTGAAATATGTCATTCCCTGTTCTGCTTTATTTTGCTTTTCTCCTATAACTGTGAGCAGTAGCACGTCCTACCCTTTTCAAAAGTTCCTTGAGTTCCAGTCCCCTTTCTTGTTGCTTTACCTGATGTTTTCTTCCTTCAATTCATTGTTCTATGCCAAACCAGTAATCTTTTGCATGGGGAGAGGGGAGAAAGAAATTAGAGGAAATAAAAGGTTTTATTTTGAATGGAAACTTGGCAGACACAACCAGTGCTGGGCCTGCCTTGCACAGGGGGTGATTTAAAGAAATCACCTCTTGCTAGACATCCTAGAACTTGTTTTCTTCTTTTGACTCCTCCTTTATCACCTTCGAAATGCTGTGCTTTGCACCAGATTGCTTTTCCTGACATTCCTCTCCCAAGTCTTTAAGGCTAATAGCCAGTGCAAAGAGCTCTTTCCTGTTGCTCCTTTTCCTGGTGTGCAAATAGTGACGGTGCTTTGCAATTCTATCGCTGGGTCCGGGGACACTTGGCAAAGGTGTGGTAATTCCAGGCTCCCGGTGGGTGCTTTTCAATGGGCTGTTGCTGCAGTGAGCTGAGAAATTCATGACTGGATTTAAGCCCTGTCCCCCTGTGCTGGGTCAGTGCAAGGAAGACATTGAGGGGCTGGAGCTGGGAATGGGCTAGAGAATTCCTGAGGGAGCTGGGAAAGGGGCTCAGCCTGGAGAAAAGGAGGATGGGGGGACCTTGTGGCTCTGCAGAACCCCCTGACAGGAGGGGACAGCCCCAGGTCAGGCTCTGTTCCCAGGGAACAGGGACAGGAGGAGAGGGAACAGCCTCAGCAGCAGCAATTTCCCCATGGAAAGGGTGGTCAGGGATTGGAACTGCTCAGGGGGGTTTGGAGTGCCCATCCCTGGAGGTGTCCAAGGAATTCCTGGATGTGGCACTGAGTGCTCTGGGCTGGGGACAAGGTGGGGATTGGGCACAGCTTGGACTCTGATCCTGGAGGCCTTTTCCAACCTAAATGATTCCACGATTCTGTGGTTTATAGCCCAGGACTGTGCAGTACCCAGAATTCGCCCTCCTGCTGCCGTGAGTAGCTGCTGAAGTCAGAAATGTCCGTCCTGTCACAGCTGAATGTGGCACATCTGTATGGAGCCCCCAGCCTGTCAGTACTGGCATTCCATGGAAACGTGGCCAGCTGTCCTGAGGCACTATCAGCTCTCAGGAGGAGTGGTGTTTTAACATGCATAATGGTACTTTCCTGATTCTTACGGTGCTGGAGTAGAAAATCAACATTTCTACATTTCATACTGGGGATGTAGATATTTCTGATATTCTCTGTTGGTCTCCCAGAACTCTGAACTGGCTTGGGTTAAAAATGTTTTGTAGACCCCTTAAGTATTTCATTTCACTGAAGGTGGGAAAATGTCCAGCCAGTGATTGATGGGTTTTTGGAACTTGTTCAGGCCTTTTACTTTGCTGGGATGGAGAAGGTTCTTACCCTGGAATTGGATCCAGCCTTCCCTGTGCTGCAAGGCTCCCGCTGGCTTCTCACTGACTTTTTGCTCTTAAATTTATAAAGAAAAGACAGAGGGGAAAAGCAGCAAAAAATAGAGCAGACCTGAAGTATTTCAGTTGATTCTATGTTAAGGATGAAATTTAAAATTTCAAAACAGACAGGTCTGCACTTCCTGCTTCCTTTTTTCCCCTTGTCTTGTTGCCCTGCCTGGGTTCCTGTGTTTGCTGAGATTTTCATCTGGAGCCAAAATCCAGCTGATCAGATGAGTTAAATATGAGCAGTCAGTGTTAGAGTACAGTTCCTTCTGTGAAGTTTTCAGTGAAAGTTAAAAAACTTCCTAAGTTCAGGATTTTTGAGGACCCTGGTAAGCATTAAAAGCTAAGCCTGAATTGGGACCTCATTCCAGGAAAAGGAGATGTGAGCATCCCTGAGGGAGCTTGGGACAGGTGTGTCCCAAAAGGAGCAGATTTTCAACAGCGTAGCAAAAATGATGTCAAAACCCCTCCTGATCTCTGTGCAGAAAGGGGTTTGGAAAAA
This sequence comes from Toxostoma redivivum, assembly GCA_013397375.1. Taxonomy (NCBI): domain Eukaryota; kingdom Metazoa; phylum Chordata; class Aves; order Passeriformes; family Mimidae; genus Toxostoma; species Toxostoma redivivum. The sequence continues at coordinate 776,851 of VXBI01008022.1, read as the reverse complement.
AACTGACTTAGAAGGCAGGCCTGGTGCATCCTTAACGCTGGAGCAGCTTTCAAGCAGCTCTGTAATTTGGAATGTGAGTGACGTCAGTTCTTCTGGCCATCTGCTTAGAAAATCTAGTTGTAACTGAAAATATCCAGCCCTTTTTTCTCCATTGCTAGGTGGTGACTACACACTTATGTAATTTAACAGCTCAAATTCTTTTCCATTCTGGTGATCTCTTCATGAAGCCTTAGCAGGGAGGATGCTGTGGGATGGGGATCAGTGATTCCTCACTGAAGGGTCGCTGCCCCGGGGGCACACACAGGGCTGGGGGTTAGAAAATGGGATCCTGCTTGTTCTGGGGCTGTTTGCTGGGTGACCTTGGACAAGAACGTTCTCTTTTTTTCCCTACCTCAGTTTCCCCCCCTTATTAAACAGTGATAATGACACTTCCTATCTTCCAGGCATTGTTAGGATCTAATGAGTCATGGAACACTCAGCAAGGCACAAGGTATTGTTATAATTACTGCCTGTGCTCTTCTGCTCAGTCCCTGCCTTTCCCCCCCTTTTTTTTTCCTGCTCAGCACATCCAAACATCCCTATATTTTAATGCTGTTCCTTAAATACCTGTCGAGCTGCACTGCTCCTTCTGCACATTATAAAATTATATTGATGGAAAATATGCATGAAAATGCACCCTGTGATAGTGCCTTAAAAATAAAGGGAGCAGAGCTGTCAGCCATTTCCTAAAGCTTTTTTAGTGGCAAAACTTGTAAGAGGCCAAGAACAGGTTGTAAACCTAGAAACTGTAGGCACTGCCATACAAACTTAATGTTCAGATAAAACATTTCATTTTTTTATTATTATTTACTTATTCCTTGTAAATAAATTTTCCAAGCAGAATAACGACAACGCCCTGTGATTCATTTTTTGTTCAGCACTTCCTCTAATTCTTGGTGAAAAAGTTAAATCTTTTTGAATTATTGATCTTTAATGCCAGCAGTCCTGGATCAAGCATCCCTTTAGCTCCCTCCCTTTCACCAGTGACCATGAAAGAAGAGTTGGTATCAGTGGGGACAAGAATGAGAGAGAATTTGCCAGGGATGATCTGAAGTTTTAGGACATAGGGGAAAAATATAATTTCTGCATATTATTTGTAGCTGCTCAAGTCATACATATTAAAATTTAACTTGGAACTGGAGGAACTACTCCAGGTTTGGGGTTTTTTTTTGTTTTGTTTTTTTTTCTCCAAAGGAGTGCATGAAGGGGAAAAACTACTGATAAATAAAATAGAAACCAACTCGCTCAGTAGAGGTAAGAACTGATGACAGTGTTCTGCCTCCTCCCCTTTTTTAAAGCAAACCCATTACAGCAAGTAAAATGGGGTTTGGATTTGCCTTACAGGAGCTACTTTGATAAAAGACTTTTAGCTCCTGTAAATACATAAATAGTGGTGAGGGGGAAGCTGAATCACTGAATGCAGAGCTGCCCTGGCCTTACAGGGATATATGTCTGGGCTGTATATTTGCTCCCTGACATATTTGCTTATGTGCCACCACTCCTGTGCTCTTAGGAAATAAATTAAGAAATAAATCAGTTGTCAGTGAATAAATAACAGCGAAAAAAACCCCTCCCAGCCTTAAGGAAGGCTGTGATAGGCAGGAAATACTCTCATTTGTATAATATCAGAACCAGTCACTATACAATAATTTATTTTTTTTTTCCCTGAAAGCTTTTCCACCTGTCATGCATAGCTGAAAACTTTAAATGACCATTCAGCTGGCTCCAGCACCCGCTCCAGGAAACAGTAAATCTTTGTGTTGCATCTCCTGTTACAATGCACCAGTTTGGTACATTAATACTGACTTGGAGCTCTAGAGCTTACATTTATTTTCCTAAAGTACTAGAAAGAATGATTTCATATTAGGAAAAAAAAAAAAAAAAAGGAGTGGGAATTACTCAGTCGTTAGGTTTAATTGTTCTGGATCCTTCCAGTGCTTCATGAGAAAATGTACTGAGGAGATGTGCAGTATAGTGGGAAATGTGATGGAAAGGTATAATTTGACCACCTACCAGTAGCAGCTGAAAAGCAATTCCAAGGGCTGCATGTCTATCAGGATTAATCACCGGCTCATTATTGAAAATCCCTTCGTGCTCACTCCTGAATCCTCCTTCAGGACGGGCTCCAGCTCAGCTCTTCCCTCCCTGGAGGGAGGCTGGAGCTCCAGCCCAGCTCTGTGCTGCCATTGCACAAGGGCACCTTTTGTTGGGTGCAGTTTTGGAGCTTTTTGCTGTGGAAATTGCCTTGGTGGAAGGGCTGGAAGGGCAGGGCCGCCTCCCCCAGAGCAGCATCATCTCTAGACAGTTTATGGCCCCCCTGTCTGGTCATTTACCTCCAGCTGAACTCTGCCGGTGGACGTGGCCAAGTATTTCATTTGGACAAGGAAAAAAGAGCATTATTGAAAGGGACTGACCTTTCCATCACCCTGTTCTGTCGTCATGGTGCTTTTATAGCATTTCTCTCGACCAACCCCTTCCCTTTTCTCAACCACAATGATTCCCCTCCTCCTCTCTCGTCCTCCTCCCTGGAGACTTGGTGGTTTCTGTGTTTCCACAGACACCTGCCCTGCTGCCCTCATCCCTGGCAGTGCTGAAATGATCAGCTTTGGTCCATCAGCAATGCCGGGAGATGCTGGGCTCCCCTCTGTGCTGCTTAGGAGAGAGCCCAGGACACAGGAGCCTTGGGAATGCATTTCCTTTTCTTCCCTGGGAAGAGGAGCTGATGGCACTTGTGCTCCTGGAGCATTTGTTTAACAGGGACAGTGGCTGCTCCTTTGTGGAGCAGGGGGGTTCAGTGCCTTTCCTCTGATCTGAAATCTGTGTGAAAGTGGGAAATAATCCCATGAGTGGTGGCTGTGCTGAAGCCGAGGCTGTGGCACTGAGGGGATAATTCAGGCAGAGAGATCCGTGCTGGACACGTGGGTGAGAGATGGAGAGAGAACCTGTGAAATGGGAAATGAAATGTGTGACATGCTCAGGGAAAAGTCCAGCCTGAAAATGGGATTACTGATTTTCCCTGAGCATGTAGGAAACACTGACATTTGTGTTGCTGGAGTGGTAACAGTGAAAATAGCAATTTATTATATTTCATTTTTATTTTCTTTACAGAAATTCCTGGCCAATCTAGACTTGTCTAAAATTACAGATTTACAAAATATTGGGGAAGGTGGGGTGTTTCCATGAATTTGTGTTGATAAAGTACCAAACTGCACGAAGCCTTTTTCAGGGGAAACTGAGATGTTTTTGGGGGTGATAATTTACACTAAAGAGTTCTGGTTGCCACTGGATTCACGGGGTTATTTGATATTCTGCATGGAAAAATTCTACCTTTTCTGCTTTAGTGTATTATGCACACTTTTGGGGCCTTTTGTCCTGACTGTTGAGGTCATCTGGACTGTACTTACAGGAATCTGCATAATTCCAGGTGATCCCTTCTATTGCTGGACATTCAGTGTTTACTGAGGGCATGGCTTCTGGATATTTGACTTTTCTTCTAGATGCAGCTCACTTCCACCAATTCTTAAATCTCACATAATTTTAGAGTGGCATCCAAACTTTACATTTCACATGAGATTTTAGTCAAGCACAGCGCCAGAGAGGTGAATATTTAAATACTGATCCCATATTTCTGCTTCAAAACATGGCAGAATAGCTGTGGTATTTCAATGAAAGCATTGAAATGAAAGACTTAATGAGTCCTAATGAAAGACTCGTGTCTGTGTGCTTGGACAGGTAAAAATCTAGATTTTCCTCCAATTTCTAATGGGCATTTCAATTCAGTAATACACAGCTGACAGTGCACTTGAGCTGGAATAAACTGACAGTTCTGTACATTTGAAACATTTTTATTGAAAACCAAGTGTGATGCTGGAATCATGAGGAGGGGTTCATGTAATTCAGTCCCTCAGGTGAGATCTGGACAGGTCAGACAGCCAAGGCCTCACCCAGGTTGTGTTCCTGCTATTTTTGTTTTGCACCTCTGCAAATTTTAATCTTTGTAGTGATCACTAAGCATGAGGTTAGAGGAGGAGCCAGGAGAAGGAAGAGGGGAGGCAGCGTGTGCTGGGCTGTTGAGCTGCTGCATTGACGGAGCACGGGCTGGGAGCCAGGATTCCCTGGCCTCTCCCACATCTGGGGGATGGAGCAGGGGGGCCCTGGCACGGGGTGGGGAAGAGCCAGACAGAAACATTGATCGTCCCTTTGATGTGATCTGACATCAGGGAAAGTGGAAGCAGAGGACACAGAGGGAAAACTGCAACCTCAACGTTCCATGAGGAGACTCTGTGGGATGGATTGGTGGCCTTGCTCTCCCAGAGATGAGTTTTTTGTGGGATCCTTTCTAGGGAAAAACAAGGAGTGTGTGTAGTTCAGTTGCTCAGTGTCCCACCAGGGCTGTGTGTACATTAGTCAGACCCTTGATGATTCCTGCAGAATTGTAACTTCCTCTTAATAATGCTGTCAATAAACCCATCAGAAAAGGTAAGATCACCGTGAAATTATTCAGGTGTGTGGTTGGAGTGGTAAAAACCTTCCCAAGAGTGTAACTTGAGTATGATGGCTCAGCCACCTTTACACAAAGATAACTTGCTTCATTGGTAATCTGCTTTTTGGGTGTAGTTTCAGGCATTTGCAAGTAAAACATCCTTGCCCACAAGGAAGGAGTTGCCTTTCACTCCTTCCTTCCTACCCCAGGGCTTTCTGTATATGAGGACAAATGTACCTTGGTTTCCTTTTGGGTCTGGACTGAAAAATGTAATCATTAAAACAGAGCCATTCATTAAAATAATTCTTTAGACTTGTTGTTTCATGTGGAGGAGAAAACACCACAAAAATAAATCTGACTTATGCATGAGGCATAAAAGTGTTGTCTAAGATGTTAACAGATCTCAGTCAGCTGACATGAGGGAGCTGGGGGAAAAGATGCTTAAATATTGCCCCTTTAAAGAGGGACCAGTTTTGTACAGGAGTTTTGAACAGATCTTTGAGGATATTCAGACATTTATTTCTCTGTGCAGAGTCTTGCCCATGAACCTGGAAAAACCCAGGACTGAGTTACTGGTTGGCTCCGGCGTAGGTGTCTAAGTCAGTGCTAACTGATGGATTATCTGCAGGTTTTAAAGCATCTCCTTCAGGGTGAATTGCACTCCAAAAGTGCCTTTCTGTCACCTGCAAGACAATCTGGGCAACTAGCTCAAATAGAGGCAACCACATGTAAACACCTGTAAGCAGATGGTACCTGTGGTGAATCCAATTCAAAGTAACCGTATTTTACATGTCAGTGCTTGGGTTTGAACTTGGCATGTGAACTCAGTGTGAGCAGGAGTTCATAGGGATGTGTGAGAAGTGTCAGGAAAAGGAGCAAAAAAAGAGCTACTCTTGTGAAGTGTCCAGTTTTGGAGGATTTTATCACAGACTAATTTAAATCTTCTTTTCTCTTGAACTCTATGCTTTTATTTAGAAAGATGAACTGAGCCCTTTTGAGTTGTTGGGGGTTTCCACAACTACATCCTGCAACAGTTTTCTGCAGCTATTGGCAAGCTGCAGTCAAAGGTTTGAAAACTGAATGTTCAGCATGTACTGGACAAAACTCATGAGCTGCACCTTGAATTGTTTCCCAGCTGGAATTAATGGTGTTTAACCCTATTAAAGAATTAAGGAAAAGGTGGTTCTTTGGGGCTTGTTTGCTATGAAAATATCAGCCTTGTTTCTGTAGTGCCTTCTCCTGGAAAATACCGAATTCCTTCAGAAACTGTGATGCTGTTCACATTTTTTAATGTTTACATTTTATTTACCCAAAGCCATTTAAATAACATCAGTGTCAGAGCCAGGAATAAAACCCAGTGCTGCTGACCTTCAGGCCTGTGTAACTCTCAGTCCTGCCCTAAAGCTGATGGACAGATCGTTCTCCAATTGTCACAACAGAGAGAAGGGGGGTGTGCTCTTTTAATTTTTTTTCTGGGAAAACAAGGAAGAGTTATTGGAAATATCCATGTGCTCTTCATATGGGCTGCAGTGAGATTAAAGTAGGTAGAACCAGTGAGTTTTGCACAAACCCCAAGTGTGGGACCCTAGATTTCAAACACAAGTGCCTGCTTTAATTCAGTAGATCTTAAAATTGGGCTGTTGGCATTTATTTGTTCGATGTCCTCACTGTCCTCAGCAGTTCTTGAGGACAACTTCATCTCCCCTTGTTTTGGGTTTAGACTGGTCTGCAAACTAAAGAAATCGGCTCCGAAAGAGTGAAGTTGAGGTTTGGGGGTTTTAGTGGGATTTTTGTCCAGTTTTAATTCTATTTAAAAAGGGGAAGAAAGCACAAACTAATGTGACTGCTTTCCCACCCATGTGAGGCTGCCTCGACTTGCATTCCACGTGGGTCCTGCTGGCTCTACAATGTCTGCTGCTGACAGCACATGATTTTAGTATCTAATTCTATTAGTCATGACCCAAATCAGCTTTAAAATGGTTAAACACATAGAAGAGGAGTAGGAGTAGAGTGTCAAGAATAGCTTGGAAGAAGATGTTATCCCACATACCAAGGAGCTGGTATCTCAAAGGTGTCACAGTGATGGAAGTGAGGAGAGGGCTGAGCTGCCAAGTCGGCATAACAAATAAATATTGACTCCCAATGGAACGTGCACTTCTCCATTAATTCAAAATATCCTGTGGCACTCCTGGGGCAGAGCTACCATGGTGTTCCAGAGGAGCTGTTCTTGTGCTGCACCTTTGGGAACAATTCCTATCCAACCTGGCTGGGCTCAGGGAACAGGAGCAGGAGCCAGAACCCAGCAGCCTTCATCCTCAGCTGCTGAGTGAGTCACTTGGGCTGTTTTTGTTGTGCAGGAGGAAGCTGGGATGGGGCTCATGGATCGGATGGCACAGCTCCTTGGCTTTTCATACAGGTCATGATGTAAAATTAGGCCTCATTTCTGAGACTAATTGTCACTAAAAAGGCGTTTTTGGCCTTAATGTTTGGGTTGCTCTGGTTTCCTCAGTGTAGAGCTGTGGAAATACTGCTCCATTTACATTTTTTATAATCCTATTTCTCACCACTCCCAACATGCTATCGTGCTGTCTTTGGATGGATGAAAGGAACCACAGACCTACAAAGCAGCAAGTGGAAAACTGTAGGAAAGAATGTCAGGAGCACTGACAGGGTCTGAGGGAGCTGTGCTGGAAGTTTACAGTGGATGTGTTGGAGGGAGGGGAGTGTCAGCTAACCCACCTTCCAGGGTGTCTTGGTGGTGTTAATGCATTCACATTAACTGCAGCCCTTAATTCATTTGCATTTCTTCATTTCTTGGTACTTGCCAGGAGCTTCGCACCCTATCGAGAGGAAAGGTGACCCAGAAGGAGCAAAAATCCAGGATTTTTCAAAAGCATACATTTGCCAGAGATAGATATTGCTTCTCCTTGGATTTTAAAGGGGGAGAGCTCAGTATTGGAGCTCTCCCTTTAAGGCTTGTGGTTATAGCCCATGTTTTAATCGCTACTTTGATCTGATTAAATCCTCGGCCACAGAGAAATCAGCTTAGAGAAACATGTCTCCTGTTGAACCTGAGAGCAGCAGCAGTTCAGAAAACCAAGCCAAGCCAAATACCATTAGAAAAAAAATGGAAGCTGTAGGTCTCCCCAAGAGTTGGGAGGTGGTGAATGACTGGCACTGCTTTCCAGCAGGGTGCTCCAGCCTGTCCTGGGGATACCCAGACTCCCCTGTGGCTTCATCTCCTGTGCAAACACATCAGACCTGTCCCAGAAGGGAAACCTGGGTTTGGTTGGGTTTTATTCTTGTGCCTTCTGCCTCTTAGCAGTGTCAGGATCAGGTGTGTGTAGGATGGAGGACAGGGAGGAGTTACTGTGCTTTGCCTGGGAATTGGGGATCAAATGAGTTTTAATCTTCTTTCAATCTGTCTGTCACCTTATTACACTCAATCTCCTTTCAAGATGTTATTCAAATCCACATGAGGGTCTCTTTACCAAGATTATAACACAAGAAGTATCCCATTAAACAATTCTGGAGGCACCCTACAACAATCCTTAGCCTGTGGATCAATGTTAAAGTTGTATGGAGGAAAAAAGGGGGAAAACACCACTTAAAACAAGAAATGTGTTTTCTCTGATCTCAGATTTACCCTAATATTACTCAGTGCAGCTTTCAGCAGGCTCATCCCTACTGGTACAGGCAAGGAATGTCTAATGCTGACTGCTAATCTTAAACTAAACGTTTTATGTTTCACCTGATCTTTTGAGCCAGCAGGACTACAGCAGTTTCATCCTAGAGTGAAAATCAAGACCTCTTTCTCTCCAAATTCCCATGAAGTAGGAGTCAGGATATGGAAGCCTTGGTTAGAAAAATTCTGTAAGAAAAGTCAGTCTCTTCTGTCTGTGCCTTCATCAGAAATTCCAAGGAAGCAGTGAAGTCCTTGTTTACACTCTCACTTCAGCACTTCTAAGCCTGACCAGTTAGACTCTACTATTGTGTAAGAATTGCCATTTTAAAGCTCTTCTGCAATGAGATCAGGTTTGCAGCATTCCTGGAGCACAGCAGCCCTGGCTGCATCAGGGTTCAATGCCTTGCCCAAGGTCATGCAAGGCTGCAGGGAGAAGCAGGACAAGAATCATGTATTATTTACTATGGTGGCCAGAATCTTGGCAAACCAAGTTTTTGGCCATTTTTGTTCACTAAACTTTGTGAACTGTTAACAGACCCTGTTTTAGCCCTCTGGCTGCTACAAGCTCTCTTATACTCTATCAAACAGCAGTGTCTCCACTCCCCTCTGGAGCAGCATTCCTGGCTCAGGAAAAAGCTGGGATTCTGACAGGTTTGTCGCAGTGTCCTGCAATATGGCATTAGCTTTGTCCTGGGAGAAACATTCAGCTGAGGAGAGGAGAAAATAAATTTCACGGGACTGAGTCTGTTTTTCCACCCCTTGCTAAAGCTTAAAGCCTCCCCCTGCCTCCATGGTCAGCTGAAGGTATTGCAGAAGCGCTCAGGAGCCAGGCACACAAATGGGGGGGATGGAGGTGTCACTTTTCCTTTTAAATTGTGGAGCTGCAGGGAGAAAGGGCCTGTCCAGACCCAGCCCCTGAGCTGCCCCCAGTGCAGCCAGCTATTCTGGGAAGGCAGCAGCTCACAAAAGCAATGAGAAAGGCAAGAAGACAGAGGGCCCCAACCTATTGTTTCCCCTCTTCATTCCAAATAATCGTGACTCCGTGACCTCCTGGCTCTCCCTCCAGTGAGGATTTGGGGACAGCTGCTGCCCTGAACAGCTGAGCCCAGCATTATCTGCCTGGTTTCCTGCTGCTCCTTCCTCCCACTCCAGCAGAGCAGCAGTGGCAATGATCACCTTCTCTCCACAAAATTCATCTGGACTTGTTAATGAAGGCTTGGGATTCTGTTTGGTGTTTCAAACGCTTATTCTCTCCCTTCTCCTGAGTTTTGCTGCTTTATCCCCATTCCCTCTTCCATTTGCAGTTGTTGTACAGCTCAGCCTGTTTCTTAGGGAAGTTGGCTGAACTTGGCCTTGTTGAGAGCAGGATTGTGATTTTTGTCAGAGTTCAGCAGAGGTGGGGGATTTGCGGCCTGGTTCGGTTCTTCTCCCTCCTAAGCAGTTTTCTTATCCTGGTTGGAGGAACCTGCCCGAATTTCTTGGACAATAATTCTCAAGTCGTGTATGGAACAGCTTTGATGGTTGCAAAGGATTTTTGCCTTAATGTGTTTGAGGCCTTTGAAGCTTTTGGCTGTTGCACCATTTAAATTAGGTTATATCTACCTAAAGGTGATAGTTTTTGTTTCCTTTAGTGGCTGCAAAACTCTCCTTGAGGTGAGCTTTGATTTTCTCAGCCTCACTTGTGTTTAGGTGAAATGTCAGCTTCCCTCTGCTTCAGGCTAAATGCACTACACAGTGTGTTTATACCAGCAGGTTGCTGTGTTTCTCCTTGGGGAGACAAAAATCGACCCTGGCTGGAGTCATCCCTACATCAAACCCATCTTTTCCCCTTCTCCTTGGTTTCTGAGGTTCATCACCTCCTCCTGCCATGCATGGGGAGAGAAGGAATTTTCAGCCAGTGAGTGACACTTTGTCCCACTGGCAAAGGGACCAGTGAAATCCTTCACTGCTCTCTTCAGTGAAGAAGGCTGCACCTGATATAGGTATAATCAAGTTAACCTGCTTTTTAATACTCAATCTCAGAAAAATGGGACAGAGAGAACTGTAATGTGAGGTAGGTAAAGATTTTAGGAATTGGGGCTGTTGGCACAGTGTCATGGTAAAGCAGGCAATGAATTAAATACAAAGCTTTAATTGGAACACCTCACTCCTGATGTAACAGTAACATCTGATCCATTACTTTGTCTGTCCAGGCTCTTCTCTTCTGTTGGGTTGCACAAGTGAACGAGGGGATCAGTATATAATTTCAGATTTTTCTTTCATGCCTGACTCGTGTGCTTTTTTCTTTGGTGTTTCAGTGAAGGAGACACATCAGTGAATGGTGATTTGCAGCTTTGTGAAATCCTTACAGCAGTTTATTCTTGGAGTTCTGTGCTTCTTTAGACATCCTTTAAAGCAAGTAAAGCTGTGGCAGTGTAAGAATGGTTAAATTATCTTTATGGGGAACTCCAGAGATCAAAGCAAACCTTGAGATTACCCATCACCCAGGACTGCATTGTTGTTGGATTCTTCACTGGGATGTGACAGATTGTGCTGGCGTGATGAGTGACACTGGTGTGGATGCTTTGCTTGGGTTGCCACTGGTCCTTTTGGGAAGATGTCAGGCCATTTTTCCACACAGACATCTTCCTGGTGTTCATCCCTGTCTCTCTGTAGCAAGTGCAGGCACCTGACTGAGTGCCCTGCTCTGGAATACGTGGTGCACACACAGATGGAGTGGCCCAGCAGTACCCAGTGTCTGCAGGGAGCAGCAGCACAGGACCTTGTGCCAAATCTGTCCTCTGGAAAATGGCTGGGAGTTCTCTTCTTCCTCCCAGGAGCCAAGGGAGTTTGTGTCTGACTGCAGATATCTGACATTTCTGTTGCCACCCCACAGGTCTGAGCCCTTCATCCATGTTACCACAATTTCCTTCAAACTCAGCCTATGGTTTTTAAATCCCTTCTGTGCATGATCCACCTTCACTTCAGCTCCTGGCATTAGACAGAGATTTCCTGTCCCTGCTCTAGGTGGATACACCACCTCCTTCCCTGATTTGTTATTTATTTATCATGCCTTGTGTGCTGGATGAATGAAAACAGCATTGAAATGCAGAGCCTGTGAACCCTTAGTGTCACTGGGCAGTGACATCCCTGCAGCTCCCCCTGATGTGACAGCGTTTGCTCTCCTGCAGTCAGGGGCTGAGTCAGGCTTTTCCTTGACCTAAGACTTAAAGGTCAGGCTTTTACTGCCAGTTTGTATCACTCCTATGGCCAAAACAGAATTCTACTCTGCCCAGGATATGGAACACCACAAACCTCTGCTTTCTGTAAGGTCTGGCTTCATTTGGGCTCAGCTGCTCACGATGATTTTAGCCTCCAATACTTCTCAAAGCCTTGTGTGTCAGTCACTGCATTAAAGGCTGCCTTAGAAAAGTTCAACCCAAGTGGCTTCCAAATATCAAACGAAAGAAGAAAATCAAATATGAGACCTGGAAGCCTGGAAATCAGCTGTGTGTTGGTCCCCATGCTGGGTTTGGTGTAGTATCAGTGTTGTGACAGCAGAATTCCACAAGCAGAAAGACAGAAAGAAAGGCCTCAGATTGATACCTTGGAAATCCTGCTTACTTGGCAGTTTGGAGGTTGGTTGTGTTGACAATAATAAGGAAAAAAGTCCACCCCATGGTTTAAGCAAAGGAAAGGGGGGGAAGGGATGTTGGCATTTAGAGCTCCAAACTTTCCCTCAACCCTTTTCTTTGTGTTTCTGATCATGGGCTGCAGTCCAGACTCTGTGGTGGTTTGTAATTAAACCCAAAGCTTGAAGGTTCTGTAGAGTTCTCGTTGCCTACCAGGTCAAACTGAATCTGGTTTCTATCATGGAATATTTCAGTTCAGTTACCCCTTGAGGAAGTCTGGGAACAGACAGGCCATTCATATTGAACAGATGACCTAGGCTTAAAAAAAAACCCTTTTTGTCTGTTAAGCTCATGGCTAAGATATTATGAAAACGGCTTAATAATGTGCCCTAACATTTATACCACACTATTTTCTTACTTTAATTTTCCAGGCAATTAAAAATAATTGAAAGTTACTGCCAAACCCCCTGAAGATATACTTTTTCTTTCAAATAAGCTTATTTTCATACTTGTGAGGTCACCAGATATTTATTTGACCATCTTTATAGGGGTCAGGCCCGTTACACACACAGAATGGGGATGTGGAATAGAACTTGCATTGTAACAGCAAAGTGAGAAGTGAGAGCCAAGCCCTGCTCACATCGTGTTTATTGCTGGGGCACCACAAACAGGACTTGTACATCGACCAACCCGGGCCTAAATTCTGCAGTTCAGCACTAAAAATCTGTGTTTCAAGCCTGTTAATTCTGAATAGAGGCAATCAGAGATTTGAGTGCTTGGTGAGGATGAGTTGGGGCCAGGCAGTGCCTTGGAGGGGTCTCAGTAGAAGGGTTTGGGGTGGCAGTGGAGTCCTTTTGGGGGCTCTGGGCATTCTGAGCCCCCACATTGTCACTGTGGCATAAGAGGGGATGCAGTGGGGAGGGAAAGCAGGAGTTTATTTGGTGGATGTGGAGTGTGCACAGTCAAACCTCCCTCTCTGCTCTCCTATTAATAGAGTTGTAGCAGACACAGCCCATGTGGCTGCCCAGTCATGCTGCTCTCAGTATTGCTCAGCCAGTTCTCCCCTAAAGGCTTAAATTCTATCATGTTATACAAGAACTGAAAGCCTTCTTGGAGTGTCCCAGATTTCCCCCTCCTGTCCATCCTATTCCCCTTCCATTTTTCTCTTCAAGTTATCTTTTGCTGCCTCATCTGATGTTAAACAAAGTAGGTTTTCTTGAAATGTTGTGTCTTTCTCTCTCTCTCCATATTCACATACATGGGGCATTTCCTCTTAGATCTCCTACCTGTAGTCAAAAGGTGAGTTTGTGTTGGGAAAAAGGAGAGAAATGGCTGGACTTTTTGTCAAAATTCTGTCAGTTGTATGACACAATTTGCTAAAGGCCTCTTCTTCAGTGATGGTGTTTGTGTTGAACATCCCAGTGTAGGGGATATATTTTACAGAATATCCTGAGCTGGAAGGGACCCAAAAAGATCATCCAAGTTCAAGTGCTGGTCCTGCACAGGACACCCCAGCAACCCCACCATGTGATTTTGCTCGGTTATTTTAATTTTTTGGTAAATGTTGGAAGTGTTTCTCTTTTCTCAAGGCAACCAGGCCTTCTAAAGGATAAAAATCCTTTTCTGAGTGCATCACTCCAGCATGGTGGACGTTGTGGCTAAAATTAACTGTTTAGACAAATCACTCACTGGAACATGGAAGGTTTCTTCAAAGCAAACCCTTCCTGACACAGCAGAGCTGCTTTGCTGCTTGGCTTTGGCACAGAGCAAACTCAAGGGCCCTCTCCTCTCCTCTCCTTCATTCTTCTTCCTCCCCCTTCTCCTTCCTCCCCTCTTAAACCACCCCTAACCCCCCCTTAACTCGATGTCTGGTGGAAAGAGCATGTGATGCTTATTTCTAAAGGCAGCAAAATAAGCTTTGGAAGTCTAAGACTGTAATTGGTTGTCTGCCTTTTTATCCTGGGAGCTCTGGGGACAGTTCAGGAGTAATAACTGTTACTTAAAGTAGATGAGCTTCTTGTGGCTTTCTTGGAACTGCAGAGCACCGTGGTTTTCGGGTGCTTAGGAAAGCATCTGCCTGTCTGCAGCTTTCAAAACATTTTGTAAGCAAAGAGTTTAAGTTTTTCTTCTGTGCATTGGGAAGTTACTCCTCAGCGTGTTCTTGCAGTGCTTGACTGAAAACTGAGTTCCTTTGAAGGATATTAAATTTGCTCAGTAACTTAATGCCATTGGCCCCTAAAATATCTATACTATATAGTTAGTCCTCTTCTTCATTTATCTTCTGATAGAAAGACTCGAGGTGTGAGTTTTTAGATATCTGAGGCCTTGCTCTGTTTTGTTTTTGGTTTTGTTTTTTCACTGGGACTGGGGGTTTTCCATGGCACTGCCTTGTAACCTTAATAGGATTTGTAACTATTAATCCATGGCCAATGTATTGACTTTCACTGATATTTATGTAAAGCAGTCTTGGATTTAAAAACTGCATTGGGCGCTGGGTGGAGCAGAAAATTCAGATTCTGTGGTGATGTTACAGTGACTTTGTGAAGGTATTGGAGGTAATTGCAGTTTTTTCCCTACACCTCATTGTGCTGGGGCTCCAAAGCAGAGCCTGGCTCCAGCTCCTGTCATTCCACACACACTGAATCCCCCAGAATACTCTGAAGCTTTTCCTGTGGTCATCTGAAGTAAATGAAATTCAGTGAAGAATAAATGTAGGGCAGTGCTGCCTTTCTGCAGCCTGAGGATCCCAATTGTTTTGTGCAGTTTTTATTCTGTATGACCAAAGAGCGACCCTGCAGCCAGCCAGATGTGCTGCTAAAATGCATTTTCCTGCAGTGGGAGGCTGAGGATGCAGAGCAGGAGCCCTGTAAATAATCTGGGTGAGTGTGAGGCACAGTGCAGAGGTGGGGGCTGTGCTTGATGTGCTTCACTGGCTCCTCATCCTTTGAGGTAATTCCTGGGGATGTCCTCGGGCTCTTGTCCCAGCTTAGGCTGACAAAAGGAGCTGTCCCTTGCCCTCACCAGCAATGTCACACGCTCACACACATGTGCCAGGCCAGCAGAGCCAGCCTGGCAGAAATAGCAGATGATGTGCTGGGAGGGTGAGTGGGGCAAGGGCTGACTGTGAGTTCTTCAGCTGGACTGGGAGAAATGTTAAATTCAGACAGGTTACTGACTTGGCTGTTTTCTGTGCTGTTTGCTTTTCCTCCCAGAATTAAAAAGGTTTGGTGCTGGTGGCTCTTCAGTTGAGTTAGGGCAGATTCTGTGTCTCAAGGAGCTCTGCAGAGGAGTTGGGGGACACCCAAATCAGGGCAGTCTGGAGCTTGGCAGCTCCATAGTCAGGTACTGCAGAGGAGTTTGACAAAAGAGCATCAAAAGCCCATCAGTTTTATCAGTTTTAGAGCTCCCTCTCTCCTTTCTTGGCTTCCTAAGCTGTGCTGGAATTAGTGGAAGTCACAAGGGGAATACTTGTCCTTTTATATAACATTGGAGACTAAACTGAGGTTCTTGGCTGGCAGGGTGGACATCTCCACAATCCAGGAACAGATGCCTGGGAGAGTCTGGAGCTGGAACTTGAGTTACAGCAAGGGAGCCTGGTTGCACTGCAGAGAAAATGTGAGGAGAAAATTTTGTTTGCAAAGGGCTTTGTAATTACCAGAACTGTGACCCCACAAACAGGGCAGAGCAAGTCTGCCCACAGAGGAAATTCTGCTTTTGTGAACCTGATGGCATCACTTCCCTCCCCCTGATTCTTTCCCAGTGCCAGAAGTGTTCCCTGTTTTCCTGGGACACGGATCCCTGCCCATGTTTCCCTCCCTTGGTCTCTCTCCTTCCCCTGGTCCTGACAGGGCATCCCAGAGTTCCCAGGAGCTGCTGCCAGTAAAAACAGCCAGAGGAAAAGGGGCCATTCCCTCTGCTCAGCCCCTCTGACCTGCTTTGTGCTGGGCTCCAGCATGCTGTGCCAGGGGGAAGGGTGAGTTGAGCTGTTTTGTTTTGGTTCAAACCACAGGGCAGGGAATTCTTTTCAAGCTGTAACTTCTAGTTTCCACTGGAAGGGCAAAACAGACTCTTAGCCAGTGGAAAAGAGGCTTCCAGTTGCATCAGCCAAGAGGCAAAAGGCAAGCACATCATGTAACAAATGATCAGCTCTTTGCAGAGGCTTCTTTACCAGAAAAATCAACAAATCAGGGGTGCTTCATTTGAGGGATTTAACACTGAAGTTGAGGTAGCCACATTCACATATGGCTTTTCCTTTTTGTCTGGCTTATTTCAGTGTTCCATCTGGGCAGAGGGTATCACCCCATGATGGGTTTGTGCTCTGCACACGGCAGAGGGATTTCTGGAGGAATCAAAATCACTCTGAATGGGAAATACTGACTTTTGTGAGCAACTACTCAAGGTTCATAGAATTTTGAGACCAAGATAATGGCTATTAAGAAGTCATTATTTGTAGAAGATTTGAAGAGTTGTATGGATTTATAGATCCACATCTATATCAAAGAGTAATTCCACATGATGGATGTAGCAGGAGAACAGTAAATTAAAAGCATAATTGTAGAGATCAGGGATTAAACAGCAGGTGAGCTGGCTGAGCATTTTTTATCAGTGCAGGTTTCCAGGTAGAATCTTCATCATGTCCAAGCTTCATGGAACTTGGGAAAAAGTTCCCAGTGGGAATCCCAGCACTTTTACCAGTGTGTGAGAAACAGAAAAGATTTGCCTTTGCTCCCTGCATTTCAGACTGAAGTTTGTGGCTCTGGGGTGTGCCTGGGAGGTGCTTGCTGGGTTTGCTGTAGCACAGCCTGCTAGAAATGCCTTGTGTTTGCTCCCAAGGATAAGTGCAATCAGCAGATGTCATCTGGCCTAATTTTTGTGCTAAAGGAATAAAAGGAAAGAAATGTTGAGACAGGAGAGAAAACAGGTTTTTTTCTTTCTTTTATGCTAGCCAAGAAGCTTTGAAAATGGATGATGACTTACGCCAGGGGCTATGTAGAGTGTTCTAGAAAATAATTTAAATTTGCCTTTACAAAATGAATTCATCAAAGGGTACTTGCAGGACTTTGCTTTAAACTGTGATGATGTCTGAAATAAAACAGCCCAGTCCCTTTTCACTTCTGCTGTTGTAAATTTTGGATGTGTTTCCATAGAAATTAAAGATTTTTGCACAGGTGTGAGAAAAACTCAGTTCCCAGTTTTTTAAGGTGAACTTCCCATGCTGCCACATGACCAAACCATCTCCTCTTGATATCCAGTTCTTCCAGACCAGCTGGGAAGGTGTGTTTGCATTGGAAAATCAGCCCTTTGCTCCCAGGAGCCCCCTCTGAGGAGGAGACAAAGCCCCTGAGGCTCATCCGTGGGCAGGGAGAGCAGGGCAGTCCAGGAGGGATTTTTCCACAGCTCCTTCCCTGCCTGTGCCTGGCACTTGTGGTTGGTGGAGATTCCCCCCAGGTCACCCCTGGGGGACACACTGGCAGCCAGCATGTGCTGTGAAGGCAGGAATAGAAAGCAAATACTTCCCGTAATCACACGTCCCAAAATGACAGGGGAAAATGAGTCCTTGTGCTTCCACCAGAGCAGCGAAAAACGGGAAGATGGAAAGTCTGGATTCCTGCCCAATGAAACCAAAATTGTAAAAAAAAAAAAAAAAAAAAAAAAGAAAAATAAAACAAATGCTACATACGCTCCCTGGAACTGACACTGCAGTGTGGTAGGTTTTTTCTCTTTTAAATATCTACAGTAGACAAGCAGTAAATCTTCTTACAGCTCCGTGGCACAGCTTTATTTTTAGCTTTTTCTATTATGGAGATAACCCTCCCCAGCTTTCAATCTGTACCTGAATATATTTATTCCTCTAATCCACGTGAAAGTGCAGTCCTTACAAAGACCTCTAATACCTTATTAATCACTTCTGGACCACGTCACAAAGAGGCTTTAGGAAGAAGTGTTCTGGCCATGGGCAACGTGCTCCTGGAGGCTTAAAGGATGTGGATAAAGGGCCCTTTTCCCACGTGGAAGAAACCTCCACTGGACATTTTAAAATTTGATTTTAACTGGAAATCTGAAAGAAATCTTAAAGTTGTCAGAGCCCTCTCCCTTCTCATGTGGTTCAGCCTGTTCTCAGAGACTCAGGCCTGTGATTCGTGAAAGCAGCACGTGGAAAATTCCAAGTTCAGTTCCCAGGTGTGGGAATTGTGGTCTCAGTAACCTCCAGGAGTAGATTTGAATCCTTGTCACTGGTCAAGGTACATTCCTTCTGAAATGCCATTTTACACAGCTGGGGAACTTCTTAATCCCTGTGCCAGCAGGAGCCTGAAAAACATGTCCTGGGTGCTCCTGCAGGAGGAGTGACCACTCAGGGCCAGGACTTCACTGGGCTTAAAATAAAACTGCACCCTTCTGTTCCAAGTAAAAGCAGGAGATAAATGTCATGGCACCCTTTCAAAATGGGTCAGTGGTGTTACCCATTTTCTGTCTGCTGCTCAGCTGGGTGTGACTGGTCTGTGGTCACACAAGTGAACCAGGAAAGCCACCTAGAATAGACCCTGGGAGTTCTCTCTCTCAGTTCACTTGTGTTTCTCAACGTGCCCTTCCTGGGGCAGAAACAGGGCTCGGACACTGATTGCTCAACCTTGGTTTATGCAGATATTTTCTGGAGTTCAGAGCACCATAAAATAGAGATTGGCAGCTCCTTGGGGTGCACGGGGTGCTCCCTGTTGGCTCTTTGCTGCTCTGCTGTGGTTTTACCCCGTGCTGTCTGGCACGTCTGAGCACCAGCTGAGCCTCCCTGGGTTTCTCTGGGTTTGCATCAGCCCAGCCCTGCTCTTGCTGCCCTGCTGAGAAAGTGGCTGAGTTCTTGCACTCAGACGGGGAATCCGATGGGACAGGAAGCTCCACCCGTTCTCAGGGTGTAACTGAGCTCCCCGGGTGAGAATGAGCAGCACAATGAGCAGAATGAGAGGACACTGCAGATTTACAGCCCAGGTTTTATTTTCTCTGCTTATCACTGCTTTTCCAGCTGTGGGTTTTCCAGTGGAATCGTTTTCGGATTTACACGTGCATTCAGGGTACAAAATGGAATTCTTCAGCCTCGCAGGATTTTCCTAATGATTTTTTCAAGAGGTTGGAATACAGATTTCTCTGTGTTGGGATAGCTTAGCAGCTTTGGGAACATTAAATCTTTTATTTCTAAAGATGCCACACGATGTGCCAGGATTCCTGCTGGTCTGGGGCCCACATTTCCCATCCCTCTCTAAAGGAGCAGGTGAAGCCAAAGGGTGGATTGCCCAGTGAAAGCAGCACAGAAATGCAGTCACCCCTGGCCTGGGAAGGATGACCAGTGCACATAAACCTGTGCCACTGCCCTGTTTTACCTGATCTCTGTCTTAACCAGGTTTTGAGATTTATTGCCCAACTCAGACCCAGTTTGGGGCGATTTTATCAGCAGAGGGTGGTAGATGAGGATTTGGAGCATGGGCTGATTTTTGAAGGTACATTTCCAAGCTAAAGGTTCCACAGGTATGGAGGCCTCCTAAATGTTTTCCACTTGTTGATGTTTCCATTCTTAACAAGGCAAAAGCAGCCCAGTTTTCAGTACCACGTGTTGTGGGTTTGGGGCAGAGTAGCAAAGGATGAGGAGGGAGCAAAGCCTTTGCTCAATCCAGGTGTGTGACACTGGGATACAGGGGGGAAAAAAGTGAATTATTCAGGAAATGCATTTTGGTAAATATCATACCTATAAGCACTCCCACATTTTAAAATATAAGAATTTTTTCTGGCCTCATTTTCCGTTGCATTTGTAGCAAAAAGTGTTGTTGAGATGCCTGACCTGCAACTGCTGGTTCTGCTCCTGGTACTGAGCTCTGGGGGAGGTTTGTCTTCCTGAGAAGGAGAGGGTCAAAAAATTCTTTCCACTGGTCTCATGGTTTGTTACTGTAATACTTAATTGAAGTAGAAAATTTGATCTGACATGTCAAATGTGGCCCTGGCTGGCTGCGGGCCAGGCTGAGCCGCCTAATTTCGGTTTGCCTTAAAATGGCTGGCAAAGTTCACAGGCCCAAATTTCCCTTTGGAATGTACCTCTGAAATCTTTTTTTAGTGACTGTATAAATCTTTCTCTATCTATTTTCCCCTAAAATTTGCTTCAGAAACCAACAGTCCCAAAGCTTAAGTAAACGTTTCACGTAAGCATTTCTGGGCCCACTTTGTTTATCCTGAAGTTTCTTCCATCTGTGGGTTGGAGAAGATGTTTATTAACAAGTGGCTGTGCCCAGCACAAAGCCCATTTGACAGCAGATTATTAAGTTGCCTCCAATGGAAATAAAAATGAATAGGAAATAAGGAAATATTTATTTCAGTCTTCTCGAGTTTTTGTTCAAGCGTTTACTAAATCATTTATGAAGATGGCAAAAAAGTTAGATTGGATTTTCAGTATTTCTTTTGCAACATGGTGTGGGTTTCATTATTTGACACAAATCATCCCCATTTGAAGCAGTACCAAGGTTTGCTGGCTGCTGTGGCTGGGCTGAAGTGTCAGAGTGGGGTATCTTGGTGCCTGGAATCTGTCCTGGAGTGGGATGTAATGGCTGAGTCACATGGAGAGGAGATTTGGTGCTCAGTGTCTGTCTTGTTCCACATCTGAATCTCTTCCTGTAGTAGAAACTACTGGAATTGTTGCATTTTTACATTGTTAAAGTGAAGCCTAAATCCAAGGTGGGTTTTTTAAAGGATCTCCCAAGAGGCAGATGATCCACGTAACCCAGGTGGGATAGGGGTGGAGAGACTGGAGGAGTCATCAGAGCAGTTCCCAAACCACGCTGTGTCCTGCCCTGCCCTGAGCCCTCTGAAGTGCTGCTCCACGTCAGGCAGCTCTGGGTTCTCAGGAGTGTCCAGGGCTGGGAGATGACTTCAGGTTAGAAAAACCTGGGGGCTCTGCTCAGCCCCTCCTTCTCTGTCCCCTTTCCATCCCTTTGGGGGAGGACAGCCCTGTTTTCCCCCGTGTACACACCTCCTTTGCTGCTTTTTTCCAGCTGCACCCCATGTTTCCTGATCAGCACAGGCTTCTGGACATGGAAGTGAAGCAGCATTTCCCAGGTTTTGTGCTCAGAACCTCCTGGTCCTTGGGGTCAGCCTTGACTTGGCGAAATAAGGGGGACACTGGAGAAAGCTGGAAGTGATTCCTTTATAAATGCAAACGAGATCATTCTGTTGAAACATCTCTTCCCTAGAAGCCCTAGGCTTTCTGGGGCTGACCCTGCTCCCCATTTGCAGAGCTGGCTGTGCTTGGGGTGCCTGTCCTGCTCTGGGCCCGTTCCTGGGGCCTGTCCCGTTCCTGCCTGGACAGAATGTTCAGGACGGACAGACGGACAGGGGGAGGGACGGGTTCCATGCTGAGTCTTGCCACCTGTTGCCTTTTTCATTCCAAGCCCCCCTTCCTCCCCACCCTGCAACCCAAGCTCCCCTCCCCACACAGCTCCCCATCCCCAGTGGATAGGGCTGGGATCAGGAGTCACTTGCCAAATGCCTTTCTCATGCTGTCACTAATTCTGCACAGGCAGCATCTCCGAGAGCAGAAACAAATCTCTTCCAGTGCATTGTCCTGTGTTTTCTACAGAAAGGCTTAGCAATGCCTTTTCCTAGTTGGGTCCAAGGGCCAGTGCCATGGCTGGGCAGGAGGCAGCCCTGGGGAAGCCTGAAGCTGTGCCCAGAGAATCTGCTGCAAATCCCATGGAGCTGGAATTTGGCACTGGCATGGGCTAATTTTGTCCTGGGGGTTGCACGCACACACACACCCCCCTCCCATGTCATCCTCCTTCATCTGCTACGGATGGAAAGCTGCCCCGAGCTCTGCAGTGCCAGGGAATGTTGTGCTGAGCCCTCCAGGCTTGGCTTGGTGACGTTGCTGGGCACACTGGGCTGCCCAGGGCAGTGAGGGGTGCTGCCAGATGGGCTGGGGAATGATCTGCCCTGCTCCCATGGGAGCAGCAGGCTCTGCATGGACATGGGGCTGTAATTTCCTCCTAATCAAGGTGCTAATGGGGTGCAGTTAGAGAGCTCCTAGGTAGAGAGTCCTGAGAAGGACGTTTGGACAATTCTGCAGGTGCTTTTCAGGTAAATAATTCAAATCACAGTGCTCAGAGTTCAGTATCATCTGGAGAAGCCTCTGAGTTCCCAACTGAAGGTGCCTTGAGGGGACTGATTTTCAGAACACAGGACATTGGCAAATGAGATCCTTTCTGTCCCTGGGAAGGGCACTGGGCTGGGGCATTTCAGGCTCCCAGAATATTGCCACCCCGGGTTCTCCAGACACACCTGGATCAACACTTGTTTGCCCACAAAAATCACGGTGAAATGAAAGGATGAAACAAATGAATGCAAATATGAGCAATTATGAATTACTGCAGTGTGGTTCTGCCACCCTTCTGGGAGCCAGGCTGGGTGGGAATGGGGAAAGGTGGAGAGTTTGGAACTACAAAAAGACAGAAAAAGGAATAGAAATTGGGGTGGGATGTTTCTTTTATTGTTTCTGGTCATGATGCAGCACAAGGTCCAAAACCTTCTCCCTCCCTGCTGTGAGAGGTGTTTGTACTGGCAGGGCTTCCAGCTGGTATCCCCAGTGCACCAGTTAAACCAGTAGTTACCAATTTTTTTGCAAGCCACGCTGGGACTATAGGAATTTTATTCCTTCACAGTGTTGAAGGAAAGGGATTTTGCTTGCCAAAGGGCTTTCTTATGCTTGAGGATGATTTATGGGCCAAGCTGAGCCACTTGTGGAAAAGGCAAAGCAGCTCTTGGCAGCACCCCCAGAATCCACTGCAGCTGTGGGGTAGTGAAGTCATCGGCATAACAACCACTGCAAACAGAATAACAAAGTCTGTTCTGTTCTCGTTTAAAATAATCTTTCCAGTTCAGCAACCACATTAAACTTACCTTTCTGCATGCAAAAATCATAAAAGGCCGATAGTTCTCTGCAGCTTGGAGTGAGTGTCTCCCTTTGATCACTGCCCATCTCTCCTGTGCCATGCACACTTGACCTGAGTGTCTCCCATGAAGGAGTGAAGTGTGTTATGTCACAGTCTGTGTCTGCCCCTTGTTTGCACTCCTTTGTTTGGGCTTACATTTGAAAAAGCAGAAAAACACCCTGAGTTTCTTCCTTTTAAATAACAAAATTTGCTTCTGCCTTATAACTTGTTTCTAAGCTGATTGCAAAATGAGGAATTCTGACTTTGATTTTTCCTGCCTTTGTTTCAGGTCTCTTCAGATCCTCCTGCTTCCAAAAAGCCCAAAATAGATGACTCTGCTTCCCAATCTCCAGCTTCTACTGAGAAGGAAAAACAGTCCAGTTGGTTACGGTCCTTATCCAGTTCATCTAATAAGGTGATTGTTGAATATTTTGTAATCAAGAGAGATTAAACTGTCACAAAGCATCACTCTACTGAAACGGGAGGAGAAAATGAGGGAAAGAACATGCCCGGAGTTTCTAAATTAGTAACATTTCTATCCTTTTCCTAGTCAGCACTGAGCTACTCAGTCCCCCCAGATTCCTTGTCACCCTCCAGTGCTTGCTGACCTGGATTGTGACAGGGAAGTAAGGAATTCCCTTGTGCCTTTGAGGTACAGGAATCCTGCAAGGCTCAGGAGCTGTTTGTGATCCCTGCAGACTACCCAGAGCTCGTTGGCCAACAAAACCCACGAGTGCTGCTCCCCTCTGCCCGTGGAACCCTGAGCAAGGAGGTCAGGGCCGGTGGGAGCAGCTGTGGGGATAACTGAGGGTGCCCTGGGAAGGCCCAGCTCCCCTCTGGTGATTGATTGTTTCAAGGTTTGTTGGAGTCACTCATTTCCTGCCTGTCCCCAGAGCATCGGCTGTGTCCATCCCCGGCAGCGCCTCTCTGCCTTCCGGCCCTGGTCCCCCGCGGTGTCTGCCAGCGAGAAGGAGCTCTCCAGCCACCTGCCCGCCCTGATCCGGGACAGGTAAGGACACAGGGACAGGGGTTCGGGGGTGGCAGCTGGCTCTGGGTTTGTCCCCATGCTCAGTCAGAGTGTTTGCAGCTGCAGGGGTTTCATTTGCAGAAAGGAAACACAAAAAGGTGTTGCTGGTTTGTGCATGAAGGGGGTTAAAGGTGACACCTGCCATAGAAGTGTCAGGTGGAGGCTGCTGTGAAGGGGTGCAGTACTGTACTTGGGGGTACAGGCATCAAAGGTCTTGAGCTTTGCTGCTGAAAGGAAGACGGAGTCCCTGTGCTGGGGCAGTGGTCGGGGAGATGCAGCCATTCCCAGGCCCCTGTCCGTGGTACCTGCAGCAGCTCCCTGTTCCCAGCACAGCTCCATCCCCTCCCATCCCCACGGTGCCAGGGAGGCCGAAGGACAGCAGAGATTTCCCCAAACCCTCTGTGTGCCCTGGCCCTGGGGGATCCTGGCTCTGGAGCCTGTCAGCCCCGTCCAGACAGCGAGGCCACGCTCTGCTCTTGGAGAGGAACAGCACTGGGTGAGTCACCCGCAGCAGGTGGGACCTTGGTGTCACACTGAGAACAGAGTGTCGGGGCAGTTCGACATCCCTGTGCCAGACTGGAGCTGTGCAGTCTGAAAAACCTCCGAGCCAGATTTCTGCCTGAGGGTGATGATTTCTTTGGAAAGTTTGACTTAAGTGACCAGGTGTTTTTAGGGAATATTATGGAGAACATATTGTGCTGCCCTTATGAACGAGTTTCTTAGAAGCTGTGGAGATTGATTTAAAAAAAAAAGGAAAATAGAAGGGGAAAAGCCTATCAGCATATCATAATTTTTAAACTAGGTAGGGAAAGAAATGGTGTAAGTGCCCTTGGTATCCCTGTGAGAAACCTGGCTGATTTTAGCATTGGATAAAACCTACCTACAACAGTTCCAGGAGAAATTTTAACTGATATCACATCATGTTGTAGGTGTTGAATTGAAGCTGCAAAGTCTTCGCTCTGCTTTTTGCAAAATTCCATGTATTTGATGTTATGTTATTGCTCCTCTTTAACACCAAGGTTTAACCAATGGTTTGTTGGTTGTTGTACCTGTTGTTTTACACACAGACACTCAGGTGTGTGTCAGAATCACAGAGGCACAAGAAGATGCTTTTCCACTCCATAGTTTTCCTTAAGGAAGTGCTATTTTGAGTTTACAAAACATTGTGGATAGACACAAGTCCAGCTGTGCAGTTGGGTAAAACAACAGTGCAATGAAGAGCAGGAGGAAACAGCTTTAGGCTGTTTTAGGCTCTGGGAGATCTCATCTCCTTGGTGCTCTTAGGATATGTGGCACTTGTGATGGGAGGGCAAAACACTAACGATGGGCAGGTTCTCAGCTGGTGTCACTCAGTGGGGTTCACTGCCATTCCTGTGCACCTTTGCAGTGTAACACTGCATGGGGAAGCTCTCCAAAGCCAGCAGTGTGACCATTTTCTCCTTTTTGCCTCCTCCTCACCAGCTTTTACTCCTACAAGAGCTTTGAGAGCGCCGTGGCTCCCAACGTGGCCCTGGCCCCTCCAGCCCAACAGAAGATCGTGAGCAACCCCCCCTGTGCCACCGTGGTGTCCCGGAGCAGCGAGTCCCTGGGCTCTGCCCAGCCCAGGAAGAGGAAGCACGGCCCCGAGCACACGGCTGTCCCCGAGGCTGCGGCCACCGCGGCCACCACGGCCACCACGGCCACCGCCCCTGAGGAGGACAAGGAGTCAGAAGCAGAGATTGAAGTAGAAACCAGGGAAGAATGTAAGTGACACTTACAGCTGCCTTTGTGTCAGTTTATTTGGGCTGGGCTTTTTTGCTGGAGCTCCTGTGCAGCTTCTGCAGGGTTTAAATGGAATTCTGGAAGCCCAGTGCCTCAGTGGTGCCTTTGTGACATGAGTTGTACAGTCAGAATTCAAACAAATTGAACTCAGTCCCTTAAATCAAGGTTGCATTTTCATTATATTTCAAGTATCAAAGTATAAAATTAGTAGGTTTTTAATTTCCTTTACTTTTTAAAATTGATTATTAAGTGTCTCTGTACAAAAGGGACAGCACATTTTGAGCTGCATAATATATATATGAGTTGCACATAATTATGTCTTAATTTTTGACATTTTAAAATTAATTTTCAATGTTTCTGTTTTCCAGTCACCTCCTCCTTATCCTCGCTCTCCTCCCCATCCTTCACCTCCTCCAGCTCTGCCAAGGACATGAGCTCCCCTGGGATGCAGCCCCCAGCCCCTGTCAACAGCTCCTACGAGGTGGCCACACACCCTGACCCCCACAGCAGCGGGCTGGAGGCTGAGCTGGAGCACCTCAGGCAGGCCCTGGACAGTGGCCTGGACACAAAAGAAGCCAAAGAGAAGTTCCTGCACGAGGTGGTGAAGATGAGGGTGAAGCAGGAGGAGAAGCTGAACGCGGCCCTGCAGGCCAAGCGCAGCCTGCACCAGGTAAGGCTGCCCTGCCCTGCCCACGCCCTGCCAGGTACAGCCCAGCAGGGAGCTCTGAGAAAGGAATTGCCTCATTTTTCCCAAATAGCAACAACCTTTGCTGGGGCTCTGTTTGTAAATCCAGCTGGGAAACCAAAGCACAGGAACCAGTCCTATGTTTTTAAGCTTGCCACCTGTTTTTCCTTGGGTTATAAATCCATGGTTACCAAAATCAACATCTTTTCATTACTGAAAAAATCTTCTAGTCCAGCAGAGTTTATTTTGTTTTCATTTCACTGAACAGGAAACATTTCTGGAGGCTTTAGCTGGAGTTCTAAAGGCTCTATGAGGGAGGGTGTTTCTGGGACACAGCCATAGCTGAAGTAAGGGCTTTGTCAGGCATCCCACTGGCCACACTGCTGAGCTTCAGTCAGGGAAGCAGCTCCTTATTTCTGGAAATCCTGGATCCATCAGTTGTATATGTGGTCAGGCAGGGTGCAGGTCAGCACTGAGCACAGTGATGGGTGAACTGGCTTTTATTTGAGCTGGGGTAAAAAGGGTGCAGAGAAATAGAAGAGGAAGCCAAGGCAGAAGATTTGTGTGTCCTCTTTCAGTATTTGGTGTGGAACTGTTCCCAAGCTGGGGCTGGAATCCATGGGATGGAGTAAACAAGGGCCTGGTTTGATCAAGTGTGGGAGACACAAAACCAGCACTGATGCTGGTTTTTTCAGTTACCCTGAGCAAATTGCTTAATTCCTTTGTGTTCCAGTAAATCTGTGTTTTAGTTTACGTATTTAAAAGTAAACGTTTATATGTAATATCTAAAGAGTGTGTAGTTAAAGCAGGAATTACATGAAGCAGTTGAGTGTTAGATGAAGCCCTCTGTTGGGGCAGGGGGCTCTGGTGTCCAAACATCCTTCTCCATTTGGGAAGGTGTGGGTTCCCAGTTCCACACACAGAAGAGATGTGTGTGTGTGTATTTCAGAGGTTGTGTGTGTATTTTCAGAGGTTGTGGGTACTTCCAGAGGCTGTGTGTGTACTTCCAGAGCTGACAATGGCCTGGCTGGGAAGTGAGATTGTCAGAAGAGTGAATTTCCCATGACCCTGCAGTGTTACTTCACAGCAACCGGGGCTGGAGGGTTTGACTCGGACAGGGAGGAAATGCTGCTTCTGGGGAAAAAAATAGATCTTTAGTTTCTAATTTAACCATTTAGGAAACGTGAGCCACAGCTCTGTGCTTGCTGTGAACATGTATTTTAACAACTTAGGAGTTTCTTCCTTTGTACCTTGAAGGTTCCTTATAATTATCACTTCAATTAATGGTTTCCTCATGGATTTGAGATTCTCTGTCTGGACAAGGGGAGTGGCAGTTCCCAGAGGAAAGTGTGGTTTCCGTTCAGCTTCAGGTTTTAGCCTGGAGTTTTCCAGCTCTTGTGACAGAGCAGTCCTTGGGCTGGTTGTCAGGAGTCTTGGGCTCACCCTAGTCACCTACAGCACCCCAGAAACGACACAGTTTGTGTTCTGTCCTTGCCTTGAGTGGATTTTTTGGGGGGGATTGTAAAATGGAACTGATATCTGATGTCCTGTTGAGCTTTGCCTTGCACAAAGGACACTCAGAACTGCACTTTCCCCGTTGTGCATCTTCAGAGCCTTCAGCTCCAGCCCAGGCACTGCAGTCGGGTGGTTTGGAACGTGGAGCTAGTGCTGGAGCTCTCTCCAACTGCAGTTCATCTTTATTCAGGCCCAGATGGTCGCAGCTATTCTGCTTGACAAAGCAAAATGGGGCTGTAGCGCTGAGCTTTTTGTTATCCTGGGCTTCAGGGTAGCTGGAGTGCAGGAACTCCAGAGGATTTAAAGGAGAAGTGCTCATGCAAAGTTCAGAGTGGGGTTTAGCCATAGGCTGCCTCGGTCACAAACAGCAGGAGGTGGGAATGTGGTTTGGAGGGCTTCCCTTGCAGCTCTGCTTCCTTCACTCATCCTTACCTGCTTCTGTGTCCCAGGAGCTGGAGTTCCTGAGAGTGGCCAAGAAAGAGAAGCTGAGGGAAGCAACAGAGGCCAAGCGCAACCTGCGGAAGGAGATCGAGCGTCTGCGAGCCGAGAACGAGAAGAAGATGAAGGAGGCCAACGAGTCGCGGGTGCGGCTGAAGCGGGAGCTGGAGCAGGCGCGGCAGATCCGCGTGTGCGACAAGGGCTGCGAGGCCGGCAGGCTCCGGGCCAAGTACTCAGCACAGGTGAGGCCCAGCAGGGGCAGGAGCAGCTCCTCAGCTCCCTCCCCCTGCCCAGCATCCCCTGCCAGGCACTGCTCCCATCCCTGATCTGAGAGCCTGGCTGGGAGAGGCATCAACAGAGGGCAGGGGACAGCCAGGACACCAAAAAATGGGGGCCTGAATTTAAATTCATTCCATGTACCTGCCACAGAGGTGTCAGGGCCTCCCATAATAATGGAAGCCCTCAGCCATAGTCCTCAAAAGCTACTGTTTAACACACTCGAATTTGTGTATATTTATATATACCTCGAATACTTTACATAGTTTAACATAGCCCTGACAAGCTCGTGGCAGAGGGAATTCCAGGAGTGCTGGAGCAGCCTGTTGTGGGACACAGGTGCTCCTGGAGGTGGGAGCTGTAGGTCCCTGGCGTGGTGGCTTTAAGGGAGGAGGGGAAGAGCAGAAGCAAAGCTCACAATCTCCAGGGCTCTGATAAGGGGAAGGGGAGTGGCTGCCTGCTCCCGCTGAGACACGTCTGGCCAGGAGCAGGAAATGATGTGGGGCTTCCTCTCAGCATCACAGGATGTCTCACTGATAAGGGCTGATAAGGGGTGTCCAGACTAAACAGAGCCGCCCTGGGGCTGCTGTGCTGGGCGTTCCCTGCAGGGCTCTGGGGAGCAGCTCCGGGGCAGGTGAACACAGGCTGGGCTCAGGTGTATCCTGGGGGTGACTGTGTGACAATGGGCATTTTCAGTCTCTTAATGCATTCTCTGCTTGGGAAGGAATAGATGAGGTTTCCTAAGCTTAAAGGCTAAGAATCACCTCAAGAAGAACTCAAGTAGCCAATTATTCCTCTTTTCTGAGGCCAGCCCTGGCAGGTTGGCAGTGTCCCCTGCAGCAGCCCCCTGTCACAGCCACCCCTGAGCCCCCCAGAGCTGTCTTTGGGCAAAGGGCACGGGGCAGCCCCTGTTTCTCGGCTGGCACAGCTGGTAACAAAACTCCTGTGAATAACTCACTCCCAGGGCTGAATTTTATAAGATGTCATTATAACTTAAGTTCTTGAGAAATCTGAAAATAAAGCTTTATACATTCTTGTAGCTACAGCTTGGGGTGCAAGAGGAAGTTGGTCACATATTATTTTTGAGGAAACCACAGTTCTCTAAAGAGGCTCAGTCTGACAGAAATAGCATCAGGCCAGGGTGGTAGAAGACAACAGAGTCAGGGTGGAAATGCCTCTGTGTATTCTTGCCTTGATACTGAAATCCAAACGTGGATGGGGGAGGTTTACTGGCATTTTAGCCCAAAACATTGGCGGTTTCCTTTCGTTGTTAAAGGGCAATCTTTGCTGACTACTCACATTTTATTTCTCATTGGGTGCTGTTTCTCTGATACTTGCACCCTGCAGTCCTGTGGGTGTTCTCTGCCTTTGCTGCCAGAAAGTGCCGAACAGGGAGATCAGGGAGGCTGAGGGCAGCTGCAGGTCCTGCTGGGAGCAGAGTGGGGACACTGCAGGGCTTTAATCCATAGCTGGGACAGGCCTGGCCCACCAGCAGCCAAGGCCCTTTCTGGTCACTTCCCTTAACAATCATTGTAAAAGAGCTGAAACAATCCCCTGTACCAATACCTGGGGTTTGCTTTGCTGAGCTGCCATCACTGCCTAAAGAAATAACAGCCATGCTTGAAGAAGGACCCGAGTTCTGTGGAACTAAGGAATTCCTGAACTGTTTCTTAACTCTTCTGGTTCTCACCTTCCTTTCTGGAGCTGGAGTCACTGGGAATGTTTAAGTTTCAAAGCTAAGCAGACACTATACTGCAGTAGTGCAAGGAAAATAGGATCAGGGTATTCCTTCCTCACCTCAATCTTGATAATCCTATACTTGGAGCACACGTTTTCTTGCTTCCCTGACCCTGTGCAAGGTGTATGGAGAGGCCCAGGCTGTGCCCAGCCCGTGTCCCACACCCTGTCTGTCCTGTCCCCACAGATTGAGGACCTGCAGGTGAAGCTGCAGCACGCCGAGGCCGACCGGGAGCAGCTCCGCGCCGACCTCCTGCACGAGCGGGAGGCCCGGGAGCACCTGGAGAAGGTGGTCAAGGAGCTTCAGGAACAACTGTGGCCTAAAGCCAGCAGCCAGCCCAGCAGTGAGAGCACCTCGAGCCCCATGGAGAACTGACCTCTCATCCCCCAGCACAGGGAGGGAGAGAGTGGGACTGGGAGTGCACGTGTGAGTAGTGGTGTCCTGGCACACACTTTAGGAATATGGATTCTCAGTAGTTGGAAGGCAAATGTTGTTACTCTCTAGAACAGAAGCACTGAATTCCGCCTCTTTTTTTTTTCCCAATCCATATAGCACAACATCTTACTGTGCCTAGAAAACACAAAGTGTTTGTAAACAAAATACTTTTAAGTCCACAGCAAATTTTCTACTGGCAAACTCCAAGCAAAGCAGCGTGGTCCAGCTAAACCCGGAGTCCAAGGCGAGCACGGCAGTGGCTTTGTGTTCTCCTGCCTGTTGGAACATTTTGGAATTTAAAAACAAACCAACTTTTCTTATAAGCTATTTAAAATAATTCATTACACAGACTTGGTATTAAAAAAAATAACAAGATTTTTATAATGAACCTTTAAAAGCAAAACAAACAAAAAAAAAAGACAAAAAATAAAACACAAATCTTCGATGCACAATTTTTAATGACTTTATAGGCTTTGGGATTCTTTGTGCAGAAGCCCCTCTGTGGTGATGATGCCATCCATGTCAGGAGCAGTTTTCCAGCCATCTCGGTTCCATCCCGTCACGTGGGTGTAGGAGAAGTTCAGAGTGCTTTTCCAAGTTGATTTTTTTCCTTAGAATGAATTATGTCCATTTCCTGCCCTGGACACAGGAAGAAGGGAAGCTGCAGGAGCGTGCAGGGGGTCAGGGGAGGAGAAGGGGTTGGGTTGAGAGCCCCAGCTCAGCCCCACTGACCCCCCCGTGTTCAGAGACTTCACCCAGGAGCTCTTCAGCCTTGGGAAAAGAAAGGGAGAAAGGAAGAAAGGAAGGAAATGGGTGATCAGTTGGTAGAGGAACAAAGCAGAGACATCTGTGTGTTGAAGTCATTCTGAAATCTTCAGCTTTCAGTTTTCTGCAAAACTCATCTTGTTGCACCATCTTACCATGAATTCAGTATTTCCCTGCTTCCATTCTGAACTGTCAGTCAGGATTTCTGTGCCCAAGGAGAGTCCAACGTCGCAGTGTCGGATACTACAGAACAGAAAACCAACATTTTTGCTGCTGTGAATAAGCCTACATCTTTTTTAAAAAAACTTTTTTGTTTTTAAAAAGAGAAATTACTTTAATTTTGGGATCCAAGCCGCGGCCCGGGGATGCAATGCAGCAAACCATCACTGCCTTGGGGGTGGTGCTGAGGTTTTTTATTTTTTTATTTTTTTTAAAAACCTGCACTTTGTCAGAATCTTACTCTGCATTTTATTCCCTGTATCTAAGATGTACATGTCAAGCATTTGAGATTCTGCCCTAACAGCTGTGCAAACCATGAACCCAATCTGCCACCACTGACACCTCCCATCAGCATCTGTGTGAGCAAAGGAGGATCCAGCAGGTCCAGAATCCCCAGAGCAGGAATTCCCCCTGTGCTGCTGGTTCAGTTAGAGCCTGGTTTCATGGCTGTGATTCTAGCCCAAGCTGGGGAGCACCAGAGATGCTCCCAAAAGTGCTTAACAAATAAAGCTGGTGCTTTTCTGATCAGGAGAAAATTAATTTTCACCCATAAACACTCACCTCTGACACACTCAAGCAAGTGAAAATGTGATCTGGGGCTGCAGATGTGCCTTCCAGCTCATTTTTCCTCTCAGCATCTTCTCTAGGCAATGCTGACACTATTTTACCTTAAAGAATAAAAAGAAAAAAAAAAGAACCCCCTATGCATCATCATACTCAGAGTTATTCTAAAAGAAGAAACATATTTCCAGTAATCTTTATTTGCTTTTGGACATTAATGCAAACTATGTAAGCTTCAAAATTATTTCCCAGTAGACAGAAAGCGGCTTCCAATCCTAAAATTATGGTATTTACTTACAGTACATTAGAGATTTTTTTTTTTAAACAAGAGCTGTTTGCTTGAAACCATTATAGTAACCATTATAGTAACTGTGAGCATTAACAAAGAAGTTCATATATATGTTTTAGGTACAAAAAAGAAGAAATATGAAAGGAGTGGAATTACTGGGACAATGTAAAACTGTTGGGAGCAAGAAACAGTCACACCAAGTCAATGACCTGAACCTGTCTGTGGATACAGGGCTTGGCCCTTGTGTGTTTGGGATGCTGGAGACTGGCTCTAGGTGCAGATCTCCTTCTAAAGTGCAATGCAAAAGGAATTTTGATTATGCTTGAGCAGGTTTTTTTTTTTAATGTGGGGTTTTATTTTTTTTTGTATGTTTTTTTCTGCGATTATTAAATCATATGCATGGATTAAACTGCCATATAGTCATTAATGGGCATTATTACTGTCTTATGTAAAGGGGTTCTTTTGTTATGCAGTATGCAGAAAAATGTTCTCAGCCTTATGATTTCCAGATCTGTATTATCCACTTATTTCTTCAAGGGAAACTAAACAACTGCAGCTGTAGCTGATCATTTTTGTGCATTTCAAGTCTGTCGTGCTCTGCTTTACTGCAGTGTTGGGAACCACACAGAGAACAGACCCCACTCCTGTGGTGGCTCATGGAAGCCTGGATTTGGAAATTTTGCTTGTTTAGTTTTTCTCCCTGATCTATGATAGTTTCTCTCCCTTTATAATCCCCAAAAAATAGCAACATGTCCATGTCCAGCTGTTGTCTCCCAGGAAAAGCCACTGACCTGAGCACACCATGAGTTTTCCTTTTTGTGTCCAGGGAAATGCAGTCACTCACTGGGCATGAGGCTCCCACACTACTGAAGTTTGCAGGATTTTCAAAGGAAAAAAACAGAACAGTAAAATAGTCAATCACCACCAGGCAGCCTCACCTGTGCTGCACAGGTAAAGGGCCACAGGGGCAGCACAGAATATCCCAACCACAACTACAGCTGGGGCTTTCCTCTCTGCCCCACTCACAGTCACTCCATGCAGGGCCAGACCTGCAGGTGAACTCGCCCCAAGACTCTCTAGGATTTGGTCCTTGGGAGTGAAAAGCCATTTCTATCAATTAAGGTTTAAAAGCACGAAGATAAATAAGGTGCAAGAAGAGCAGGAACAAACATTCTCCAGCAGCAGCCACTGCCCAGGAGGGGCTCCAGGGCTGGGTCTGGCTTCAACTACTGGGCATTTCCTAAGCATGTTTAACAATCAGATTGTTCTTTCTGCAGAACAGATGTTATTTCTGCAGAGGGTGTAATTTATTTCTAATTAAGAGTAATTAGACTTGTCTCTGTCCCAGCCCCAGAGGCTGATTGTCACTGGGGGGGCTCTGCAGAGCAGCCCCCCTGTGTGAAGGTGCTCGAGGCCAGGGAGCTCTGGGGTCATTCCTGTGTCTGCAACACCTCAGTAAAGCTGTGTGAGCCTGGTCCCACGGAATCCTTTCCTTCCTGCAGCCCCCACTCTCTGCTGCATTCCCAGGGAGAGGGGCTGCCCCTCCATCTCCCCCATCCTCTGTGCTTTAGTTTCCTTTAAGAAGTTCCAAGGGAGAAGAGGTGTTTCATACAGGCTGTTGACTCTCCCTGTACCTACAAATATATTACTACTTGTATATTCAGTTTAATTACTCCTTGTTTCTATTACTGAGTGAAGACTTAACGAAGGGAAAAAAAACCAACAGCAATAACATTCATATCTATGGAGCAGCTAACTCTATACATAATATTCTGCTTTTCAAACAGAACTAGCCAATGTAAAAAAACATTAAAAGTAAATTCAACATGTAAATACTTTTTTTCATTTTACACTGTTGTATTATAAGTGTATATGGTGTTTACTTTTTCAAAACTCTTTCTTACCTGGTAGTTGTCTTGTTTTATGAGTTGTGTTTTTAACTGAGAAGAACCTTTGCTGTCTGTTAGGAAAAAACAAAACAAAATCTTTTTGCAAGTTTTCAATGTGGGTTATAACCTTTTCTCCATCATTTGCATTTTATTTGTCCTTATTTTCACTGTAAAGTATTTTATTACCAAAAGGTTGGTTTTTGTTCCATTCTGCCCTCTCAGCAGTCCATGTGTTTTAGAGAGTTTTTTGTTGGCTTGGTTGTTGTTTTGTTTTTTTTTTTTTGTTTTGTTTTTTTTTTAATTGAAAGAACTCACAGAAATGACATTTTTTCAATTGAAGAAAAATAAATCTTTACATTTATAATAGCCAATAGCATTTCAGCACATTTTTGTTATCCTGGTCTCTCCTATGCTGCTGCTAATGACAATATTATGACTTACTCTACTATTCTAGAACTATTTTTATGTAAGTAATGTATGCTTTCTTGTTTATAAATGCCTGATTTAAAAAAAAATAAGAAAAAAGCTTGGCATATTTATCTATTTCGCTGTGTACCTTGATAGTCCTTTTCCACCCCCTTTTCCACATCCCCTCCCCCTGATGCAGATAATATTGTAAAATAAAGGACTTTATGAGATTATGTATGAAAATAGCTATGCTTATATACCACAGTGACTGAATGTACAGTGTATAGACGCATTACCGAAAATAAAATTGTTTGTCCAGAAAAAAAATAAAGAGCTCTGGGATGTTTTTGGAGTTCTCTGTGCTTTGCTGAGGTGCTGCTCTCCCCTTCAATGTGCCATGGCCACGATCCCACAGCACCTGGTTCCTGTTTTCCTGGAGAGCCCAGGAAATCATTTAGCACAAAACCTCTGCAGGGCTGCATGGACACGGCTGGAAGGAGACTGGAATTTAATTGGCATCACTGCATTCCACTGAGTGGAGAAATTCTAACACTCAAGTGAAATTTCTTTGGAATAGTGAGAATTGTAAGCATAGAGAAGTTTGTTCTAGGTCAAAGAAAAAAGAAACACAAGAGGGGAAAATGCAAAAAGCAGGAGATGGAAACATATGTCAGAATAATTCTCTCATGGTTTTCTGAGAAGTGGCTGCAGAATTTCCACAGCTCTGGGACATTTCTGAAATGCCTTTGTAAAGCAGTGGAAAAGCTGGAGAATGAGCAAAGAGCTTAAAAAAATAAATCTCTTCGTATTTGAGACTCACCCAGCTTTCCAAGGGGTGGGTTTGTGTCCTAAATGCAGCTCCACATCCTTGGGGAAGGATCTTGTGTCCCATATCCCGTCCACATCCCTGTCATTCCACCTGCACAGCTTTATTGTGACTCTGGGTCCTGAAATTAAAAGTTCAAATAATTTTCCTCCTGCTGTTCCTTCTCAGAGAATCATGATATTCCTGTTCCAAACTAAATAGCAAACTAGATTTGGACTGATAAGGCTTGGTACCAGAGGCTGAAAAAATGATATATTCTGTCTCCAAGGACCCCTGAGTACAAAAACACAGATGGGTAAAGCCCAGTCAAGCTGTCTTGTCTTTCTGGGTAAGGGGTAACTAACTGGGTTTGAAAATTCTGGTTCTGCTGACAAAATAAATTCAGTTTACTAGGAACAAGAAACATTAGAAATGAGACCTGAACCTGCTCAATAACCAAGTGAGCTGAACTGACCCAAACTCAAAGTAGCTGAAATAAATAGAAATAAAAATCCAATTTCCTGAGGCCTGGAGTAAAAACTTTTCATGACTTATTCAAGAGCTTGTGTTACCCAGCCATCAGAAAACACCACTAAAAACCCAAATATGAGGTGTAGGTGGCAAATCCAAACCTTGTGTGGGGCACAGCTGAAAGAAATAGCCACAAAATCCCACAAATGGGGTTTACCAGAGCACCTCAGTGGTTCCCAAAGTCCTGTGAGCAGCTCCCCTGATCCCAGCCTGGCAGATGGAGCACAGGGAAGGTCAACACACACAGAGCTGGGAGAGGCCTGAGGGATTTGAGGGAGAAATTAGGAGATTCCTTGTTACTGCTTATGGGATCCAAACCAGACCTTTTAGGTGCTCCCACCTTCATTTACTGAAAATACATTAAAGAAACACATCCTGCAGGGAAGGGGTACAATGTGTGGGAAATGACAGGAATCTGGGAAGCAGCAGAAGCCCAGGAATGGCAGAGTTAATGGAGATCTGAGCTCCCAGGCACTGGCAGGAGGAAGAGCATGGCTCTAATAAAAGCCAGCTGTGTGACGTACACGCCGCTGGAATTTTTATGAGATGGCTTATGTGCACTTTAAGTATTACCTGACTGCAATGCAAATTCCCACACACTTTTATTTGGGAGGGAAAAAGTTTCCACAGTTCTCTGGGCTGGACTGATTGAGCTGAATTGTTCTGCACAGCAACTGTGGGGTTTCTGGCTCATCATTTTGGATTTCGTTTTGTATTTGTTTCTGTTGAGTCAGCTCCTCAACCTAGAACCTTGAGAATTTCATCCTTGTAACACTGCCCCAGAGCCACCCTGGCCCAGCCATCCCTGTCCTCTGGCCCTTCCACCTCCCATACCTATGCTGTTGAGAAAGATTCCAAGGAACAAGAGAACACCTGCACAGGTAAAAAGAAAATGAGGTTTCACTGCTTCAAAGGTCAGGTTTGCTCCAAAGTCTCATTACTGTAAACACCATAAGGACCATAAGCTTGAATGACCATGATCTTGGGAAGAAAGTTTACAAGGAGCCCTTTATAATCCCTGCTTGTAACACAATGCTTTGGGCTGCTCCATGTGCTCAGTTCCAGCCATGGAACTGAAATTCCTTTATTGTCTGGTTGTCAGAAAAGGTCATTAAACCCCTTCCCTTTATGTGGCCAAGGATCAAACAGGTACCACACAGTGCATGAACAGAGCTCTTGGCCACAAGGCCCACGAGTGAAACCACTTCAGCCAGCACAGATGGATTCCCTTTGCAGCATCCCCAGTGCCAGTGCCCTGCTGTGGCCTCCCTGCAGCCACATTACTACTGCTCCTGGTCCCAGCAGGAAGCACCCACCAAACATCTCCCTGGCAGTGCCAGCTGCAGGCCCAGCAGGGCAAAGTGTCCCTTCCCAGGCTGCTCAGCATTCCTGAATCCAGCTCCTGGATTTCCAGCACTGCTTTGCAGAGTAAGTGACCAGTCAGACACAGAGAAGTCAAGTTTCCTTCAGTTACCTCTCCAACCCACAAGGTGAGTGGAGCAGCAGAGGAAGGCATGGCTTCAAACCTTCCTTGTTCCATTTCCTGGCATGTT
The DNA here is from genome assembly GCA_013397375.1 of Toxostoma redivivum. Taxonomy (NCBI): domain Eukaryota; kingdom Metazoa; phylum Chordata; class Aves; order Passeriformes; family Mimidae; genus Toxostoma; species Toxostoma redivivum. The sequence continues at coordinate 739,180 of VXBI01008022.1, read as the reverse complement.
GAACTTCCCCACAAATCCTCTGCCCCGAATTCCAGCCCCTCTGCCTGGCAGCAGCTCCCAGCTCAGGATAACTGCAGTGCCAAGGGATTCAACACACACAGCATTTTTCAGCAATAGAGGTTTCCTAGTCCTGGCTCTGCAGCCTGCAATTACTGCATCTTTGCTGATGTCAGCCCTGCTGCTTTCCCTACAGCACTCTGCATGGAAAAACTGGGATGGGACTTTGGCTACACCAAAAAAACCCACAGGATGAGATTGTACACCAGGACTGTGAACAGACACGAGGCTCCCAGCTGGAGGTGCTGCTGTGGGGTTGGAGGTTGTGCATGGGAAGTTCTGAACTCCTTGTGCCCACCCAGGCCCCGCTGGTGCCAGTGGATGCCTGCGAAGTTGCCAGGGAGCAGCAGCCCAGGGCAGCTGCCACCATCCCTGCCCAGCTCTGAGCACACCAAACGCAGCTCCTGTGCAGGGATCCCGTGCTGCTTAATTCAATTTGGCAGATAACACTGGGGAAAGGCATTGATTTCCTCCCCTCGCTCCCTCCTTCCCTTCCATCAATTTTCCCAGATAAGCAGCCTGTGGCTCAGGTCCTGCTGGTGACGGATGCCTTGTAATTGCTCTGAATGGATTATCCCCAGACATGGAGCAGGCATTTACAGTGCACAGCTGTAATCAGAAACACTCGCACCCGGGAGAGGGGCTCTGAGGAGCAGACAGCTGGCTCTGGCCTCTGCCTTGGCTCTCTGCTCTTATATTAAGCCTAACTTTATGTATTTATATTTTTAATACAGTAATATCCAGGACATGCATTTAAATCTTAGGGTTCAGATGAGCTCAGTACCATCCCAACCCTCAGAACTGATCTCTACTTCTGACAACAGCACAACTCAGGCTACAAAGGGATTGTCCACCCTGCTCACATCTTTCTAAAGATCTTGCAAATTATTATTTGGCTAAATAAGAATCCACCCACTTGAATGGGCAACATCACCCCAAACTTGGGAAATCTGCATATTCTATTCTAGCAATTACTGGCTGAAAGACACTAGATGAGACAGTTCTCACCTCACTTTATTGCTGCTTTTCTCCCTCTGCCCAGACTAAATTGTCAGCAGTTTGTTTATCAGGATCCCAGTGACTTTCTAATTTGTATGTCTGGGGGGAGAAAACCCATGAATAACTAAGTGTGAGACATTACATAGGAACAAAACACAGCAATTTGATCCACTGTATTTTAATCTTGTGCAATTATCCATAGCAGCCCAGAACCAAGGGGCAGCAGATCCATGTCCAGGATGCTTAGACTGAAAATCTGATTAACATCAAAGCAATTTGCCCTACAAACTTTCATTGAGGTAGCTTAATGAATGAAGGAAAATAGAAGACCAGGACTCAGCAAGGAAAAGCTGATCCTGCTCTTCATTCCTGTTACTAGGAGCTCTCCCACACTGGGGTTTTCCTCCTCCAGCACTGGTTTTGCTCTAGGATCCTTACATTAAACAGAGCAGGATTGTGCTGGAGGAAGCAGAACTCAGGTGCTCTCATCCCCTTTGGTTTGGTGCTTGTGCCAGCCTGGTTTTCATTCTCTGTTCCTGCAGCATCAGTTTGGTCATGCTGTGCAGGACATAGGCAATGGCACCTCCCCAGGAAAGGTTTTGTGTCCAGTATGAACAGTCCAAACGTCACTCCTCCAACCTTTAATTCTAACCAAAATCCAATCCTACTCTGAAACAAAGTCCATCTAACCCCACCTTCCAGCTCCCTCTGCTATCTATGAAAGCAACAGGAATTCTTTCCTGGAGCAAATGAGGCAATGCTGCTGGTTTGGTGCTGGAATTGGGAATCCTTCCCTGCACACCCCACTCCTCCCTGGTCAGCACAGCCCTGCAGGGCCTGGCCTGAAGTGGTGCCCATTTCCCAGAACTCCGGGAGTGATACCTTAGAATGTTTCACATTGGTCTATTAAATGTGCAGAAATCAACTACTTGGAAAAAAAGCTTTGTTAAAAAATTATAAAACACAAGCCCCTTTCCCATTTCTGCCCCCAGAAGCAGGCAGGGACAGAGGGGACAGTGGCTTTGGGACCACACGTGCACACCCCAGCTCGTGCAGCTGGGAGATAATGGGCTTTGCAGGTCACTGGCTCTTGAGCACTGTTATCTCTGAGCAACACACACCTTGTTGTGTCTTACTGCTTAATTACAGCTGATACACAGGCCATAATATTGCTTATCATTAGCCAGAGGGTGACAATTACCATCTAAGATTAAACAGCTTGCTTTCTTCAGCCAGGTCTTCACGTGACACTTCCTTGCCCAAGAAAAGATTTGCACATGCAGAACAAATCCCCAGACTAATTGGGGATGTGCCCCTCACAAGGAGGTGGAATTTTGGAAGCACACATTGCAGATGAACACCACCAACAATCACTGCAGGGTTCAGCAGAACCCCAAACTTGAGGTGAAAACAGTGTTTAATAGAATTTCTAAAGTCTCTTGGCTTTATCAGGGCTCTTGTTTTTGAAATGGACACAGAAAACAGAGTTGGAAGCAGTTGGAAAGCCTGGACTATTAAAGGATCAGCCAAACTGCTGAGGCTGCACAAGCTGAGCTGTCATTAAGTAGCTTCGCCCTTTCCACAAAACACAGATGTGTTCCTGTGCACAAACATGTTTTTGTGTTACTGTGCACAGACAACACAAAAACTGCTGGGAAATATTCTGCACTGAAACCCACCCAGGCCTGAGAGGAGATTTCACTACTGATCACCTACAAAAAAAGCAGAAAGACTGAGTGAGAACCACGTCCCTGCACCTCTGCTGAGCATTTCTGAGATTCCCTCAAAGCAAAGCCTTTCCCTCCAGAACATAAATGTGATAACATACAGTCGTGATGACTCGTAATGTCACAGGTCAAGGGTTTAAATCTCATGTCCTGTATTTTGTCAACTCCCATTTATCCCATCCAGCACAGCACAAGGGTTCCACACATAAATCTTCCAAAAATGTGTTCTGATCTTTCACCTACAGTAGATTAAAAATAGCCCGGAGCAAGAACTTTTAGCATTTTGTCATAGCAATTTCTCCATCAAGTAAGACGGATGGCCAGCTCCATGGGGAAGGAATGAACCCACCCTGAGATCAGAGCATGGAAAAGGCTGAGTTCCACCTCCAAGGAGCAGGAGTTGTGCCCTGGGTAGGAATCCTTGCTGAGCTCCCCCCACTGAAGCACAGAACATTCAGGGAAGCTTTTCTTTTCTCCCTGCACACTTCTCAATTAAGCCTCAAAACAGTTTGGGAAGCTCAGGCAAAAGTCTCAGGTCCTGGTTTGGATTTTGAAATCCTCCAGCTTGACTTTGGGCACAACTCCCATTTCAGGTTTTATTTTTAAAAAGTATTATTCGAAGACAGGTGCTAATTTTGGCTATTCAATATAATTATTAGAGCTCCAGCCACTCGGATTTTCTGAAAACCTAAAGGCCAGAAAGTGAATAGCAACAACAAAACATCTTCCTCTCAATCCTGCTGAATTATTCTTTTTCTTAAGCCTTGTTATTTCTTAGGGTCTTGTGGTGATCTTGCAGCAGTGAGATGCACATCACCAGTATTAAAGCACAGAACACCTTTTCACTACCTGCACAAGCAAATCTTGACAAAAACCTCTCCTGATCCATTAATATCTGCTGGGCATTAATGGTTTCCTTGCAAAAGTTCAAGACCTAAGTGCCTGAAAGTGAATCCACCTTTCTGTTATCAGTTGGTTTGATAAAAGGTCCAGCCTATTGCTGCAACTGAGCTTTACTTGTGTCTTTATCTCACCACAGCCACAGTTGCCAAAGTGGAATAGATGTCCAAAGAATTTATTCAGGAAACTAAAGCTTCCAAAGCTGCAGCTGCTTCCACATGAATTCAGTGATGCACAGTTTCCCAGCAGCTCACAGAGGCTGGAACATCTGTTTTCCAGACACCTTTATGACATTCTACCTCAGTGTGCTGAAATCTCAAGAGTTATCACATTAAATATTGCAGAGGTGCTAAATAAACTGCACTCAAAAAACCCCACAAAAAAACAAAAACCAAAAACAAACAAAAAAACCCATCCAAAACCAAACAAAACTAAACAATACAATCTTGCTCATAACCCAGAAAATCCTGAGAAACTGAGAATTTGTACTCTGCCACAATTCAGGGCCCAATTTTCAGGTTTTCCAGAGAGACTGACCTTTTATTTCAGGCTGATTGCAAATCCCACTGTCTTAGAACATAAGAAGACAAAATATTGTGCAATATATATATATATAAAAACAGAAAACCAGCACCTATAATAGAGATGTGCAGCTCTCACTCGTTCAAGTTATCAACAAGCACTTTTAGCATCATGTGAGAGAAACTGGAGCATCACCTGTGAGTCAGAACTGGGTAAAGCCTACAGAATTTACCCACTATTTCCCACTAGTTCCCCTTTTCCAAAACACATTTTGATCAGATTTTACTTTTGCACCAGGGAAAGTCTCTGCTTTGCTCTCCACTGTCACAGCTGGAACAATTTCCCACATCAGAGATTTCCACATTTTTCTAATGGGATGCTCATCAAGAAAAGAGCCTTCACCTTCCTTCCTCTCAAGCCCACACTGCAGCTCTTGGATTAGAGCAGAAAACAGGGAAAAACACATTTAGGGTTTGGACTAGATGATCTTCAAAGCTCTTTTCCAACACAAACCATTCTGTGATTTGATGACACTTGTGGTATTTGTGTTTATGTTTTTCCATAGGTTTTTTTAACAGGCCTTAGGGAACTATTTGTGGGGCCAAAGTAATGTGGATTCACATGATCCCATCACATGTTCCTGTTGGTTTGGATGCCAGGATCAAGAGAAGAGATCCTGTGTTATTTTTATGCTTCTGTTACATTTATGTTATTTTAGCCTCATTAATGGGCCTGTGGAAGGGGAAGGCCCCATGAAAAACACACACAAATGCCAGGACATTGGGTTAATTCAGATTTAACTGAACATTAAAGTATCCTCAGAGCTCCCTTTGGGGTTTGGGGAGTGGGGCAGGGGGACACAGGCTCTTCAGTGGCAAGAGGGCAGATTGCATCTATTGCACACTGCAGCGTTCTCTGGCTTCTGAGTCGCCTAAGGAACTCTCTGACACACAAAAATCTAAAATTTCATATTCTGCAGCAGTGAGAGAAGACAGAAAACAAAGGTACAGCTGCTAAACTTCCCACCAGAAGCTAATCCAAATGGAGGGAACAGGGTGAGTCAAGCAGATTCAAACTCATCGTTAAAGGGAAGATGAGAAAATAAAGGAAAACATGTTGATCACAGTTGTACTGAAAGATATTTGTGATTTTTATCACCCATCTTTTGGTGCCCTGTTGAATTATTTACATCTGGAGGATGGAGCTGAGTATGAGACTCAGCTCCAGCCCGAGGTGATTTGTGACACCATAGATAAGGAAGGTCCTGACTCTCCCAACCCCAGTCAGTGATGGAAAGAAACATCTCCCAGAGCCATCCAGACCCTTCCAGCACTGAATCAGGCAGCATTCCCCGTTTTCTTCCAGCTGCCAGTCATCTTAATACCTTCTTATCTGTATCCTCAGGATAAATCCTGTATGCATTAGAGCCCAAAGGCCTCTGACAACTACAAAAAGGGGGACTTTCTCCTTCTCTGCAGGGTCTCACATCCCTCCCGTGGCAGGAGGATCCTGGAGTTCAGCAACAGAGGCCCAACACTGCCCTCTCTGCCCCTGCCCTTGGTCCCACACCACACTAATTCTCCATTTATAAGCAGTTTATATGGAGGCAATAAACTATTCTCAGGTGTTATAAACATTTTACAGGCTGGGGCACTGCACACGCTGGGGTGAACAATTATTTACTAAGGCAGCCACTAATCATTTACAAAATGGGTATGAACTGAGGCTGGGTGTAATCCCCTGCTCTGTGCTGTGCCTCTTATCTTGGCTGCCACACTGGGACTGGCCAAGGACCCCCACAGTTCAAAGATTAACCAAACATCTCAGGGTAGGAGCAGCCAAGCTTCCCAACAAGGAGCTGTGACAGGCTCACATCTACCACAGGTTGGAGTAACAAAAGTACAGTAAATACAGGAAAGTTCACTAAACCTCCTTATCAAATGACCCAAATTTCTCAGTCCTGATTTTTCGTTATCTACAGTTTCACCACCTGTTTGTAGGGATATAAAGGATTGTGCCAAAGTTCCTGGATATGGTGCTGCAATCTTTAAACCCCTTGAATTTTAGGTGTCCTGATATGATGGGTGCTTTTCTTGACCACCTGGGAATGTTTCCTGTCCACTCTGGAAGGATACAAGGAGTAGTTTTATTTCTTTGGCATTTTTAGTGGGATGAGTCAGTCATGAGCTCAAACTGCTGGTCATACAGGTATTTTCAGACACCTCAAATGCTTCTATGACACAAGAACATTATGAAATATAAAACATTTCTTTACTGTCAAACCAACATTGCCTTGTCCTGCCAACAACCTGCCCCCTGATTGGGGTTTCTGTGGATTTGTTTTTTCCTCAGCATGATTTCAAATCCTGTGCACTTCTGCCATATTTCAATTATCCATTACATAAGTTATCTTCTTGCATTAAATCTGATTTAGGATGAACTCACAATACAGGGCATCTGCACAACAGCACTCCCTTCAGCAAGCCAGCTTCCCTGGCAGTATTTTTCATGCTTCAAAACTACTTGTGAACCAGCAGAACTGAGAGTTCCTCTTCCAGTACCTCCTCCTGCAACAGGTGTGTGCTTTCCACATGGAATTCTGCAGCAGAACTTATTTCCCCCTTGACCATTACAATCTACTCCTGCACAGAGGCTGATTTAGATGATAAATCAGCCACCCCCAAGCTCTAATCTGAGGAAATGTTTAAGCAGATCCCTAACAAAGCCAAAGGGAACTGCACAGCCACTGAGTGGGACTATTCACTTGCTCAAGCACGTGCTTGAGCACTTTCCTGAATGGAGACTGTGAAGCCAAGGGCAGCCCAGGCCTCAGTGTAACCCTGGAGATACAAGAAGTGTCCAGGCTGCGTTTGTGAGCCTGATAAGCTCTAATCTGATAAAGACTTCACCACCCCAGCTGCGTCAGAGCTGTGCTGGAACAAGTGGATATTATAAGGGTGCTGCTTATCTGGCTGAGAACAAATGGAAACTCATTCAAAGAGCTCAGTGCCTCAGAGATAAAGCTGGGGAGGCCTTGTAGGGCGGGCACAAGGAGATGAGGTTATCACAGAGACAGACAGGCCTGAAAAGCTCCACCTCTTCATTACAGTCGCAATTAAAAGATAAAAGTCACAGACCTTCAAAAGCTGTAGAGGTGTCTCATTCCAATTTAAATCACTGGACGTAAAGCACTTACGAGCTTTGAAAATCTGGATCCTATTGGCACTGATTTTAAAGGGCAATCAAATTTATATTACACTTTAAAAAAAAGACCTGTCTGTCCCCATTCATTCTTCACAAGTTGTCGGAACAAATGAATCTGCAAATTTAGGTTAAAAAGGGAAGAATCCATAAGGGAAGCATGTTCCATATTTCATGTCATCCCCTGTGACGGAATACCAGTTCTAAGGAGGATCCCAGCACCAAAAATGAGCCCTTCAATTTGGGGCAGGACAACAATTAAGACATTTTTGTATGATGAATACCTGTGTATCTCTCCAGTTAACTCAGTGACAGTGCCTTTAAAAATAATGCTCAACAACTCCCTAAATTAAGCCACTGATGACTAGCACTGAAATCTCAAATGAAAGTATTTCCCCTCTCAAGATATGCCAGGGGTAAAAAAAACTAAAAATAATTTTTTTCTTCCCAATTCTTGAAAGTCATTGTGTAATGAGGCCAAACCCTACAGAATGGGCTGTTTTCTCACCCAGTGAAACAGAGCACCGGCCAGTTTCATTTCCCCAGCACTGAAATGCTTAAATTCCCTGCTTTAGTGAAGAATTGCAGCTCTGAGCTCCACTCCGTGCACTGTTTCAGTTCTCAGGAGGTTTGTTTCCCACAGCTGCTCTTCAGCCAAGCTGTGAATGAACCTGAAAATTCATTTGAAAACCCCTCTATGGTTTCTCATGCTTTCACAATTACAGTACAGCTTTCCTCAACATTTACACCACCCCCTGCAGGGAATTCCCCCGGCACAGGGCTAAAATTTACCAGGAAGGCTTGTAAACCCCGATAAGCGTTTCATCTCAAAGAAGGCAAAAACTTGGTTTCAAGTGGGTCTGGGAAATTTTCTTGTGCAGGCTCTGTGATTGTGCTATGGAAGTTTGGCCTCTCGGAGCTCTGTGCTCCAGCTCCGGAGCCCTCCGAGGCGGCTGCGAGGACTCTCATTAATGCCAGGTTCAATGCGCTGCTGTCTGTCACTTGGGCTGTGACTCAGGCGGAAAGTACGAGAGCTGCGGCTGGGGACAGCCTCCCTGCGCTCAGCAGGGCTGGCGTACAGCCCCGGGGACCTGGGGGAAATGGCACAGCAGCCACTGCCCGGCCTGGAGTTTCACCGCTTCAGCAGACAGCAACAGGGTGTGCAGGATCGGGCTGTGCAGAATAAGGGTGGGCACAATAAAGGTGTCGAGGACTGGGGGGTGCAGAATAAGGAAGGGCAAGGATCAAGGTGTGCAGAATGAGGGTGTGCAAGGATCAGGGTGTGCGAGCATCAGAGTGTGCAGAATGAGGGTGTGTGTGCAAGGATCGGGGTGTGCAGAATGAGGGTGTGCAAGAATCGGGGTGTGCAGAATGAGGGTGTGTGTGCAAGGATCGGGGTGTGCAGAATGAGGGTG
>VXBI01008022.1:718496-728633 GCA_013397375.1 Toxostoma redivivum | reverse complement strand
AAAAAAAAAAAAAAAGCCTTATTATGGCAGATTGAGTATTAGAGTTAACATTTCCTAGGAGGGATTCCAGGTCCAGTTTGGAAGCAGCACTTGCCAGAGAGCCGTGTGATCATCAGACCTTCCCTCTTCCCCCTCACTCTGCCCTGGAACAGTCACAGCAGGTCTGGCAGATCCCACTCAAGCCCCACTGGCTGATCTTCACTTTGGAATTAAAAAGGGATCTCCAAGTAGAAACACACCCCAGCTGTGAAGTGAAATCACAAGTGTGAAAGCCCACACAAAACACAGGTTCCTGCCTGAGGTTTCCCTTCTCACCTCCTTCCCCCTCTGAGTCCCCTTTGATCAGCACAAAAACGGTGTCACCTTAACCCAGAGAGACACAATGCAGGCTGCTGTGCAGATGCACCTTCAGCCTGGGACAAAAAGTTCCAGGAAAACAGAAGAATACTCCAGGATGTTCAGAAAGGCAAACAGTGAGAAGAATCACTGGAAAAGGAAGAGAAACCAGAAAGCATTTCTTTGTCCCCAGGTAAATCTCTGAGCATGCCCACATTTGGGTCCAGTACTGACCCTTTTTCCCCACTTCAAAAACTGGGAACACAACTGGAAAAGGCACAGAAAATGGAGTGAAGGATTATAATAATTAATCAGACTGGCAACACATTTTCTATAGAAGTATTTATAAATGGGTTTAAAATTTTGAGAATTACTTGAAACAAGATTAAATTTTCATTAGCTTCCTTTAATTTCTAATTCCTCATGTTATTGGATCACATTTTCTTGGGTTTTTTTCCCCTCTAACTTCAAAAGCCACAGAAACCCAGTTTTTTAAACACAAAATCAAGAGTCCTATGGCAGGAATCTAGAGGTGGGCTTGACAAAAACTCCCAAGTATCACAATGTTAAAAACCAAAGAGTTGGCAAAATACCTCAAATTTGAGGAGGTGAAGAAATATGAGTGGCACTAGACGGACTTGAACAGCTGTACATACTTCAGCCCAAGATTTTAAAATTTCTGTCAAAATATTGCAGTGAAAAACCAGCATTCTCCATGGAAAGCAGCTATTTTCAGTGAAAATGCTATTTTATCAAAACTCTATTTTCCATTAAACACAGTTTTGACAGAAATTTTTCAACTATCCTTATTCAGTGTTATGCTCTGTAGTTGGAAATGTTAGCAGTTTTTAGGCTGTCTCTACAACTGCAAAGATTTATAGGAACTTGGCAAAGATGGAAAATACACAAAAATTTCTGGTTTAAGATTCGTCTCTGTCCTGTAAGGCACATCCCTGGAAATTATTTTACGGAAGTTTAATAAAATACAAGACAGTGACACAGCAAGCAATGCTACTCCAAAACTATTAATATTTTCCTGATTTTTGCTTCCCCCTAAAAATTACTGACGAAGTATGTCTCCTCTATTAGCCCTGGATAATTCCTTTTTGGCTCAACAAACTACAGGGGTACTTTTCCCCTAGGCAGGTCCTGGTGGCTCTGGTCAGTCTGTTGATTTTGGGATTCTGTAGGTGGAGTTGCCCTTCCTGTCCTTTGGGATTTGTGGACTGTGCAGAATTCCCTGCTGGAATTACGCAGGACTCCCAGGCTGGCTGCTGCTCCCTGGCTGTATCACATTACAGCCCAGCCTGAATTAAAACTGGGGGGAAACAGGGAATCAAAGAGAGCAAAAAAGGTATTTGGAAAATCAGAAACCTGCTACTGTAGCGGAGAAAGAAGCTCACAGAACTTCTGAGTATCATGTGAGAAGCAGCACTTTTTTAAAGCTTTCCAAAGTGTGTTCACAGGGGTTTGGGGCTCTGCAGCCTCCCCACTGTGTGCTGAACTTTGGCCAAGTCAGCAAATCCTCGGGAACAGGATCCCACCAGTGACAAGGGGAAGGAGAAGCCACAGCCATGACCTTCACATAGCCCAGCTCTGGCCTCTGCCTGAGCCTGCAAAGGGACGAGGAGCTGCAGAGTCTGGAGCACTCTCACACTATCCCACCCTTCCTGCTCCTGGGGATGTCTGTCCCACAGGAGTAGTGTTGGGATATCAGCTGGTGGAAATCAGGGTCTCTCCACTCAGTCTGGGGCCACATTCAGAGCTGCCATGAGCCAGTGAAACATTGGGGTCACACAATGTTACTGAAAACAGGACCTGGATTTTGTTGCCACTGTTCAAAGATGTTTCTCTTGTCCCTCCTTCATCTTGCTCAGAACTCACAGTCACAATTATCAGCAAAGGTCCCTGAGCTTGCAGTCAGGGTTGTGGAATGAGAGGCAGTCTGTAAGAGCTTTTTAACCCACAATTACACACACACAGCCCATTTGCACACATCAGCCGACGTCAGGCAGAATGCGGGCACAGAACACCTCGGACCTAAGGGAATGAAAAAGTAAAAAAGAAAACCAAGCCTGAAGCAGATCTGAGAGAAGGAACTTCCATACAACATCCTCACCTGACTGACTGGAGAAGGATGCAGGGAAACAACAGGCTGTTCTCAAATCAGAGACGTGTACACACGTGCATTCACTGAGTTTCTGCTAATTGTCTCTGTGGAACCCCTAAATATCCAAAATATCATTATAAATCCTTCCTTCCTGCAAGCCAGCATTCCCCAGCCCGTTCCATCTCTCACTTCCCCCACAAAAATGACAGACTGACTCTAAGCTCCCACCTGCATAAATCTCCTACAGACAACCACAAATATTTTAGCTATGCTGATTTATGGAAGCACAAGCAAGACTAAACCAGGAGATCTATCCTCCATGCATGGTGACTGATGGCTCGCTGCAAATCTTTCCTTTTAAAGCACTGTCACTTTTGCAGTTCCATAGAGAGAGAGAAAAGAGGAATAAAATAACCTGCAGTAATGCAACTTATGGCAGCTCCTGGAGGGAAAAATCCCAAACATTTGTGCAACCTGTTTCTTCCAAGTTTTCCTGCATAAGATCCTTGCTACTAATTGAAGAAATTCTCTTTGAGAGAGGATGTGAAAACAGCTGCAAGACCCCTCAAGTCCTCGTCCTCATCCTCGTCCTCCTCCTCTCCTCTCCTCTCATTTTCTAACTCCTGATTTACAGTCAGTGGGAAGTTGGCTTTTTGACCAGTGTTTTGAGGCTGATGCTTTAGTATCCATGGATTGAAAGAATGAATGAAGATGAGGATTCCCTTCTCAAATTCAGCTCTATAAACAAAACCAGGCTGCAGCTCCTGATTCCTGTTAAGAGGAAAGGGTGGAAGCAGCTTTGGAGGCCACTAGGCCCAGGCAGCTCCCCTTGACCTCGGAGAACACCCACCACAGATGGGATCAGTCTGACAAGAACGAGCCAGCACGGCTGAGTTTGCTCATGGGAGATAAACAAACGAGACAAACTGTGCCCAACAAGAGCCCTGTCAGCGTCTGCCTTGCTGTCTCCACACTGGGTAACAGCCCCATGGAGGCAAGAGCTTGCAGAGGATGCTGAGCCCATTTACTTGCTTTAAGATTTGTGTTTTACACAAGGACATCAACAGGGACAATAATGCTGCTGTGGCAACACTTTACTGCTCCTCTGCTGAACAGTTTCAAAAGCTGGGCTGGGACCTGAAGTCACAGAGCAAATGAAGAGGTTTCTGCATCCTGGCTCCACCAACAGCACATTCCCAGCACTGTTCCCTCCCAGCACTTCCCTTGCACTGGGCTAAGTGGTGCTGAAGGTCCTAGTGTCACCTGTTGGCACAAGCAGGCTGGTACTGATGCCTTGGGTTTTAGCTTTTTTGTTTTTCAGATTCTCTTCTGCTTAATGTGTAACTCTGAAATTTCATATTAGGTATTAGTAAATTCTCTCCACAGGGTAGTTAGACACAACAATCCCTTCCCAGCTAGAGAATCAAGGACACCTGGTACCCAAAAAGCAGAAACAATGGCAAGGGGCTGAGACTTCATAACCTGGAAGTGTGGTTGGATAATTGACCCCAGTATAGACGCACCAAAACTTATAAAAGTGTAAAACTCATGACTGGGATCCATCTTGGATTTGACTTGCATGTAGCCCCAGCCAGGCTCTTGCACTGCCCAAGGTCTATCATTTCAATAAATATCTATTTTATTCCTTTTGCTCTGTCTAGTCTTTGTTCCAGGTCAGCCTTTCCAGGCATCAGTTCCTGGAGCAGCTGGGGTCTTGCTGTTCTGCTGTCTCTGAGTGGCAGCACCGTGGAGCAAATGCCTCTGGGGCAGCTCCGAAATTCAACTCACTCACCAAACCTTGCTGGGCATGGGGCACCTGTGTTTTCACATCCCAGCTCCAGGAAAGAAAGAGGGATAAAAAGAGCAGCAACAGGTATTTTACCTCTTGGAGTGCAGAGCAGGTATTTCTGAACTGCAGTGGGTATTTCAGGGCATGTTACATTGTCTACATGGACATCATACAGAACCCTGGGCTCAGTTTCCTCTCTAGGGTCTCTAAATAATCACTTCCTTTCTCTAGGCCTTAACTTCCTCAGTCAGTAGAAGGGGGAAAATTAAATCTACTCTCCCTAGAAATGCCTTTAATGACAAACCTTTGTGCAATACCTATTTGTGCAATATCATTAATAAAGAAGACCAGCTGCCAAATACCTTGGGACATTTCCTTCCATGTCAGTGACAAAGTTAAACAAGTTTTTCTTTAAGTTTCTCATCCAATATTCACTAGTAAAACTTGAGAACACCTGTACTAACAAGAAACTTTGCCTTTTCTTGCTATGATTGAAAAAAATGAAACAAAACTGTGGTAACATTCTGTACTTTTTATACCAGCCTCCAACTCAAAGATGGGAAAAGAAAATCCTGATTTGAGAAGGAAATGAAAAAAACCCCAGAACACAGTGACCTTACACTCCAGTAAGGCCCAGGTGACTCTGCTGGATCTGAGGCTGTGCACCCTGAGACAGCCCTAAGTAAAAGCTGGACATGGTTATGCAACTTCCAGCACCTTCAAACAGACAGTACAACAAAAAAATCAAAGAAAAGCCAGAGAACAGGGATGAAAAGAACCATTGGTAAACAACTGGGTGGAAATCACTCCTTTAAGAGTTTGTTTTTGCAGATTATCCTCTTCAAGCTGCAGAAGGAGGCCAGGGAGAACCCTGTAATGTGGGCCCAGCATATATTCCCTCACCTGAGGTCCAGTGCTCACACCAGGTGTAGGAGGAGAGCTCTACTCTGCATCCTGAGGCAGGAATGGTGGAATAAATGAGGGGTCCACGGAGTCTTTGCAGTTCACAGGCTTGACCTACTTCAAAGGAAGACCAGGGAGGGCAGTGGCAGGTTCACGCTGTGAAGAAATTGTTGCTGCTCCAACCCACCATGGCAGATTGCAGGATGCTGCTGTGAGGTCACCTGAACAGATTCACTACAGAATTCAAAGCCCCAGAGTGACCTATTTTACATCTGATACTGAAATAAGATGCTAGGAATCATTTCCAGAGAAGTACCTGGTCAGCGACTGCAGTGAAATGTCAGTGTAGTCAGCACAGCCCTCTCTAGTACTGCCTGACCTGCTCAAATAAAAAAAAATACAACCACACTGACTTTTAACCCATTATTTGTTTACCTTACTTTTACATTCTGAGAGCCTTATAAAGGACATGCAGTCAGAGACAAACCACACAAACCTCATCAGAATCGCTTTCTAATCTCAGACTCTTGTAAGTCAAAAGTAACTCCTTAATGAGAACAATTTAAACCAGAAATTAAACCAAGGGTGTGTTTATGCAGTTGAATAACTGATGAATGGCCATCTGAAAGAATTAAGAGACAGGAATTTCAAACCTGAAGCTGTAATTTTTGTGCCAATATTGTTCCTTCTGATTACCAACCCCTGCACCAAAAAGGTGGTACATATTCATAGTTCACTGCCAAACATTAGGACAAATTTTACAAATGAGCTCAACTATCAGCTTAGGTACTTAAATGATGGCTGAATTTCCAAAAGCACATGGGACAAGGTCAAGGCTAAACTGGTGTTTTGCTTTCTTTTGGTCTATAGAAAATGGAGTTTTGGCAAAATCCAGAGGTTTCACTTCAGTGGAAAAGAGGAACCTGTTTGCCATAAACTGGGAATTGGCACTAACTCTTTCTGCAACTCCAAGGACTTGTTTTTCATAAAAGCTTCCTACCTGGAAAGCCAACAGCCTCAAAGGACAAGAAAAGACCCAAGGAAAGGAACTGCTTGTCTCTCACCCCTGACATTCCATAACAAACCAAACACAGACTGTCCCCTGTCCTGCTCTGACAGCAGAGAGCTTCAGAACACAAAACACAGAGCCCACAGATCACAGAATCCCCACCTCAGCTCTCCTTGTTTCCTCCCCAGGCTGCATTACCTCACTGCTCAGGCACTGATCCTGGATCAGTGCAGGCAATGGGTGGGAAGTGGCTGGATCCTGGATGAGTCGTTAGCACATTGTGCTCATGCTGCACTTCTCCCAGCATCCAAATTTTGGGTTTTGCCTTGAAAACCAGCACAGGGGATGGAAAGGCTGGGAATAATTTTTTGTGCAGAGGAGAAGAAAATGCATTTTAAACTGAGCAAGAGAGCTGCCTCTCCAAATGCCGAGAGGGAAGGCTCAGGAAACCAAGCACATGCAGGATTTTGCACATATGAAAACATTCTCACAAAATGAGTGAATCTGTAACTTTGCAGCCTGGATTTTTCCCTTTGTACAGGGACCAATGACACTGCTGATGTGCTGCAGGTGCCTGGCATGCCAGGAGGGATGGATTTGTTGAGTATGAGCTGAGGATGCCTCTTGCCAGCTCCTTTCGCGGCAGGCTGCGGGATTGATGTTATAACAGGCAGACTTCAAAACTGCAAAGAATATTCCTTTAAACACAAGGGTCAGATGGTTCTGATCAAAAGAAAATAAATCAGAAAAGCAAACAAATGCATTCAGGAGGACAAGTTTCACCATGAAAGGCAAGAGGGTCTTTTTTCTTTGCCTGCTATCACCCTTATCATCCTGAAAATAATGGCTTGGGAAGCACATTTCAATATATGCCATAAAAAAAGTCAATGGCCAGCCTGGAGGGAAGGGTGAACTACTCTGGATGTTCTAACCAATGAAATGATTTAATAACATCAGCTAGTACAGCTCACTTATAACTTTCATAAGCTTTCACACTGTATTTTACTCACTTGAGAATTCTTGACAGCTGTTAAGACGCTTTCCAGGCACCCAATTAGGGCAGAAGAACAGTACAATTCCAAAAATTATTTTCAGAATTTGCCAGAAAATTAGAGTAAGTGATTATGACTTTTTTTTTTTCTTTCTTTCAAAGAAAAAGGTATGATAGCTGACATTAAAATGTTCAGGAGGAGCAAATACTAAGGAAGTATTTGCACATGGTAAAGGCTGAAATTTGCTGAAATCTGGGTAAGAACAAATCCACACTGGTTCACAGGGCTGAGGAAATCACTTCTCCAGACACAATCAGGAAGGTCTGTTGCAGGTTTTATTTTTGGCTTGGTTAAATGTGATATATAAGATTATCAGATACACTGCAGGGAGATAAACCAGCATAGAACAGAGGCAAGACTGGGCTATTTAATGAAACACCTTCTGGTAACAATTCAGCTACGTAAGAGGTCTGTATCCTGCAAAGCTCGCCAGGCTGAGCAGAGGGTCTGACAGCAAAGTGGTGTTTGTCTTTTTTGAGGAGTTCATCTGAGTACAAACCTCCTCCCATCTCTGAATGAGCAGGAGGACACACTAAACCAAAACCTGGACAAAGCAGGGCCCAGCCCTGTCCTACTCCTCAGGCTGTTTGTGACTTGGCTCAAACCTGACTGTCCCCCAGACCTGCTCAGCACAACCAATACCTGGCACCAGGCACATGGCTGGGATTACAAATTATCAAAAATTGATAGCTTGGGCAAAATGGGATGTGCCCAGCCTTGTACAGAAATTTAGAAGTATCCATGCTCCACCCAGGACAAGGTAATGCTGTGTGATCTGCATTTCTCTTACTCATTTGGCTTCAGGATTATCTGCAGGACAAGAATTTTACACAAAGTGGAGAAGAAAGCTCCTGAGCTCAGTTTGTGGCTGACACCAGTCATTTCTTGCAAGATTTCTCAGGTCACCCCATTTTCTGCATATAAAATAGGTTAAAACATTGGTTTCAGATACATTGAGAGAGCAAGATGAGCACACAGAGGTGAGCTGAAGTGTGTAAAAGGCTTCAAAATCCCTCAGCTGCAGACAATAAAGCAAATATTCATCATGTTGGAACAATGCTAGTGTTCAGAAAGCTTTCTTCCATTATAACTGGGGAATTCACTCACCCAGAGCACACACTGCTCCTTTTCTTGAACCAAATTATTTTGATACTACTGCAATCACAGAGCCTGACATGGTGCTTATATCCCAGTTCATCCCAGTTCCCGGTGTGTGTATTGTGGTCACCAGCAAAATGCAGGAACGGCAAAGGAACAAGGGCTGGGAAATGGGAATGCATCACTGCCTTGTGCAGACACAGAGCTGCTGCAGCAGGGCAGGAGAACCCAGCAAAGATCCCCCTGTGATCTCGGTGCCCCTGCACAGATCTCATCCCACTAAAGCTCATGGAGCGGGATGTGGCAGCAGCTCCCGTGTGCATCCAGTGGGACACAGAACAATAGGCTGGAGCAAAATGATCCCAGATGGAAGTTGCTAGTACAGTTTGTGGGGTGAACTCAGCTGCTCTCTAACATAACAGCTGCTCTGCTTGGCCAAGATAGTGAGTGCCACAGTGAAAGGGGAAAAGGAGCATTCTGAAGGAAGACTGAAGAGAGCTGAAGCCCAGACAGAAGTTTTGAAAGGCTGGGCAGAGTGGCAGATGCCTGTCCGGTAATTCCTCCTGCCTTCATCTTCTGAGCTGTGCAGCGGCTGTGACTAATATCAGTCCTCCCACTTCTCCAGCCTAGTCATTTCAGCTGATATTTTAGAGTGTACCACTCTGTGCTGACATGCCTCCACCCTCTGCGAGCTTTCCTATTCTAGAGAGAGACACAGAGAGAATGACTCATGCAGCTCTCCTACTATTCGAGCCTTTAAAGTAAATTCAAAGGAAAGTTTTAAAGGTGCTCTCTTGATTTGGGAATGCCTGGGTGGGGTTTTCTTTTTCTGCGTGTGCTTGTTTTGTCAAATTACATGTAATTTTCCAACCTCTATGATGCTGAGACGTTTTAATAATTCATGAACCTTCCTGACACCGTCAAATTGCAATTTGGAAATGTCAGAGGTACCCACTGGTATAGGCATTTGTGAATGCTACAGGAAAGGAAATGGAAAAGAAGGATGGTAGAATTAGGTTGCTAAATGCCATGTCTGGCTTGTGCTCTGTTTGACAGCCATAATTAAGAGCTGAGGTGGTAGAAAGAGGAAAGTGAAAAACCTGAAAGGAAATGGTATGAAAAAACCTGATACTGATGCTAATTGGTAACTTTGGAACGTTCTGAGAAAAAAGAAATACTGGAGATTGTGGTTTAACTTGCAAAACATTTATGCTACTTTAAAATGCAAAGTGTATTATCACCAAACCTGGAGGTTTTAGAGTGACCTAACTGTGGCCTTCCAGTACCTGAAGGGGCCTGGAAGAAAGGTAGAGAGAGACTATTTACAAGAGCCTGGAGTGACAGGACAAGGGGGAATGGCTTGACACTGACAAAGAGTAGGTTTAGATTGGATATTGGCAAGGAATTCCTGGCTGTGAGGGTAGTGAAGTCCCGGCACAGGGTGCCCGGAGCAGCTCTTCCTGCCCCAGCCCTGGAAGTGTCCAAGGCCAGGCTGGACAGGGCTTGGAGCAGCCTGCGACAGTGGAAGGTGTCCTTGCCCATGGCAGGGGGCGACTCAGGTTGAGCTTGAAGGTCCCTTCCAACCCAAACCAACCTGGCATTACAATAGGTACAACAGCAATTAATCCTGACTGCAATATGAGCAAAGAAACAATAAAACCAGCAGGAAAAAAAACCAAACAAACTTGAAAGGACCTCTCTGGGTTTAACCAAAGGAAGGATCAGGTTGTATTTCAAATCTTCACGAGGACATTGCAGATCCTGCTTGCAGTTTCACCTAAACATAGCTGATGATGACAGCAATGGGATCATGCAAGGAAGAGCTGGATTCCCGTCAGAG
>VXBI01008022.1:631850-718447 GCA_013397375.1 Toxostoma redivivum | reverse complement strand
CCGGAATTCCCAGCCCGGTGCCCCCCAGGATTTCCCATCCCGATACCCCCACAGAACTCCCATCCCAGTGCTNGAACCGGCACGGGAGTGTCCCGGGGCAGGGGCCGAGCAGCAGCTGCCGTCGGGAGCGCTCCCTCCCTCCGGCTGGAGCTCTCCATCCCTCGGCCCGCAGCTGCCTCGGTGGATCCTCCGCTGTTTTTTTTAAGCCGTCGTGTCCAACGTCCGGATTTTGTCTCATTCGCACCGTGAGCTGTGATCCAAGCGGGTGCGGGACAGACGGGTCGGTGTGTCCAGGGTAGGGCAAAAACCCTGAGCAAAACGCTCGAGTCACGACTTGAGCGCAGAAGTGGGGATGGGACTAAGGCTCTTCTGACGATGCAGAACAAACCTACCCCGAACCTCTTCAGTTATCCCTGGTGAAACACCGGGAAAGCCTTTCCAAATAATTCACTGCCCCAGTGCCTTTGACGGGGTAAATTTTGCCATCCCACGGCCGGGCTAAGCCGTGAACGCCCGTCCTCCCTGTTCCGTGTCGGCAGCGCCCAGGAGCGGCGTCTGTCCCAGTGGGACTCCGAGCCGACATATGTCGGTGACTCACCCAGGCGCCTGCCGATCATTAGACCATGAATACGTCTCAAAAAGACACGAAAAACCAAAAAACAAAAAACCAAACCGCCACCAAAACACAAAACAAAACAAAAAAAAAAAACCCAAAAAACCCGGCAGCTCAATAGCAGCTGGGAAAAAAAAATTAAAAATGGGACACCAACAAACAGTATCAACACTCCCAGCCAGCTCAACCCTCCCTCACAGCCGGACTGTTTGTCTGACCTGGGAGGCAGCATTTTATCACTTAGAGATTGCAAGTTCGATTGCAAAGCCTAGGCTGATGGCTGGCTGGATAATTTGTCTCTCAGCTCCGAGAGAAATGATGGAAGTCAATTTGACAGCTGCGAGGCTCCCTAAGGATTCCAGACCCAAAGTGCACGGAGCAGTGACAGACACGCCGATGCGCTGAATATCAATGAAGCTCTGCCTGGGAATAATGCTGAGGCAATACAAATTGCACATGTTCAGCTGGAAGGTTATCACTATCATTAGAGTTATTAATTATTGTTATTATTATTTCTATTATTAAGATGTAACAGAAGCCAACAGCTCCTTGTGGTCTTGTAGAAAGCAAATGAGTTCCCAGCTCTGACCGACACGCTGCTCTCCAGGTCAAGCACATGGATGGAATCATGGAATTACTGAGGTTGGAAAAGACCTCCAAGATCATCAAGTCCAGCCTTTGACTGACTCCACTGACACACTGTCCCCAGCCCAGAGCACTGAGTGCCACATCCAGGAATTCCTTGGACACCTCCAGGGATGGGCACTCCAAACCTCCCTGGGCAGCCCTTTCTGAGGCCTGACAACCCTTTCCATGGGGAAATTCCTGCTGATGTCCAGCCTGAGCCTCCCCTGGCACAGCGTGAGATCGTTTCTCCTGGTCCTGTCCTTTCTTCCCTGGGAGCAGAGCCTGCACCCTCCTGTCAGGGAGTTGTGGAAGTGGAGCTACAGAGGGTTAAGAAGATCCTGCACCAGAAACAGCCACAGAGCCTTCCACCAGTTGGAGAAGCAACAGTCCTGGGGTCAGGGAAGAAATGGACTCATTTGGGCCCAACTTTCCTGGGAGTGGAAACTCCACTGCCTTCTCACAGTGCAGGGAGCTGCCCTGTGGATCTGGGATTGATCAGGCAGAATGCACAGCCAGCAAAGTCAGAACCAAAGAGTGAGGACAGAAGTGCTCGTGGTTCTGGTGTGTGTTAAACCAACACCACAGACCAGCTGAGCTGGGAACTGCAGAGCTTGGCCATCAGTACCTACCAGACTGCACTTTATAAGCTTTAAATAATAACACTCAAGCCCTATTGCTTGGTTTCTGGGATGGGTGGCAATAAAACTGAACATCCTTTGCTGTCACTTGCAAACACAGGTGTTCTCATGTGAAAGCCAACTTAGATTCTTTGCTTATTCTGACTTCTCTGGCTCCCTTGGCAAGCCTTGGGCAGTTGGCTTAAAGATCTTTAAATGTGAAGTCAAATGCATCATTAAAATTAAAAAAAAAAGAGGGAAAGGAAAAGGACCCCCACTTCTAAGCAAAATGGCTTTTGTGCTCGTATTCAAAACCATCCTTTTTTTGCAATTTGGAGGAGAGGGATCAATTAAAGCAATATACTATAACCTGCTTACATAGCAAATTTATTCCTGAAAAACAGATTTACAAGGGAAACTCAGCTCAGTGGCAACACCATCAATTCAGTCTGAAGCAGCACGATTGTTTGGCTAAAACTATGGCAACTGCACAGACACTAACATGCAATCCTGCTTTATTAAATCAAACCTCCAGTGAATCTGTTATCACCATAGTAACACTTAGTTATTACATGGAAACATGTGGAACTACAGTTGGATATTAGCATCTGGTTAGCATCTGCACAGTCTCTTATTCACATTACTAAAATTATAATCCAGGCAGTGAAAAACTTAAGTAAAACTGTAGCTTTAAAGCCAAGTCCTGGTCTCAGGTGCATTATATTTAATGTACAGGTCTATGGTACATTCCCTATATCTGGGTTTATAATTAGGGGCTTGGGGTGGTATTTAGAGGTTAGTTTATGTATCTCCTAGGATGTAAATGCACACAGTGTTGGTTGCAATAACATCCAGGCGAAAAAATTGCAAAACCATACGATAATTGCAACTGACCTTCCCCTGAGTGCTCTCCCAAGCAGGTTTGCAGGGCCTGCTTTGAGCATTCCCAAGCTCTGAGCACTTCCAAGCAGAGCTTGTTTGAGTCTTATTTATTTTAAGCCACCTGCCACAACATTTTTCCTGTCTTCTTCCTCCCACATAAAGTGTGGCACTTTGTATTCAGGCCAGTGCCATTTTGTGAATAAAGCTCAGAATTCTGCAGGCTGAGGGAAGGGGTTGGTTTAAGGCCCAAAGATCTACACATGGTCGGGATGAGAAGTGGCTGAGTTTTATCACTAGAAAGAGAAATTCCTGGGCTAAAAAAGATAGGAATAAAAAAGGAACACTAGTGGTTTTCTTCTGGGCTAATGATAGATTGTGATATACATTTTTTCCCCTCTGCCATTGAAGCCCACGTACTTCAACTCCCAGTAATCAAGTTTCTAGATTTATAGAGAGAAGATGGAAACTAGTAAATATTCTCTGTTCTTTAAACACCATTTCTCATTTTCAGACTATAGCTAACAGAAAATATAATATGGAACAAAGTGTTGCTTGCACACTATTCAAAATATGCCTCTCCTTGCCTGAGCAAAGTTTGTCATGCCAAAGGAAGGAACAGTTTCAAGCACACTCAAATTTTAAGGAAGTCAGTAAATTGAAACATGCATATTCATGATGAGTCTCTAACTGCTACCATGGAAAGCTTGATGGAGGTTTTGGGTGACAAAAAGAAGAGTAATTGAATCCATGCAATAAAAAGCTTCCTAATCTTTCCAGGTGTCCACCTATCAACACAACCCAAAGCACTGTGGCGGCCCCAGAGAGCTCAAAGGGGCCTTGTAGGTTTAAAGATGACCAACCCAAAGAGCCTCTTCAAGGGCATTTCCTCCACAACCAACCAACTTAAAGGGCCCTTCCAACCTAGTGAATCAAACCAGGTGGAGCAGCTCTCTCAGACATTAATTAATTAGTGCCAATGAAGCAGAGACTCTCCCCACCTGGGTGAGAGGAAACCAGCCAGGCTTGGTAGAAACCATATGGGGGAGTCTAAATTGCAGCACTACCAGAGCAGGTGAACAATGCTGGCACTTTTTGGGGATAAGATTAACATTGCTGGTGTTTTACATACACTTACTTTCTTCAGTCTGCAATAAAAAGCACTATCTTGGCTCAAAGTATGGCCAGAAACTGGAATTCAGAGCATCAGGCTGTCCAAGAGCCAAGTGCAGGCACAAAACTGCACCCATTGCACTATGCATCTGCATTCTGGTTGAATAAAAGTGCCAGCACAGAATTCAAAAGCAGCATAACACACACCACCATGAATAGCAGACAACAGAAATAACAACTACTGAGACAGGAATTAAACTAAAACCTGCATCTTTTTTGTGCTTTTAGTCACACGTCAGGTTCATAAACACTTTTTGTCTTTTAATATAAGTTCTACAACTCCCTCCTGACTCCCACATAAAGCAACAAGCTACAGACAGTTAAAGACATGATCCTTCTCTGGATAAGAAGCAGCTTTAAGATCCCCAAAGTTGCACCAGGAAGAATGGGTCAGACTGTGTGTGTTACTCAGCAGTGCAACTCAAGCCCCACTGACCCAAGGCACACAGACTCTGCAGGGAGAGCACAGGTAACCCCCAGAGCTGCTCCTGCCCCTGTGGCAATGCTCAGGTGCTGTTCCCCAGGCTTTCCTCAGCATGGCTCTCACACAGTGGCCATTTGAAAGTTACAACTTGTTTGCCTTTTTTTTTTTTTCCCCTTTTTAAAGAGTGAAAGAAACCCAACGAGGACCCACACTGAGCAACCCCAGGTCTAAAAGTAAAACCGTACTTGGTACATACCCCTGCTAAAGCCAAAAGCAGCACCACAGCAGGGCTGATCCTCCTTTGGCTCTGATCTTTGGTGCTCCCTTCCCAACTATTCAGTTCACCTTCCAGGAGAACCTGCTGCTTCCAAATGGCAATTTCGTAAGCACCTGTGAGAGAACTTAATTGGAACTAATTATCTGTTGGTTGTCTGGGACCTGAGGAGTCACAGCAATTACTTCAGTCAAGAAACAACCTGGGGGAGGTCGTAGCTTCTCTTCAGAAAAATGAACTAAGCTACTCCCTGAAGGAAAGTTCTTAAAGAGATGGAACCTGTCAAATGCAAGTTAAATACAAGTCAGTGAAATCACACCAACCAGTGATTTAAGATTGCCATTAATAAACACATCTCTAACAGGAATCTGCATGTGCTTATCAAAGATAGGTTTATTCCTGCTAGTTTTTATGTGATTATAGAATTGTTTGTTATCAAGGCAGGCACTGCCATGAAGATACATAAACAAAGGGAAAAAGATGATGAGCAACCTGGCATATTTGGGCAGTGGTCTAATTGGGACTTATTTATCTCCATAGAAAAAAAAAGGAAAGGCAGAAGTGAGCAGTTAAAGAAGGAAAGAAGCTCAGCAGAAAAGGCTGTGAGTTGGAAGAAAGAATTGTGAGACTAAAGCAGAAAGAATTCAATGAAAACTGCAGAAAATTCTCTTGTGATTTATAACGGTACAGTTCTCATTCTATGAAATAATGATAACTGAAATTAAGTCCTCTTTCAACACTACAGGACATTTCCTTTGTGATGGAGATGAATCCCATAAGAGCCCTAGTGAAATATTCAGTGTTGGCCAAGAGAGAGCAACAGCAACTCTGCAATATCTGTTTGCCTGTGTAGCACAGGTGCATTTTAACCAAGTCTCCCAGGAGATTTGCCTAAGGCCAGACTGTTGCTGTAGAAAAAGACTAGAAAAGAAATATGTTTAAGTCAAAGCAAAGGTAAATTTGGCTGGACTGCTGCCTAATGGGAGGAAGAAGGAATAACATAACTCTTTAAAAGCAGCTCTCCAGTGGTTAGATTTCCCTGCAGCACATGTGCTTGGGAAGATGCAAGCCAGGTATTTACTTTCAGTTCTGTTGAAATGCAAAAACAAAAAGAAGATGGCCCTCCTGGAAGCATAAATTACAAATTCAGGACAAAGGAAGAAAGTTTACAGAGTACCCGTTTTTAGGAGCAGCCAAAGTGAAGGCTGTAAATTATAACAAGAAGCATTAATGCAGTATTTACACATTCTTAAACCAATTTATCTCTGACTTCAGTGACTGGGGTTTCAAGGAGAAAGTGACCAAAGAAGAACTCAGTGATGGAAAAAAAATGCCAGAGTAAGGATTAAAACTGTGGTTACATTTTTAGGGCAAGAGTTGTTTTGGTGAAGAGCGCCTGTGTCAGTGTTGATTATGGCTGGATGACAATAGGCAAGATTCTCTTCATGTCCAAAATATTATTAAAATTTCTCAGAAATCAGCAGCATCTCGTTCACAGCAACTTCTGGGCAGCTCATGAGCTCTTTCTCCCAGCATATGAGGTAAAGAAAGCAGAGGGTCTCACCTTCCCTCTTCCCTTCCTGGGGGAAGTCATTCTCCACCAGCCTACACTTCAGAAAAGTTGGATTTTGCAGGTAGCTAGGAGAATCTTGCTGGATAAGACCCTACATGCTTGAAATCAAAAAGCATGGCTGTGTTTCATGGTCGGCTGCATCCGTAAAATTTTTTATCATGTCTCTGTCTGTTGGGTAATCTCCATTAAACTCGATAAAAACTTTTGATAAAATCCACACTGAGAGCAAAGAACAATGAGGAGGAGGAGAAGAGGCCTATTTTAACAGCTTCTATATGACTTTCCATAAAATCCATGGTTTTCCCTCCTGCATAATTTACACAAAGACCTTGAAGATGATAAATCAGGGGAGAGGGAATAAAAGTTTATTTGCATAAAATGGAAACAGAAAAAAATGGAACTACACAGAATACTTTATATTCTTCTCCAAGGAAAGTCATAGACCTGTTTCTATAAGCTTGGGAAGGAAGCCAAAAAGACTGGAAATACACAGAAAGCTTTAAGCAATTGATCTTACTGGGAGGTTACTGGTACCTTTTATCCTCCTGGTATCCAGATGTTTCAGAAAATACCCAAAAGTGAAACACTTGTAGGTTTTTGGGGAGGAAATTGGAGAATCATTCCCTTCTCCCCCTCCTGGACTCTCCCTGGCCTTCAGTGTGGGTTCCCTGGGCACTGCAGCCACCCTGCCCCAGGAGCTGTCTCTGCCCTTCCCAAAGGTTGGGATGCAGCTGGCAGCTGGAAGGAGCATCCCAAGGGAGAACTGGGAATTCTGGGGGCCACAGGCTGTGGCTGGGGCTGCTGGGCACTGCTGGGGGTTCAGAGGAGGGGAAGGAGGACATTTCCCAGTCTGCCCTGTTAATTCTGTGATATTCCCTTTAATACCTTGATACACCTTTTAATGCAGAGCTGCTGGAAATGGCAGGATTTCATTGAGGGCTGAGCTTGTGCCTTTACAGAGTTAAACCCCAGGCTGCAATTCCATGCACAGCATCCCTGCTCCTGCTCTGCCCTGGCAAATGGATCTGCAGTGTCCCCAGTGCTGCAGCCCCCACTCTGGAAGGTTTTGCACAACACTCCAAGATATCACTTAACTACAACTGCTGGGAGGTCAGAGGGACTCTCCCCTATTAACCACAGCCTGATGTGCCTTCCTGAGACAGATTTCAAGGAAGAGAAATCCTCTGACAACCCCCACCCCCTGCCAACATGAAAACTGGAGCATGCCTCTTTAAAACTAGCCTATTTAGGCCACAGATGCTAAATGAATTCAGCAGACAGACGGAGTAATGGAATGTCAGTGTTCCAGTCTGCTGCCTTGAAGCAATAGGAGTTTTTTATTATTAATTTCTCCTCTCATTTTCCAATGCTGCCTCTGGGCTCCATGCTTTAGATGCAGTATTCTTGTCAGTCTCGCTAACCCAATTTGGATATAATTAAATTTTAAAATATTAAAGGGATTATAAATACTTCCCACCCCACTTCCCCCGCCCCATTCCCTTTTATGCTGTCCCTCTAAAACTGCTGAATTTTGCTTCAGGACTTAAAATGCTGTACTGCAGAATCTGATTTGTTACTGCAGTTTCCTTTGCAAAGGCTGGAGAATGTCTGAAGGGAAAAAAGCCCAGAGCTAATTCCAGTAAAAGGTGCCCAGGAGCTTTATGAGATAAAGAGCTTTCTGCCACCCTGACATCTTGGAACTTGATCTCTCTCCCACTTAAATGAATGTTAAGGCTCTACAACTCTTAGAATGGGAGAATTTTTGAGTCACACAGAAATTGTCAGAATGACACAAAACAAGGATGGAGTTTATCATAGAATCATTGAGGTCAGGATCTCCTGGTCCAACACCCTGCTCAGGCAGGGTCAGGACTTTGCTGAGTGCCACGTCCAGTTGGATTTTGGATGTATCCAAGGATGGAGACTGCACAGTCTGCCTGAGAAACCGGTTCCAGTGTTTGACCACCCTGCAATAAAATGCTGAATTTAACTAGGTGTGGTGAACTTTGGCATTTAGTGATGATGCCAACATTTTCAAGCTGGCTTAGCATCTACACCATGAAGCAGAGTCCAAACCTTTTCTTTTTAACATCTGTGAGAAGCATCCAGATTTTCCAAAATCAAGGATCTCTCTTGGGAAATACATGTAATATCCCCTCGTTTTACCCTGCTGTGAGAATAACATCATTTCCCTGTTTCCCTCCTGCTAATGAGTGAAGGCTGGAGCTTCTGGTTGCTGAAATCTGGACACTTACAGAGGATTATTGATTTTTATGACTAGGAAGAACAGTATCTCTTTTGAAACCCATCTTAGATATTAACATCAGGTATTTTCTTCTTTTTATATGCCCCAGAAATAGATTATAAAGGTTTGTATTTATTAGTCCTGAAATGGCAGCTGAATTATTCTGGTAAGATGCCTCCAGCCCTGACTGTTTGGATTTTTAAAAGGCAATTCTCCAGGTTTAGGAAGACAAAATCCCACCATGAGTCTCACAGTAGATGAAGGTTTCCTAACTCTGAGCCCTGCCCCTTTGTGGGTCCAACATGCTGCTGTTATTTTAAAGCTCCATCTGGAATAGAGCCTACAAAAGAAAAGATGAGGCCATTACCAACTCATCTCTGCCATCTTTGTCCCACATTTCCATCTTGAAAGGATTCTGTTCAGCTTCAGATCTTTCGGGGTCACCAGTGCGTTGTTTCAACAACTGTACTCCAGACCTCAGGGAGACTCAACCAGTCAGTTTTGTTTATGGCTTTTATTTCCTGTATATTCTTCCCACTGATTGTGTTTCCCAGTTCACTTCACATCTCAGATGGAAAATCAAAAGTTGGGGGAAACAAAGGGAATCCAGTGTGTCACACATTTCATGTGTGACAAGCAGAGCTTTACCAGAGCACGAGAATGGCTGCTGAGGAGCTTGGATTTGCTTCTGCCTGGGAAGGAGTCAGCAGAATCCAATCAAACCCAGGTTTGCCTTGTGATTTAAATGCAAAATCCTGATGCCACTGAGAAAAAAAAACCCCAAACAGCAAACAAACAAGGTCACTAGACAACTTCAGAGACTCTGGGGACACATTAAAGAGGGCAGATTTGTGGGTTTTCATATCCAGAAAATAAAGTTATGGAACTTATGGAAATAGAAATTATAGTTCTATGTTGAACATGGACAGGGCATAGTGAGCTGGGTGCTTCGGTCAAGATATCAATTAAAATGTCTCTGGGAACTGACACATGGAAAGATGTGTACAGGATAATTTTATCTGACCCTGAGTTACAGTGTATTATAGCTTGTATTTTATATTGGAGCAAGATCTATTTGACTTTTTTCTCTGTTTTACAATATTGAGGGAAGTAATTTGTTCTGGTCACCAAAACTCAGAAGAAGATAGTTCTGGTCCTTATTCAAACAAAATCAGAAGGTACTGTTGGGCAAGTAACACTATCCTGCACTGCTGAAAAAGCCAGGCAGTGGTTTCCACCCTGGAATAGCTGGAAATGTCAATCCAGCATTTCTGAAGATGGTGCCTCTATAAGCCCATTTATCAAATCCCTTGTGCTTTATGACAGGACAAAGAGATACTTTCTTTAGATTACTAGAATTTCTCAGTTCCCATAGAATCAGTGTGGTGGTATGAACCACTGGTTATACTGAATATTTAGGTCAGACACAAGCATGCAAAGTAGCAACATGATCTGGTAAACTGGGGTCATTCTACCGATTTCCCTGTGGCAGGAAGACTGCTCCTCATTCTTGTGGGATTTTACAGTTGTAAAAGCATGAGTGAGTCTGCCTTGAACACAGGAACTCCCAGCTCCCAGTCCCTGGTTGGGTGGGTGACAGGGACCCGATTTTTCTGCATCAGGCAGAGAAGGGATCCATAACACACTGAGCTATACTTGGGCTGAAGAAAAAAGCTCTTAAAAGATAGCAAGTGATGCCATACGTTTTCATTATGGAGCATGCTATGCAAAGATCTGGGTAGTCAGCTCCCACCAACCATCTGGAGAGAGAAGTCACTCAAATCGAAGTGCTGAACCTGCTGTGGTAGACAATCGGTGCCAGTGAACCACTCACTACTCTCCCCCTGTCTGTTTTCCTGCCTTTTGCTGCAATAGAGCCTTAAAATAAAATAATCTGGCTACCACTTTCCAAACACCCGCTTCCAAACACCCCAGCTCCCATCTGCAGAGTGCACTTCATTCATTGGGCAAAGTGGGCCACTTCCACAGAAAAAGCTCTGCTGAAGGTCTGACCAAAAGGGAAATGCACAGAAGGGAAATAACACATGAAAAAATTGCCTTTTCTTTACTGAGCTCCCCACAGCCCCACGTTAAACCCTAATTTCTGTTTTATGTCTCCCTGATTCCTCCCCAGTGCTTAATGTCTCTTTTGACTCCTCTTAAAGGCTTCCTGGGGCTGAGATCTTGGGAACCCAGCAAGCTCACTGGGTTTGCCTTATGAAAAGTGACTTTAAGTGCCAGGGAGGGTTTAGCAGCTTTGAAATAAAAGGAACTTTCAACCACATTGCCATGAATTGCTTTGTTGCCTGTAGTCAGCAAGAATCAGTTTGAGGATTTCTGGAGCCTGAGGGTATCAATTGCTTTGTTTTTTGCCTCTATCAAATCTATTCTCCAGTGACTTGTGTTACACTGCAGGCTGCTCTGGGACGCTCAGCAGATGCTAAATGGGGCACAAGAGACATATCAAGCCCCTTGGCATGTATATATTTTTAAATCAAATAGGCAGACATGGGCAAAAGAATCTGTGATGGTGAATCAAATGTTCCTGGCTTGCTCTGCTGTACACAGTCATCCCTCCTCCCTGTAGGACCAGACAGCAACTGAGTGACTAAAGTCTAAATAGCTTGGGATCAAGTGCTCTAAGCCTTACTCATGCAAGCACCAGTTCCAGTGGGCTCACTGGGACAGCTGGTGTTATAGCAGGTCATTTCATGGTTGAAGACATATGAAGAATATTTGTGGGTGGGAATAATCTAACGAGAATAGAATACAGATTATCTCAATTACAGAAACAATTGGGTGCACATCAGCTGTGAAGAAAAGACAAGTAGGATATGAAGTGTTCTTTCCACAATGGCAGTTCCTAAACAGAAGAAGGAATACTGAGCATTTTAATAACACTGGGCTGCCCTTGCAGACAAATCATCTGCCTAGAACTCCTCTAAGTCTGAACAGCTTTAGGAAAAAGCTACGCTAAAAGACCAGTTCTTAGCAAATAAATTCCTGCTTGGAACAACTTTGTGGCAGTTGTTCCTTGTTCACTTCCATCACATCCTCGTCGCAGGGCAGTGAGTGGCCCGTGGTAAATCACTGCCTGCCAGCAGCCAGGAGCCAGCCCCTGCCGTGTCTGCCTGGCTCCACGGCTCAGGAACATGTGCAGCTCCTATTAATAAAGCAGTGTGTACTGGTGGAGCGGTGCCAAATTGCTCCCATCTCCGTGCTTCCTAATTTTTCCCGTAGCCCTCTCCCTCCAAACAGGAACAAAGATCTCCCCTGTCTGGCGTTGTTGGCTGCTAATTACTCAGCATGTCCCTCTGATGAAGGCAGCATGTTGGGAAGCCTCTTGCATGACCACTAACCCAGCCCTTCCTCTTCCTCCCTCTCCCTCTTCCCCCAGGCACACACAGGATATTCCTGCAGGCAATGTCCCAGCACTGGGAGCAGCCTTGGCTCTGGTGTGCACCAAGAAGGAGCCAAGGTGACAGCCACAGGTGCTGGTTTCCTGCAGACAGGTCTGGGGCAGCAGTTTCCCTCGGCCCCGGCAGCGCAGGGCCAGACGGATGCTCAGGAAAAGGAGTTGCATTTTGGCACTGGGATCTGTGCTGCTGTCACGTACCCACTTCTGAGTGCTGGACCTTGACTCTTTAGAACATGGAAAGTTGAAGTGGAAAGAGACACTCTGAAAAGTTTACAGGAAATGGGAGCATGGGGATGTTTAGTGATTAGGGAGGAATGAGCTGGGAAAGTCCAGAAACTGCAAGTCATGGACAATTAAAACCCGATTTAGGCTTCCCTCACTGTTTGCTCAGGCAAATATCCCAGGGAAGCCAGGGCAATTCTGCCTCAGTAAAGAAGAAAAAACTGTACTTTTGACAAATGGTGGCACTACCCTTTTGCAGGGACTTTTCCTAGAGGAGAAAAAATAGCACAATAATCAAATCAGGGCTTGCAGTTAATCTCATTCTAGTGCCAGCCTTGGTGGCTCTGTGCCTCCCACTCACAGAGTTGGACATGAGGACTCAATCCCAGTAACCCTCAGAGCCTTGGGGGCCATCCCTGGCAGTTCTGGGAGCAAAAACACGCACGGTGCAGCCGGTGTTCCAATCTCGTTTCCCCTCCTTCACTGACAGAAACATCGAGTGCACTTGTGCTCTGAGGTCTGTGCTATATAAATATCCCCAGGAAATAAATAAATGCCAGTGCACTCATGCATTTCCCTCAGATATTCTTCTCCCCAGCTGCTGTGCTGACAGTACTTACTAGGAATCAGGCATTTCATTCTGGCTTGCTGTTCTGCTGGAGAGAGATGGGAACAAGATGCTCCTGAGGCAGGGAAGGGGAGGATGCAATTCAGTTACCAGAGTATTGGTTTGTTTATTTATAGATGCACACACATACAGACCTATGTAGGAAACTAATTCCTCACCCTGCAATTGAAGGATAGAGCTGAAATCTTGTGCAGGGGAAGAACTGGAGAAGAGTACAGGCGAGAGTTTAGGACCAGGGTTTTAATCAGCACCCAAATGGGTGCTGAGACTGGATACCCGTGGTGAGGGGTAAAATAGAAGGGCTTTGCCTCAGTCATTGAGTTTTCCAGCAGTTCTGGCCACAGGCCATCTGGCAGGGACTGCTTGGGTCCCCCAGGACATTGCAGATGACAGTGTCCCCAGGACAGGTGCCAGCAGAGACGGGAGCTGAGGCATTGGGGAGTGACTGTAAGTGCTGAGCTCAAGGCTGCTCTGCTCCCCAAAGTTAGGCTTAGAGCCACCCCCAGCCCCCAACCACCCTGAGCCAACAGAATGCACTAGAGAAAAGAGACAAACAAAAAGGAGGATTTGAGATGGAAGTTGAGAAGCTGTGTGGTCCTGGCTGGACACGCAGGGAAGCCTGGTTCCATCTCCCTGGGGGCAGAGCCTGGAATATCTGTGTCTTCCCTACCCTCTGTCTCATCCTGTACATTTATTTCAGCTGCAAATCTGGGTGTTTTAGCTCCTAGCAGCACAGCAGTCTTGACTTTTTTTGAATCCTTATTTTATATTCCAATATTGCTAACAATGAAGTGAAACCTATAGAATGGAATTGACTCAATTATTCTCTTCTGTCAGTCTGTGTGTTCATGTCTGTTGTGTGTGATCCCCTGCCCCTGTGACTTTGATGCCCAGAACTGCCCAGAACTAAATTCACAACATCTGCTTGGCTGTGTTTACCTGCAGAGTGGCCAAGTTCTTGGGGCCTGACCCAGAGCCTTACAGATGCCATTCAAATAATAATTAATTTAATAGGTATTGCTGAACATCACTAGGAGACACAAAATCAGGCTTCCATTCCATACTTTATAGCTTAGATAAACTGTGTCACCTTTGGATGCCCTGGTGGCCTACCTAGAGAATAAGATTGCTCACCTACCCTTGTGGAGATTATGAATTAAATATTGAAATGCAGTGGGATCTGCTGAGTCCTTCGGAGCAGAGACACTGAGAACAAAAACATCAGGCTCACGAATCCAAGAGGAACAGTTCCTGTGCCAGAGCAGCCACTGATGCACAAAGCCTTTTAACCTGGGAGCTCAGCAGTGCCTGTGGAGAGCTGAATGTGCTGCAGGCTGGGAGCTCTGGCTCTGCTTGGCTTCGTGTCCACAGGTGGGGCTGAGCCAAGGGAAAGCCCAGCCAATGTGCCCGTCCTGGCACTGCCTCTCTGTGTCAGTCACAAGTGACCTTGCAGTGCACACTGTCTGCTGGAACACGGGTTCCTGCTCTGTCCCTCCAGACCCTGGCTGGGCACACGTGTGGTCACATCTCATCACATCAGTCTGGGGATTAAATGTCTGGGGATTCAAAGGTTCTGTCCTGTCAGAGGGTGCAGGGTATGGGCTCAGGGAGGAGAGCTGGGCTTTGGGTCTGGCTCTCCAAAGGGCCCTCCTCCACTGAGCTCTCCATTAATTATTGTCAGGTCAGCTGGTTCAATCCCTAATAACAGCAGACACTGTTAATGTCTATGGCAATCTGGATCCTGCTGTTCACATCCAGTTCACTTGCCAGTGCTGATCCCTCCCCATGGCCTTGGACTAGGCTGAAATGCCATTTTAGCTGGAATGTGCTCAATGTAAAACACCCTCCCATTCTCAGTCATTCTCATTCAAAGCTGGGGTCTGCAGCACCTTCTCTTCCCTGCCTTGTGGCAGAACTTAACCAGAGAGTTATCCATGGCAAATTAGTGCTGCATTCATTATTTTTTCTCAGTTTTGTCCATGAGACACACCCAGAATTGTAATGAAGGGGTGCACAGACATCAGATTATGGACACAGGAGATTCTTGTACTTGCTCAGGACCTGATGGAACCAGCCCACACCTCCTGCATCGACCTCGTGCTGTCCCTTCCACTCATAATCACTCACAAAGCATTTAGATAGAGCACCAGGGCCTCTTTGGATTCCTTTTCATATGTTGTCTTAAGTGAATGAAAGATGTGGTATAAAATGCTTGGGAAGATCCTCTGTGATGTGATACAAATCCATATGATTTCCTCGACCTGATACTAGGATTTTCACCAGACATCCCCACTCCAGCACCTGAACTGCAAGACAAGATTCTCTTCTCTTTTTGCCATGATCCCTTTCCCCCTGAACCCAGCCCTGTCCTTCCCACTCAGGAGCTGACCCCGGCTCAAGGGCTGAGCTCTGGAATGAGCACAGCCCTGGGCTGCTGACCTTTCCCTGAGCCTGAGCCTGGCTTTGCGCAGGGATCTGTGTGTTTTGTCTGGTGCTAATGAGCCGGCCTGTGTTATCTCTAATGTCATTTTAAAATTAAATTAACCCCAGACTGTGGGGGTGTGTTTGCATGGCGAGGGTGATACGCTGGGAAGGAGGATGCCTTGGGCGCACACACGGAACCTGCAAAGCTTCTCCGGCGGCTTTGGCTGCTGTGCTGGCTGGCACCACCCCAGGGGAGAGTGTGCCCATGCATCACAAATTTGCTTTTTGGTTCCCCTTCCACCCACCCCTGAGCTGAGCTCTCTGCCAACTCAGCTTCTGTATAAATCAAAGGGAAATATTCTCCCCCTCCTGTTTTTTTCTTTTCCTGAACAGATTGGATGTCATTATGTGCAGCTGAGCTCGCTGAGGCTGGCGGGGGAGGAGGGACGGGAGGAGGGATGGAGAGAAGAGACGGTTTTAGACAAAATGCTCACAGTCCATCAGAGGGGGAAAACAGCCTCCAGCTACAAGTAACCAGCACTTCACACACACACTGATTTACTGGGGAAACCCAGAGAGCTTTAATATTTAAAAATAAAATAAGGAGTGAGGGGAAAAAAAGAACTAGAAGGGAAGGATGTTATCCCTGTCGATGGAGCAATGAGCCAGACATCACAGGGCTGGGATGGAGGAGCTGGATGGCACAACACCTTCTCCAGTGGGCATTTAGAGCCCCTGAATCCTGCAGACATCAGTCCACAGACAGGCTGCAGTGTTGACCACCCTGTGGAGAGGTTTGTAGCTCATCTTTTAGGGAGTGAAAAGCTCCCTCTTCCTCCTCCCAGCCAAGTTGTTCACTCTGCAGTGCAGTTTCCCATCATTACTGGGGGGATCACTGGCGAGAAAGAGGAAAAAGAAAAGGAAAGGGAGAGGGGACAGGAGGAAAAGAGAAGAAGAAAGGAGGAAAAAAGGGGGAAGGAGGCAGGAAAGGGAGAAGGGGGAAAATGAGGAGCAAGAGAGGGAGAGAAAGAGGATTGAAAGGGAGGGAAGAGAGGGGAAAAAGAGGAAGAGAGAGAGGCAGACAGAAAGGAAAGAAGGAATGTGAGCCGAATGCATGGCATTCAAAAGAAGCAGCTTTCAAAAGCTTTGGCTGGGATGCAGATTTGCAGAATCTCTGGACCCATAATTCCCTGGCACACAAAGCTTGCTGGAGGCATCAATGTGCCCAAAAGGGGCTTGCAGAATAAACAGCAGATAAAAAAAACTAACACCCACAACAAGCCCATGAATTAAAAATGAAGGCAAGGGGAACAGCTGTACTTCCAAGCTGCAGGTGACCTCATTGTGGAAGCTGTGCCTCAGCGAGGCACGTCCGTGTCCAGTGGTTCTGAAATAATAGGTATGGACAATAATAGCTGGGAGGGAGAATGCATTCCCTGTCTGTATTAAAGAGTAGGTAATTGCCCATCTCTCCTGCCAGCTATATTTTAATCCAGAACTAAATTACTCTGAGCATTCTTATAAACTTTAGTGTTACAGCATCTCCTAAAGCCTCTGTTGACACTACCAGGCCCACACTTCTCCTTCTCCCTGATGTCTGCAATAAATATTATACATTAATTGGAGGATCTAAACTAAAACATTTAAACTTTTCACTCAAAGGGCTCTGAAACATTTTACAAATTGCTGAGCCCACCCTGGGAGATAGAAAGGGAAATTATTTGGGAGCTGCCACATCTCCATAGGTGTGAAAATTCCAGTATTTCAAAACTTAGGAAGTGATTCCTCAATGAATAACATGGTTCAGGGATAGCAGCCTGCAACCTTGTGAGGTGGCTGCACTGCATGGAACCACTGTGGAGATACAGCAGTGGATGGTGGAAGGGGAGCAGATCTGTGGCAGTAAATTTCCAACTGTTCTTCCCAGCTGGATATTGGAGTGCCTCAAAATGCACCAGTATTCAATAATCACCATCTTCCCAAACATCCAATGCCATGGCCAACTTTGCAATGAAATAAAGCAGGATTTTAGGAAGCTGGTTCCTTCACTAACGATGCAGAGCAATGGAGGATCAAAGTCTGCTCGCTTTTTAGAGAAGAAAACAACGAAGAATAAAACCCCATGTGGGAATATGAAACAAAAGCAGTCATTAAACATCGCCTCTGAATTGGCAGTTTTTTGTTAGAGAGAGATAATTCCAGAGCTATTTGAAATAAATCAATTCCAACTGCAGTTGGTGTTTGTTGTGCAGAGAATGGGAATGGTCTGGTTATAAAAGGGGCCTGGGTTCCTTCCCAAAATGACCGTACAAGTCCAGGGGAAGGTTCTGCAGCTCTGCCACAGGGGCCTTAAAAATAGTCAGAGATCACGTACACCAAGTCACAGTAATTTGCTACTACCAAAATAGTTTACAGTATTTAAAAAAAGCTTAATCTAGAGATCGTTCTCTTGGCAGCAAAAATCTTCCTTGTGCCAAGAGAAAAATAATTTGCATCCTTGGTGTCAATGGTAATACTACCACATTGCCTCAACGCCCCGGGAGAGGCAGCCAGCTCAGCACCGCTTTCAGAGAGAAAATCTCTGAAAATAACATGGAGAAGAAAAGAAATTCACATTGCAATTACACCAGAAATGAATGTGACATCAGCAGGTGGTGAATCATTCCTTAGCTGAAGCATTTATCTAATGAAGCACAACGCTGGGTTTGGGATTGGGCTCTTTCCCCCTTCATTTCGGTCTGTCGTGGACAGGCCCCAAAGAGTTAAGTTTTCAGGAATATGGTTGCCTTGGTATTATGCTCTCAGCTGTGATCAGCAATATGTAACAAAAAAACAGTACTTAAGTGGATTCTTTTAAAGTATTCCCCACTGCAAATGTGTAATTAATTAGCTTTCCCCTTCCCCCTTGCTCACACATCCAGCCCCGTGGGGACCCTCCCCTTTCCTTCCTATCAAATTCAGACAGTGACTGGGAGCTGAATTATTCATTCAGCTGTAGGTGTAACACAGCCATTTAAGTGATTTAAAGTTCAAGCAGTCTTGCTGCTGTTCAGCAACAATAGGAAAAAAAAGTTTAAAGAGAAAAGTAGAGCCCAGGTTCTTTTTTCTTAACCCACTTGTTTGGTTACACAAACAGGGCACGGTTTTGTGAATCAACCTATTGAATGAAAAAGGGATTTGTGAGAACGTCACATCAACCAGAGCACCTGTCACTCATTAAGAAAATACCACAATTATAAGCATCAGTTAAAGCTTTTGTTCCAATATGTCTTGTTGAATATTCTCTGCTGTGATGGTTAATTTTATGCACACTTTGCTGGAAATAGATGGTAAGTGAAGTTCATACCGACAATCATAGAAATCACATTAAGATCCCTGTTTAGTCCTCATTATCATTGTATCAGAGAACCTCATGCTAAAAATTGCGTACAGCCAGAGAACAAATTAACCATAATTAACAACACTTTGTAGCACTTCTGATTAGATCTCAAACTGCTTCAAAGTCTTTAATTTTCTGAACATTTCTGAAATACAAGGCAGTGCTTTCTCTCCTATTTTAAAGCTGGGACTATGAAGAACATTTTCTGAATCTGTTTCATTCTGGGGAATTTGGTAAAGTTCCTTCCTGCCCCTAACAGGCAGGAGAGTGGGAGATGAGCCCAGTGTGTCCATAACCCTGGCCTAGGACCTGGGTGTTGCTCCCAGTGCTCTGCAGTGGAGGTGAAAAGTTGTTTGTCCTCAAGGCATCACCAAAGGTCCATGACAAAAGGAAAAGCCAGATCCAAACTGGAGCCTGGTGTCACCATCACTGGCTGGCCACCAGGTCCCAAACTGGCCTGTTTTAGATGTGCTGGATGCAGTGGGATGTGTCAGTCCAAAGGAATTCCTCTAGGGAACACAAACCCCGAGGACTGTGATTACATGAAGCACTGTGTTGCCAGTACTTACAATTTTATTAGCAATACCCTAATATGTGCTATTTCTCTTGAAGATGCAGCTGCTTGAATGTCATCTGAATACCTCAGCCTTTATGAAAAAGTGTTCTATTTTTACAGTCATAATTATGCCACTCAGGATTCTGAAGTACAGGCTTATGCCTTTATTAGTATAAGATTGGCAATACTGAACTTAAAAAAGCCCAAATCCTGAAATACCTGGAGGTATTCTAAGCAAAGGGAAAGCTTGAAAGAAATGGGTGTCAGGATTCTTCCCGACTCTTACACTGCAGAGTCCATCACTCACAGTTTCAGGAACGCAGCCACAGGCTCTCAAGTGAGGGGATATTGAAATTAAACAACTATTCAAGGCTACCCAAAGAGCTTCTCTGGGTTGTAGAATGCAGGATGGATCAGAATATTGATTGAAATGACTGAATTCCCTCCATTTTTCAAGAGCACTGGAGGTTGCAAAGTGCTAAACCACAGCAGCCAGGAGGAGCCCATAAACCTGTGCAAGGGCTGGCACTGGCAGCACGGCTCAGTTCTGGTTTAAATCACCTCCCTGCCTTTGGGATTCCACCCTGGCACTGGTCCTACCCACACAAATTTCACTGTGGAACAGATCTTTTATTTCTGTGACTCCTTTCTGATCTAGATTTGAGTGGCACCATCTCTTGATTAGAAGCCCCACTTGCTTAGAGTGGAGTTTTCCTGATAGTTTTCTTTCTATGAATTGCTCCATCACAGGACTGTCATAACAGACTGTTTGCCAATTTGAAATCCAACAGTTTGTCTGGTGTAAGTGTTAAAAATGTTGTCTTGGCAGTTGGGTTTTTTTTTTTTTAGTTTTTTTGGATTTTTTTTCCTTTGCATTAAGTGACTTGATTTTTTTCCCTATTTGCTTCTACAGTATGTCAGGGAAATTGGATCATTTTGGTAGCCTGCTTTCTTTCTTGCACTTCAAATAAAACTCAACACTTAAACCTCTGAATTCAGAGAGTAATTTTATTTTAACTATATAAACCCTGCGAAACTCAGCATGTTTTTTTTTGCATGAACTTTTAGATGGCAAAATACAGTAAATTGTTTTAAAGTGGGATTAAAACCAAAAGCAAGATAGACACATTATATTTTCTAAGAATGAAAGATTTGAGGCCAAGACTTCCCCTAGCTTTTAATCTGTGGGACAAAGGTCCTCTGTGATGACTCAAGTTGGGTTCTAAGAATTAAAGATTTGAGGCTAAGACTTCCCCTAGATTTTAATCTGTGGGACAAAGGTCCTCTGTGATGACTCAAGTTGGGTTCTTTTTAAATGCTCTTTTACCAGTTTTCATTTTCATCCATTGCAATAACTGAATGATTAAAGCTTTATAATCTATTTATGATGCAGGAATAATCACATTGTGCTTGTGATCTAAACCCTCTAAAATCACTGACCTGGCAGTCTCTGATGGCCCAGACTGTTCCTAACTATGATTCATAACTTTGATGACACATTCATCACTTCTGGTGGAAGAGCCCCATGTGGACAATGAGTAGTTTAATGTGGTGTGAGTCTCATGAAATTCAAAATTTGCTCAGTGCCCAAGAAAATATCAGATAAGCTATAACAGAAATTCAAAATTAGTAATTGGAATTAACCCCCTGCTAATAAAGAGGAAAAATGCTTTCCAATATCCTGCAAAGTCTGAATAATTCAGCATCCAGGTGAAGGCACTGATGTGGGAAGAAAGGCAAAGGATGCCTGCCCAGGCTGCCACACTGGGAACAGGAACTCCAGGACATACTTCAGGACAAAAACCAAAATCCAGAAACCCAGACTTTCAAGAACTTTGAATTCTTTCCTTAAGGATAGATGAAAGAATTACCTTTTAATATCCTAAGGTTTCAAAAAAAGAGAATGACAGAAGCACCGATTTCAGTGACCCATTTTTATCAGGACTCACTGTTTCATGCAGCCCAGAAAATGACACACAATCATCTAAAGGCACCAAGATTAAAACTCACTGCTCCAAACCCAGGGCAATATGGGACAACAGCAGCTCCTCTGAGAGCAGGCAGAGGAGAGAAGGGAAAGAGAAAACTGCTGGCCCTGCATTGTCATAGGATCACAGAATATCGTGGGTTGGAAGGGACCCACTGGGATCATCCAGCTCCTGCACAGGACAGCCCCAAGAATCCCAGCATGTGCCTGAGAGTGTTGAGAAAACACCTCTTGAATGATTATGAGCAAATACCAGTGCAGGGAGTGATGAGATCCCTGATTTTCAGTGCAAATCACTGAAGCCACACCAGTGTAAATCTTGTGAGAGTGAAGGAAGAATCTGGCCTCAGAGAAAATGCGAAGGAGAGATAAAACTTTGCCAAAAGAGGGTTCTCTGCACCTCCCAGGAGCACAGTGTGGGTGGCTCTGGCACAGGCCCATGGCAGCAGAGCAGTGCAAGTCTCTATGTCTATGGGTTATACCTGTCCAACCCCACATCTATGAGGGGAGTGGGGAGAAATTAATTGGATCTGTCATGGAAGCCCTAATTTGAAGTTAGGAGGATGGTTTGTGGGAGAAGATGCCTGTCTCAGCTTCCAAACACAGGTGCCACCCCTCTGCCCCTGCCCTGGGCCATCGCACTGTCCCCTTGCCCGCTGGCAGCCCTCCCAACGACACTCCCATCCCTGCACAGTGGGCTCTGTGTGTGCTGTTTCTTCTTAAATGATTCATGACTCCCACTTCTCACTTCATCTGCCTTTGTTTTGCTCTGCAGTGAATGTGTCTGGTACATGGCAAAACGTGCTGTGCTCACGCCAGCGCTGCCAGCGGCTCCACGAGTGTCAAGGTAACGACGTCTGCAGACACAGCCCTGCCGTGCAAATGGGCTGCACAGGGCTTGGGTTCCACTTCTTTGGCCTTGTAAAATCACACACAAGAGAAATACAAGCACTCTCCCCACTGAATCATTTTTCCTTGGTGTGTACTTTCTGTTTCTTTCACTACTGTGCTCCTGAGCTCATCTTTAGCAAAAACTTCTTCCCAGTGCTTCAACAAATGCCTCCTCCTTGTGACAGTAAAATCCAGATGTCACCCAGCATTTTTCTACACCAGTTCTCATATGTCTTTACAAAGAATCAGTGACACTCTGTAAGGATGGAAACACTGAAGCACAGAATCAGAAAGTACCTTGGCTGAAAGCACTCAGCAGGCTGCTGGAAGAGCTAAGAATAAAATTATGATTTCCTGATGTTTAGTCTGATTCTCTGTGAATGGGACTGCTCACGCTGAGAAGGTGCTCAACGATTAACTTTATTTATATATTTACTATTCAAACATGCCATGTTCTCACATCTTTTTTATTTTCATGTTAATCATGTTGTGGATCTTCTCCGCCCACCTCCCATTTCCTTTGGTACATTTGTTCTGTAGCTATTTGTGTAGAAACCAAGCAATTTCTGCTCCACCTGCTCATAAACACAATGAGAGAGAGAGAGAACACTGTGTTACAGCACAGCCACTGCCTTAGCAACAGATTACAGCATCCCTGGGAAGGAACAGGGACCTTCTGGAGGGGAAAAGTGCCCTTTATCTCCCTGAAAAGCTACCACAGGCAGGTTCTGCCTTTAATGATATTTCCAGTCAGCCCCTCCTCAGCTTTAAGCAATCAGTAGTTGTTAAGAAAGAACCTAAAAACTGAGCAGAGTTTGCTCCTCACACTCAGAAAAGCCAAAGTAGGGTTGGTGAAAGCTTGTGAGCAGACTGGCTCCAAGAGAACATGCAGACACATATTTGAGCACTCAGTCACGGCTGGTGTAAATAATTCATTCTGCTTAGATCCCAACCCCCTGGTAGCTCCATGTCTGGCAGGACAGCTCTCCTAGGGATGTACAAAAGGCAAGTACAGCACAGCCCACAGCCCTGTCAGACTACCAGCAGCTCTTATATCTGGAATATCAAGATATATCAAAGTCAGAAGCCCTCTAGCCTACAAAAAGATGCTGAAAAGCATCAGGCAGAAGTTATTGGACATAATGGGATGTGCAAGGGCTGATCTGATAGGGGATATCTGACATGCAGCTCACCCCTGATATATCCTGTCAGAAAATTAATCACATCTTGACAGACCAGCCATCTTAGTGCCATCTGAAAGTATTTTTAGAAAGGCAAATGTTTGTATAAGAGCAAAGCTATTTGATTTTAGCTTTCTCCCAATCAATTTCAGTAGGTCACACATTTTGCACTGGGAGCTGAGGGTAATGTTCCTGTGTTTGCATTAAAACAGTCCTGACCCTGGAAAAGGTCTCTAGATGACATAATATTACATAAAAATGTAATAGTTTACAGGTACAGAAGGAAAGCAGGGTCACCTACATTGGCACTGATTTGTTAAAAGGATGAGATTTGGGCCACTTGACCCATAAGGGAGACAAAAGTCAGAGAATCATCTTCCACATCTTCCACATTGGATCCAGGGCTCTGGACTAACACAGAGAAGTGATGATATAATGGTGAGTTATATAAAAGGTCAGTAGTGACATATAACAAAAATACAGACAAAAAAAATCTTCTTTTTCATTGTCTGGGGATTAGCTGTTTCATTAAGCTGTCTGCCCATATTAGAGAATTAAGCCTATTATCTGTTGAAGGATTTTGATGCCAAAGAAAAAAAGGTCTGGGCTTACAGCTCATCTAATCTTTTTATGACTGGAAATATGAAGAAAATAAGGACGAGGTAGGAGGTAATACAGAAAACCTCTGGCCTGAAGGCAAGAGTGAAAAGGCTGTGGGAGAGCAGTGAACTTGGATTTGGTGTTTAATGTTCTCATTGCACCTCTGACCCAACAGAGCCCCTGCAGCTGCAGAATACCAAACCAAAGGCTTTAGGAGCTCTGGCCACAACACCTTTTACTGTCACCTGAGGATGCAGCCCCTTTACCCAACACGCAGAGCAGTGACAGGGACCCAGCTGGGACCCCCTGGCCCATCCCACCATGTCCCACTGAGAGCTGCAGCAGGAACATCTTTCCAAAGCTGCCATGGAAAAGCTGCCATGGTTTTTGTGCAGCCCCTGGCTGCTCTCGCTGGGCTGCGAATGGCTCCGTGCCGGCTCACAGGGACATCAGGGCTGTCTCACAAGGAGAGAGGTGTCACACGGGGAAGGATTTGCATGGGCAGCCCACAGAACTCAGCAAGTGCCATCTTTCTGGAGGAAGTCCCTCCTCTGACGCACTGACACCACCTGTCTCTTTACACTTGATGGCATCTGTTGGCATTTTTTATGTGCCAAGGCATTAATATCAGAGCAGAGCAGGGAAGGAAGATACCGAGCTCTCGGGGACTTGGAGGTGGCAAACACCTCGGCTGTGCTGCATCCGGGCACGGGGCTGGCCATGGG
The DNA here is from genome assembly GCA_013397375.1 of Toxostoma redivivum. Taxonomy (NCBI): domain Eukaryota; kingdom Metazoa; phylum Chordata; class Aves; order Passeriformes; family Mimidae; genus Toxostoma; species Toxostoma redivivum. The sequence continues at coordinate 694,011 of VXBI01008022.1, read as the reverse complement.
ACCACCTGTGGGAGCAAACCCCAGGGGACAGCAGCTCTGAAGTTTGGCTCCAATTAGCACCACTTAAACAAAAATAAATGGCAGGGGATTGAAATGTTTTGCTGTGGAGGAGTGGGGGAGGAAGACAAGTGATCTTAAAAATAATAAAGATTATAATGTCAGGATCAGGTGCCAGATGGGTAGTAGAGAAATCCTTGACTTGTCCCCAAGAAAGGTAAAGCAGACAAGCTTTGCTGATATTGCTCAGTCAGCCATGAGGAACCACCAAGAAGAGGCAGATGGTCATCCCATCTCTGAAACTATCTGGTCCTTGGCCTCTGCTGGGAATATTTGTTGAGGTGCCAATTACCAGCACTTTGAATAGTGCCTTTTGTGAGCCAGCCATTAATTTAATACTGTACCAAGATCATAAAACTCAAAGAATGGTAAAAAGGGTAAGATACCAACAGGTTTTGATAAACATCCAAAATAAATAGCTACAAACCCAGCCAAAGACATCAAAAATAAATCAAGAAAAAAAAAAGTGGAACGAATTGGTGCCATATAGCTGACAAGCAGTTCCAATGAAGATCATATGAGTCTCCTTTTAATAAGAGGAAACAGTTCAGAAACCCCTAATGAACCTCTAATCAGAAAAAATAATTTGAAGAGACAACTTCGTTCTCACTCCCTTAAAACATCCTAGAGAAGAGAATGCTTTTCAGCATTCAGTCAGGACAATTAGCAGGCAGGTAAGTGTTGCCCCTTCCCATGGAGATTTTACAAATAAATGCAACAGTGCAGCCTCTAGTGCTGTCAATATGGTTCCTTTCAAAATCCACTAAAGTTTGCAAAAGATTAATGAAAGAATCTGAAACAGACCTCACATTCTGGTGCCACCTGTCAAGCCTGTCCTTGTGTGAAACTGCTGAATAAGTCAACACTCCCTGGTTTTTCCTTTGACAGGGAGGCATATTGCAGCGTGCTGTGCTGGGGGCTGCACCCCAAATCTCCCTGTGAGCTGGGGCTGGTGCAGAACAGGAATGGGTTCCCAGTACTCCAGGATCCATGCTGGCACCCTGTGGATTTATACCTGGGGTTTCACTATTTGCTGTTGACCAAGAACGTGCAGAAAATCCTCCCACCCTTTTCCTGGAGAAATCCTTCCTCTTCCTATGGGGGTGTTGCTGCCTGGGAGGATCCATCCTTTCCCAAGCTCCAGGAATAGGCATTTCATGATCTATTTTGCAATAGTTGACCAAGGTTTTACCCATCATGAGGTGCAGCAGAGTGTAAGAGGAAGCAGCAGTGCAGTGCCCTCAGCGATTTTCTGTGCTTTGGAGCTCAGAGGTGGATGCACAGGGAAGGTTTATTAGCAGATACAACATGACTTCCCCAGTGGGATTTATTTTAAAAGATGGACAAGGATGATGTCTTAAGATAAAAGGAATCTAAATCCCAGTGCTATGGGCTTTTCATTGTCTATTTAAAAAACAAATAATGGCAATTTACAGCTTGTCCCCTGCTGGTTTTTCAGGTAGTTTTACACCAGGTTCAATCTTGCAAGGATAAGCAACAACAGTTGGGAAGATGCAAACATTTCAGCTTCTGTGCAGAGTCACCATCTGACAACACCCTGGGGGTTCTGGTCAGGTTTTTACAGACCACACTCAAGTTTCTGTCACTGAATGCTCTCTGTGGTTGTTGTTCTGTCTAACTTGATTGTTGCTGTTTGGACTTGTGTATAAAACAGTTTTACCTGCCATGACAAAAACCTTTTGATAATTAACTGAAAATAAAATGGTAATTCTGGTCTTTGTACAAAGCATTCTTCTACTGATGGTAAAAAAAGAGAAGACGGATTTACTGGTCAAGATTTTCCTCTCAATCATTCTGGAAATCCAGGAAGTAATAATGTCATGATAGGACAATCTACTGTCATTAAGAGGGGAGTACAATCACATTAAAGTTCAGAGAGGCACAAAAATTCAGTAATACAGAGTAATACAGTAAACTGACAGCAAAATATTTGCAAGGAGAGTGGAGACGAAAACCACCCCATCTACCCTCAGTTCTCAGACCCAGAGTGGCCATTAGCACTATAATAGGAAAATCAAGTTGCTTTACAAAACAGGATCAATTCAGTCTGAACAGGATCCCATAACTTCTGCAAAGACACAGGGAATATATTAATTAATGGCTTTAGTCATAGTACTGTTGCTGGTAGAAGATGTTGAGACAAATGTGTAAACAGAGGAGCCCTGGGAATGTCACAGTAATTTAAAGTACATAAACCTTCAAAGCACTGCCTTTGATAGAGTGATACATTGTCTTATAATTGGGCAATTGCTTTCCTTCCATGATATAATTAGCACACAATTATGGTTATGTGAAAAATTGCTCCATCTCCCTCCCTTCCAATTTGTGCTGCTCAATCTAAGCAGAGAATGTCTCTTTTCTGCTGTGTTTCCAGCAGGTTGAGTCCATCCCCAGTGCTCAGCTGCAGTGATAGGGTCTCTTGCCTGGCCAAAGGAGTGATCAAATATTCAGGAGAGGAGCTGAAATCAAGCTATTTGTATAAAACATTTGCTCTTTATCTTTTTTTCCCATCCTAAAATTATACCTATGGCTGCAACAAGATGAAGTTCTGTGACTCCCAGCACAAACTCCAGAACTGCAGCAGGATTTAGGTGCCCCCAAGGCACTGCCTGTGCTCTCTGTTCAAGGCTGGGCTATAAAGGCCACTTTTGGCCACAAAATCTTTTCTGAGGGCTGGTGTTCAAACAGCATCACAGAATCACTGAGGTTGGGAAAGACCTCCAAGACCACTGAATCTGATGTGTGAGCAATCCCCACCTTGTCCCCAGCCCAGAGCCCTGAGTGCCACATCCAGGAATTCTTTGGACACCTCCAGGGATGGGCACTCCAAACCTCCCTGGGCAGCCCTTGCCAATCCCTGACCACCCTTTCCATGGGGAAATTCCTGCTGCTGTCCAGCCTGAGGCTGTTCCCTCTCCTCCTGTCCCTGTTCCCTGGAGCAGAGCCTGACCTGCGGCTGTCCCCTCCTGTCAGGGACTTGTGCAGAGCCACAAGGTCCCCCCTGATCCTCCTTTTCAGCATCCATGTGCTGTGAAGGAATGTGAAAAACTTTGGTGCTCTGAATGGCAGAAATGTCATTAATGGGCTGATTTCACACTGTTTCTACTGTGTCAGTGCGTGGAACACTGTCAAGAGCTGCTCCTCTCTTTCCATCACATTTTCCCTTTCTGGTGAATGAAATACAAGGATAAGCTGCGTTGCTTCTTCAGCCTGATCCAGGGCTAGAGCAGCATGTGCCAGAACTGAAGTTGAAATTCAGAGCTCCTGGGTTCCAGGAAAGCACTCGACAAGGTTATCGTTCCTACAAAATGCAAATGTTTTCACAAACCTTGTGATAACCATGTGTTTTTAAATCAACACCCTATGTCCAAGTTACAACTCAGGTGTTCTACCCTTTCTTGTTCATAGACATATCCTATTTGTACTCTTGCCATAGGTTGTCTCTGCCAACTCTCACTTGATTCACTCCCTCAGAACATGCTCTGCTGTGAGGTTTCTGTGTTCTGTGATCAGCACAGGATCAGGGCTCTCTGGACACCTTGGACAGCACACAGCACAGAAACAATCCTGAGCTTTAATGGAATTACCATCATTTCCTGCTGAGAGTCCTCCACCATGTGGAACTCACCTCTGCAACTCTTCAGGAGGAGATTTTATCTTTAGCAGAACTGCCAGGATTACTCTTAATCAAATCTTCAAACCCCAAAATTCCTGGTGTGCCTGTTTATCCTGCAGAAGAGATTAAGGCTGCCTTCACATTGCTCATAGACACTGACAAGCCTTTCTCCACAGATATTCCCAAAACTAATCCTTCTCTCTGCAAACACATATGTACCTATCACTAGATCCTCCTTTTTTCCTTCCCACATGGATCCATAAAGAGGGGGCAGGCACATACAGAAATTTAATGGGGGAGAACTGCATTGCTGATGGAAAAGAACAACAACAACAACCTCTCACATGCTCTACAGTCAATCCTGTGGGAGATATTTATCCATGGGAAAAGCTTTACAAATTCTAAGTAAATGAAAAAAAGAATTATATTTTCATAACATTTGGGAGGAAATGCATCTTAATGGAAAATAGCTAGAGAAAAATAATAGCAGCTAGTGAGCTGAAGGAACTATATTCTCCCTGACATGCAACAACAATAGCAGCTAATGCGAGTCATTTGCAGAAGGAAAAGTGAATAGCTGTGGCATATTTGCAAAGAATATATGGCAGTTTACCAAAGGCAAAGCTCCAAGGAATACCAGCTGGGACATAAGAAGGGAGCTATCAAAGGAGGAGGGAGGTATAACGGCATCATGGGATGGTTGGCAGCAGCTCTTTGGAGCCTTTCATGGAATGAGACAGAGCAGGGTTGGGAAATCAAGGTGGGGGTGTCACTCACAGGGGCTCGTGGCAGGGGGCCAAGGGGTGCACCAAAGCCACATGGGGGCTTTGAGCATGTCTCAAGTTGGCAAATTTGCCAGTTATTGAACCAAAGTAGTGAATTAGATTTTATTAATAACGAGTCTTATATCAGGATCAGAAAACATTTACTTCAAATAGTATTTAAAAATCAAATCCTTCTAATTAGAAGACATGTCATTTGTGGAAAATCACATCCTGCTGGCTTTGTACTTTGACCTTATTATCTGGAGACCAGGATGGGCCATTGCTTTGTGCATCAGCCTTGCCTCTTAGCAACACAAAGCTTAGTAAATGAGAAGGCGTCCAAAATGCCATAGTAACATACCATTTATCTGAATGCTTCCAAAAAGTTGATTTCCATGTTTGGATTTGTCTAACTAAGGAAGCTGCCTCTGCAATAAAAGAAAAGTGCATCCTAAATTCAGGAAAAAAAAAAAGTATTGATAAACTTATTTCTAGCTGAATGCAGACTTTAAGCAGCTCAAAACAAATTGTGCATGATTTCTACATCCCAAATAGCATTAATTTCCAATTCCTCAGTATTTTGTTTTCTCCATGAGATAACTATTGCAGTTATTAATAATTTAGGCTTTGAAAAGGGAGCTGTCTGGATTTGCAAGGGAAATTTCTCCATCATTTATGCACAAAGTAAAATTGGGAGAACATACTGGATAAGAGTTCACAGCTAGGTGATTTCAAGTTTAGCTTCCTTCTGAAATGAACAGGCTGCCCCATGTAGAGAGGAGCTCTTGGACTCCAGCCTGTCCTTGGGGGCCTATTTGTCCAGATTAAAGGCACTACCTGTAAAGAGAGAGGGCACTGGGGGACAGGTCTGAGGGGCTGATGGTGAAGAGCCCCTGAATTACATTTAGAGGCAGAAATGAGCTTGTCTTGCAGTCAATCCCCTGCTCTCTGTCCTTCATGGCTGCACCTTCACCACAGAGCAGCACAGAACCTGGACCAGGGACAGCAGCTGCCAAAATGCAAATTATGACACACTCAAATTCACTCTCAGAAGTTCTGAGGGTCTGGGTTTTATACTCCAGGATATTAGTGACAGTATATTTTGTCACTTCTTAAAGAACATTTGGCTACAGCTCCAGGATTCCTCTTTTTTAGAATTTCACCAAGGGGCTCAAAAATTGCAACAAATAGCTTCGAGGAGATAAAAAAGAATCCTGTCACTCTGCTGATTGTAGTTTCAGTGCAGTTCAGTGCAATGTGATAATTAGTCTCCTGGAAATCATTCCTCAAGTTCATACTGTGATATAGCATGAAATAAATCTGAGCCAACCATATAGTTGTAATTCCAGTGTGCTGCCATCAACTGGTACGTTAATTCCATTAAAATGAGCTTGTTGGTGAGAACAGAAGTTACACTGGTGGGAGGAAAAAGGAGGGGGTAAATTTCTAAGTATCAGTAGAATCCACTTCACACTCACATCTACAGCTCTCTAAATTACAGAGACAAGATCTTTGTTCAAATTACTGACAAGGTTACCAGCTGGAACTTTACGCTCAATTCAATTATTTTATATTGTACCTTCAGGCTCCATTCCAAAGCGACTCTTAAAGAATAATCAGACTTATTCAATAGGCAATCAAAATGGAATTACTTTATGTAAGTACAACAAGGTTACACACTTGGTGCAGTCTATAAGTTATATGCTGCTAATTTTCAGTGCTCTGAAATTTTGACTCTGATTATCTGTGATGGGCAGGCAGCAGCCAGGACAGAATTTCCTCACAGTTTCAGTGTAATCTCTTCACACTGCCACAGCCTGGATAAACAGGTAGAAGTCAACAGTGCAAATAGATTACAAAACAGTTGAAAGTGATGCTTTATCTTGTAGCTACTCATAGAAGCAGCCCTTGATGGACTGGTCTTCTCAAGACAGGCATTACCCAAACCTAACTCATACCTGTCATCCACAAAAACACCTCAGAGTTATTGTTCTTTAGTTAAACTTCCAGATACTTCAATGATTTGAATAAAAATATAAAATTATATTAATTTTAATACAAAGTTAAGGTTCAAGCCTTCACAGAGGGATTTTGAGCCTTTTCAATGGGTGCCAATGGTAAAATTCCCAGAAGGACTTCTCAGGGGAATGTCCAGGAGCACATAAATTGTTATATCTTGGTTACAAAAGAAAAAAAAATTCTAATATGATTTTATGCATTAAACCCCTCTGCCTCTCCTTGAGACAATGGGAAGCCTTCACATCTACAATGAATTTGTGACGTTGAGAGAGAACAGGGATGTTCAGCCATGCTGAGAATACAGAACTCCCTAAATTTTCCTATCAGCACATCCAACCACGGCCACCAGAGCTCCTGAAGGCCCTTGAGATGTGCCAGTGACACACGTGAGGGATGAGAGTGCTTTAAGCTCTCCCTACTGTACTTTGTAGCCCAGGAATCTGTCTCTTGGAAACACAACAATTCCTAACACTGAATTTCATGGACTATTCTGAAACATTCCTAGGCCCTGAAACTGAACACCGAGTTATATTTGGTAGGAATGGCAAATACCTCCCAGTTCTCTGCAGTGTGCACTCCTCCCATCTAAAATAGCATCTTTCACATGAAATAACAAACATAAAACCCACACTCTTTCCTCAGATCCAGCCCCACCAGACTTTTTGGATGCACACAGCTGATGACATAGATCCTGTCCTCTGTATAAACAGGACAGCCTGTAAAATCACCTCATGGCAGGCAGACTCAGCCTCCATTAGCTTTTGTCACAGGAATTTTCTTCCTGGCTTGGATGGCTCCACTTCCAGACGACACCAATCTAAACTGCACAGTCTGACTTGAGCCCCATAAAACTCCAGAAGTCGGGAAGGAATCCAGACTTTGCCAGTGGGAAGGGATGCTTGAGCTGAGAGCACCCAAGGAGCACAGCAGCATCCCTGGCAGGCAGGACTGGTCGGGAATTTCAGCTTTGTGGTGTCTCGCTCAGTCAGTGGCCCTGCAGCTTTTCCTTACAGGAAACAGCTTACTTTTCCTTACTGTAAACAGCTCTCCTTGCAATGTCTCTGTTATGTCTCTGCTCCATTACAATTTCCTGAGCAGGGCTGCTGCCAAGAGCATGGGAGTAGAGCCACATGAGGAGTGGCTCTGTCCCTGGGATCTGGGATCCCTGATCCTGCAGGACTGGAGCCATCACTGGAGATACAATGGGAGTTATTTCCACTGCAATTTATGTAAAAATGCTGAGGTTGGGTTCTTGGGCTGGTGATATTCAGGAATGTGCTCAGATGAGACAGCATCCCCGTGGATGTTCCCTGGCATCCCTGTAGATGTGTTGATGCCTTAGGATTTTAGCTTTTATGTTTTTCATTTATTTGTAATCCTGCAGTTCTTTAGTGTAGAACTCTAAACTCCATGTACAGTGTGAGCTGCAGCTTTCCCATTTTGGTCCAAGACAATTCCTCTCCAGGCTGGGAATTAAGGACACCTCACTGCCTCAGGAGAAATATAAACAAAAATGAGTTGGGAGCAAACTTGGGGTAAATGACTCCATTACCTGAAGCTGTAATTAAGGATTAACCTCCAATGTACAAATGGACCAAACTTAAAAAAGTGTGAAACCCTGTGACCCGTGGTCCATTTTGGGTCTATTCCCTGTGGGGGAGTTTTGTCTGCCCTAAATGTACCTGAAGGCCCTTCAATAAATAGAACTGCTTTTATTCTCCTAATTTTGTCTGGCCTCTGTTTTTAGGTAGCCCCAAAAAGGCATCAGCATCTCAAGGCTTTTATTCACCCTTCCCTGCCCACATCCCTCCCTGGCATTGGCCATGGGCTAAGGCTGGGTGGAATGAGCAGATCTGCTCTGTGAGACTGGCACAAATAGGTGCTTGCACAGTGCCTGGTTGCACACTTTTTTTTCATCATTTTCAATTGCATGAAAAGGATATAGGAAATTAATAATAAAAATGTGAATGTATATTAGAAGCAGTATTTTGCATTTATTTTGACTAAAAATGGGACTACACAAGATATGCTATTAAAAATGTTCTTCATTTTTGGATTAGTGGGATTAGAGGTCTGAATTTTTGAGAAACTTAGTAGTTTAAATGCACTGTAAAATTACAACATACCATTTGATTAAATCCATAAAGCTTTACTAAAGCTCTCATAGTCTCTGAGACTCAACTATTGCTTTTGAAGGCCACAGCATGTGCAAACCCAGAGCTTGATGTGGTTATTACTTCCAACCAAACTATAAGGATAATAAAAAATTAGCCTTTGAATTATTAATCCTTATCCTTAAAATTATTAATTGTGTATCATTTTGATTTAAATTTATTAATCTGACTTTGACAGTGGCCATAAATAGGCTGAACAGTTTTCAAAGAATTTGCCTGTCCTCCCACACAGTGCTTTCCTTCATGACAGCAGCTGAAAAAACCAAACTCATTTTCTTAATACATTTAGACTTTAGAAATGCATTTTCAATTAAGGAACTCATTCTTCCTCTTGGTCCATTGGTAATCAGGTTTACTGGCAGTGTAGGATCCACTTTTCCATCCAAACATTTGCCTGCAAAGCAAGGCATGGAGCTGGGTCAATGAGCTGGAAAATCTGACCTTCAGTTTTAGGGGGAAAAAAGAGCATTTGCACAGGGGCTGGTGGTGCAGAGGAGATTTGGTTGAGGTAAGGCTGAGTTTCTCATGGTTTCACTGGTGGAAGGGGAAAGGAAAAATGAAATGAGCTGCTCCCTCTGCCATGGTTCCTGAGAACAGTCAGCATGAGCAGGGGGAAAACCACCTTAGAGACACTAAAATAAGTGGGAAAACCACTCATTTTAATGGAAAGAAGAGAGAAAAGTACACAATAATGAACAAAATTGGCTGAGATAAAACATCCCAGGCTCTTCATTCTCACCTCCATTTTGTTGTGCCTTCCTTGCCCTCATAAGGTTTATTCCAGCTTCACATCGTTTGGGGAAGTTGTTCTGGCCTTCCTTTTTTCTCCATTTGATACAAATATAAATAATTTCTCTATCCCTCTTGTACTCAATTGCTTGGTTGCTTCTCCTGTTTGTAATCCTAACTAAAGACAATTGGAACTAAAGACCTAAAAGATAAGTTCTCCTTAAGTTCTCACTTCTCTCTTTTAGCAGTTATGTCAGAATTCAGATCTTTGCTGTTTAGCTACCTCCACAAAACAAGAAGTTAATGGCAACAACTTTTAAAATTGTGGATTTTTTGATTTTATGTATGCAAGCTGATTTAGCAGGAGAATAGCAACAAATGAGAAATGGCAATTAACACTCCCGGAGTAAAGCCTGTTATTTCTCCTGTTCCTCAGCCTTCCCTCACAAAATGCTTTCAGAAAAAAGGCAGCTGATTCTAGCAAGCAAGAATACACATTTCATAATTCCACTCCACTGCTTTTCCAAAAACAAAAATATGTAGGAAGAACATTTCAGTGTAACTAATTAGCAGGCTCTGTGTCCTCATCCTTGTTAATTCAAGGGACATCTCTAAAAGACTCCTCATCCAAGTCTACTTCAGGTAATAAAATGACAATGTTTAAAAGATTAAATTGCAATTTTTTTTCACTAAATCAGAACCACAATTATTTTGGAAAATGAGCATATTCAGGAAACATGATTCTCTGAAACAATTTCCTTCCACAGAAGTCATAGAAATGATTTCTTTTTCTTTATGTGCTCACTAACTTGTTCCCCTCCTGCCCTGGCAGGGGGTTGAGAGCTCTCTTTGCTGTTTCAGTCATCTTTGGCTCCTGCTACAGATCCCCCATGTACAGAGAGTTTTGATAAGATCCAAAGAAGCTTCAGTGTTGTGGGAGTTCCTCCAAATCAATTATTTGGAAATTTCAAACCTTTTGAAACTGGTCCATCATTAATCTCTGAGATAACATGGCATGGAATAATATCTGCTTCACGTAGATCACACAAACAGGGGAAACATCTGTGGCCCTGTGCCTGAAAAGTCTTTGTTCACTGCTACTTTGAACAGAGCCACGGACACGTTTGGGTAGGGAAGAAGAGCTTAGCTTAAAAAAAAGGAAAATATTTGGTAATGCAGAGAATTTCTGTAAACTCCAAATCACTAGAGAGTTTTGGGGCCATTGCTGTTTACTATCAAGCAAGCCAAATACTCATTTCTGCGTGCAGTTTATCCGTGCTATCATAGGCAGGCCAGCCACCAGATGCTCAGAAATACTCATTCCTCTGCAAATTAGTTCACCTCGTTTTGTGGCCAAATCACTCACTTGTCAATTCCCCCTTTGGCCTTTGCAGTTAATGGGATCTGCTCTTCGTCGGTCTGGGGGGATTTCTTACTCCCATTATGAAAAAAACCCCAAACCACTCTGAATTCAAATGGAATTCATTTTCCTAAATATACAACCACAATTTGCTGCTTCAGACTCATAGATTTGGGAGTGTTTTACATTGATTACAAATGAAAGATGACTTTAAAACTCAGAATGAAAAATGTGCTGGGTTTCATTCAAGCACATCCTGAAATGAAATTCTTTCTGGCTTTTTCTCAATATTTTTGCTTTTACCCCTCCATTCTCTATCCAGGGTTAAAAAAGTGGGTTTGCCTCTGGATGTTTTACAGCTGGTAAATCCAGATGTGGGTTTGCAGTGTTTGTAGCAGGGCAAAGACAAACCTTAGCACTGGTGCAGTGTGTCCTTATCCTTATGAAAACCAAAGTATCACCTTCTGTGAGCTGGGTGCTGTACTGGGCCCCACACTTGGCACCATCAATACAAAGGACCTTGAGGGAGCTACTTCAAAGTATTGAAAGAACCACTGACACAGGCTCCTTCTCCTCCACTCTGCTGAGAAACTCTGCTACAAGCTATGGCCAAGAGACCCCTCCACTTTGCACTTGAAATCTGGCTTTTGAACCCTTCATGAATCAGGCCCAATGTTTCATGCCAGGCATGCTGCCATGTGCCTCATGGAGTTTATAGAAACCTCCAGGGCTGGCTTTAATCTGCTTTTCCAGAGTCCCTGGGTTTGGAAATGTATGTTACCAGGAAGAAAGAGAAGGGAAGGAAGGAGAGACAAGAAATCAAAGCACAAAGTGAGTTCACTTAAAACCTCAGCCAGCCCTGATGTGAGGGCTCATTTTGCTTTCAGGCCTCACCCCTTTACCTCAGGTGCTGGGATTAAGGGGGGACCGTTTTCCCCTCTGGACTGCGTAAATGAGGAAGCCGTTGACTCGCGTGGTCCTGGAAAGACATATGTGCTTCATTATCTGGATTCCTTGTATTGTTTCAGCTTGTCGTTGCTGGCTGGGAACACGCAGCCTTGAGCTGTTCCCATTTTTAAAATGCACTTTTTTCTGCTCCAGATTCTTGCCAAGTGGAGATTTAAGTGCACTATTACTTTTATAGAGGACTATTAAGAGTTATTAGATCCCATTAGAGCAGACTATGCTCTTTTAAAAAAAGAATACTTTCCTTTATTTTTGAACAACCATTTATATTCATTTAAATCTGACAGAATGTTTGTATCAATGCAAACACAGTTAATTATATCTTAGATCTATGAGAACTTTTCTTGTTTATTTTTTTAAATGTTTTACTAGTCTCCCCTAAAGACTTTGTGTGTTTTACTTGTGTGGCTTTAAAGCAAGTCTGAACCATCGTGGCTGCGAGGTGCACTGGGTGTTCTGGCAGGGATGGCATGAGAACACTTGGAGAAAAGTGATGGAAACTGGATTACAGGATGATCTGTGTCCATGTTTTCAACAGCTGAGGATGAAGTCCTCAGTTCACAGGCACCATCAAGGTGAATATTCCTATCAGCAGAAGCAGGATCACACCCTACAATACAGTGGGAATATGACCTGATTTTACTGGTAGAAGTCACTGCCTGTAAGAACTGCCCACATCCCCCTTCCTGGTGGTTGTGGTGTTGGGAAGAGTGGATGAATGCCTGGATTAATTGCTAGACCTTTCCAAGTTTACTTCATGCCTACTCCTTTCTTCACAGTTTACATCAATTTCTCCAGATTTCTCTGCTTTACTACTTTGTCTCAAGTCAATTTCAAATAAAATGAGTAAAAATTGTCTCAAAGGAGTAAAGAATTAGATGTGCTGACACCGTGTTTTCTGCAGAACGTCTGGGAGAGCAGCTCTGACGTTATCCCTTCCCTTATGGCAGCAGTTGCTGTATGGAACATTCTCAGCAGCCCAGCCCTATGGGTTTGAGCTGCTTAAACTCTAATTTGTATAACCCACTTTGGGAAGAATGATATGTCTTCCTGGAAAACATTCCATTTCCCTTCCCTTCTCGAAGACACTGTGAGGAGATGACTAAATGCTGCCACAGGAGGGAGAAAAACAAACAGGAAAGAATTAAAAGGCCCTCGGATAGGGCATAAATTATTCAGCTTTTCCCCTCCCTGAACCCTGTTGCAGCCAGCACATGCACAGCACCTCCCCTCTGGATGAGGCTTTGGCCTGAAGAGCAGATCTCAGCTCTGCTCCATCGTTCCCCCTTGGCAGTGATGCAGGATCCTCCCTCCAGAAAACTCTGCAGGAACACGGCTGGACGAGGTAGTGGAGGGCAGAGAGGGGGACAAACACCCTGCTTCTCTGGGGAATCGTGTTTGAAACAGCTTCTTGGAGCTTCAAGCAAGCCTGGGATTAGAAGGAATGGTTTAAAAATATATCTGCTCCTGGACAATCACCTGTAGGGTTTGTGCAGGGTTGGATGTGGCCCCTATTTTTATCTCCCTTGTGAAGGCTGGCTGAACAAACTAATCAGCCTCACAAAACAGCAAAGAGGAGAATTCTCACATTCGTTGTTTGACTTTGTTCTTAAGACAAAGAAGGCAGTTTAAAGCACAGTAGTTTTGTCTGAATCACTGCTGTCCTGCCTTAACTTGATCCTGCTTTAACTTGGTCCTGCCTTAACTTGGTCCTGTTTTGCTTGGATTTTAAAGCCCTTTGGTTTTGTCTAGACTAGGAAAAGAGTGATTTTTTCAAGAATTATAGTTGAATTGAACTCATTTAAATAAACAAAAGCCAACACTAGAACAGTGTTAGGATCATGGTTTAGCAGCTTTAGCTCAGTTCAACAGCTGAAATAGAACTACATGAGGTCAACACAACAAACTTTGTCAACTTTGTCCTAATTAGACAGTTTCTAACAGTGACAGACTGAACACCTTAGGATACCTCTAAGCAAACAGATCATTCTGAGCTTTACCAGAGTCCTTCCACCTGGCTCCACATGGAAGAACAGGAAGAGGGAATCTTGACCTTAGTGGACCACTCAACCTTAATCTACCCAGCAATCTATCTCAAAATTTGGTTTTTATCTGGCATTTGAGCATTGCCTGGCTGAAAAGTCATGGAGGAAGTGATATATTCTAGATTACAAAATATAGTGGTAACAGGGCTGAGACCCACTTGACTTCTGTTCTGCTGGAGCCCTGGATGAGTGAATCATTCCATTCTTCCCACAGGCAGGGACAGTGCCATAGGATTAGCCTTTCCTCTGCTGCTCATTTTTGTTTTGAAATCTTCTCTCAGAAAATGTACAAAGTAGATGATAAATTATTCTTCCTACGCCAGGAATTTTCCATTTTGAGTTTTATCTGTTGCTGGGTTTTGGCACCATTAAACTGTTAAGGGTAAATTTAAAAATAATTGAGAATCTGGCTCCCCGGATTGTAGTTTGGGGCTTTCCTGCAGAACAGGAAAGGTTTTTGATTCAGGAAAGCTCTTTGATTTTTGATGATTCTCACAAGAATGTGTTGTCCATGCAGATAATTAACTCCACCTGGGTACTGATTGCCTTTCCTCTGCCTTTCCATCTCTGCATTCTGTGGATTTTCCAGTATGACTGATTAGTTTCAGAAAGGCAGAGAAGAATTGAGACAATATGGGAAAAAAGTTTGAGGAGAAGGAGACAAGCAAGAAGCCTTCAGCATTGTGCTGAAAATCCTGAAACTTGAGTTAGGGATGCCAGAAGAGACATGGAGCAACCCAGTTGAAAAGTTTTGGAAAAGAAAGTGAACAAGGATTTAACATAGAGGTTGAGAAATAGATTTGGTAGAGTCACAAGACCTGGAAAGAATGTTGGATGAAGTGGAAAGCAATTAAAAAAATATTTATTTTGTATTCTAATGGAGTCTGGAAGTGAATATATCACTGTGTGTGATAATGTGCATATATATGACCAGGAAATTGATTTTGCTTCAAAAAAGATTAAAGAACTATAATCTAGTATCAGACCACAGGAAGAACAAAAAAGCTAGAGTAGAAATCCAGCAAAAATACCATGGCTCTGAGGCAGGCCCCACTGCTTTCCTCTGTCCCTCAAATTGTACAATACAGATTTTAAAAGAGTTTAAACTTCATATCCTTTATTTCCCGACCTCTCTATGTGAGCTGAAGGGAACACCATCTGCACAGGTCAGTTCAGCAGGAGTGGTAGTTTACAGAGACTGGTACAAATATTGGAATTATAGTTCTTTTTTTTTTCCTAAGGGAAGGAGAGGAATGGAAATGGAAAAAATGTCAGTGAGAAAAACCATGCAGGGCCCAAGCTTCAGAGCTGAGGAAGTGTGCAATGGAGAGTGCAGTTGAGACAGCTGTGCTGAGGCTTACCTAAGCTAGGGCTGACCAAGTGACTTCCATGATGTCATTAAATGAGCTCGTTGCTCCAGCCCTTGCTCCTGACACCTATTAAATCTACAGCGTTTGAGTTTGGGGTTGTCAAGGTAGCCCTGCATGGGACACCAACAGAATCCATGTGGGGAATGAGACAGACCCTGCCCAGAGGCTCTTTGCTCTTTTCTTGGCTGCCTTCTCAGGGTATTTCCTTCTACGCACATCCTGGGATTGGTTTGGAGAACCAAAGGAACAATTTACTCTTTGTCCTCTCTATGTGCTGTTTAAAGCCAGATGAAACTAGGGCAGCTGGTCTTGGGGCTTGGGTCTAAACTTTTTGTCTGTCTTATAGAAAATATCCCCCTTGATTTCAAAAGAATAGAGAAAGAACAATTTCATTCCACAATGTTTATATTATTAAAAGGCCACATAAAGGATTCATCCATGTTTACAATAGTCAGAAGACCTTGCAGGTATTTGGTGTCTTATCCCAAAGAAACCCAAAGTTTCCTGCTCCCCCATAGATAACAAAGATTTTATACAATATTCTGAATTTCAAGCTACTTGCAAGCCATATCACTTCCTAGAGATAGGTCCCAACTCCTTTTCTTGCAGCAGGAGATCTTCTAAATGATGCCAGAACCCTCTTAATGACAGGCCCACACTGTCCTGACAGTTTGACAGAAACTGTTCCCAGGGAACAGATGAGTCAAGAGAGTCAGTGATGCAACAATCCTTTCAAATGAATCCAAAATGGATGGTCAAATGCAGACCTTTGACTTTTATTTTGATTACCCTCAGTAAAGTTTTCGTTGGGTTGTCCTCTGAATATATCTCAATGTCTCTTGTTTCTATCCTCTAGAAAACAGCTTCCCACTCCCTTCTGTTTATTGCTTCCCACAAACCTGAGCTAAAGGTGGAGAATGTGTCCCATACCCTCATTCCTCTGCCACCAATCCTAATGTCCCACCATCTGTTTCCAGTGGCACATCCAGAAAGTGCATCCTGCTCCTCTGTGTGGCTGGAGAGGCAGAGATGCAGTCTTGCAGTGGTCATTCTCCTTGACAAAGGTCAAATATTTTACGGAAGAGTTTTAATGGAATAAAAACTGACTAGCAACCAGGAGACTGACTAATAAGTTGCTTCTCACTTCCACTAGGAGCCTTGAAGTGCAGGACAGAATCCAGGAAAGATTTTCTGGAAAACGAAGAGAGGCCCAGTAAAGTCTCTAAGCCTGGGCAAGTCAATAAACTGTCACAGTTGCCCAGAAGGAATTGGCTTGTCTTAGATAAACTTACAAAAGGCCCTGAAAAAACAGAACTTTTTTAAATGGCAGAGATTAATTTTCTGACTTCAAAGTAGTATTAATGCAGAGTTTGGCTGAGGTTTCCTGTGCAAGCAGTTTCCCCCCAAGCACTGATTTCAGAATCCGCCTTGTTTTAAGGCTGGCATTTGCTGCAGCTGCAGACCTGGAGTATTTTTGATCCCCTCTGAGTGCTGGAACACCATCCAACAATTAAACCGCAACCCAAAAACAATCAAACATCTGTTTGGAGGCTGCTCAGTGACTGACGTTCTCCTGCCAGCATAAACACTGGAGCTGCTGAGTGATTCCTGTCTTGTGTGTGTGTGTATGTGCTGCTTGAGTGGGTTTTTGTTCTCCCAAGCAGGAAGATTCTGTGTGTGTAAATATGCTGAGGAGCATTTCTATTGCAATGCATGAATGTGCCCAGATAGTTTATTTAGGGAAGTGTTTTTGTTGACATGAGCACACATGTTTGAATATCAGCTTGAGATTGGTGTGCTGGAGGTGGCTTTGGAGGAAGCCCAGAAGGATGTGGACTGTGAGCCTGGGATCAGGTGTGTGGTTATGGAGTGCTGTGGGTGCTGCTGTGTTTATTTATAGGTATGAATTGGTTTTTATTTGGGGGAAAAATTGCATTATGGCTGCATGTTTTTAGGTAGAGACAAATATTTTGAAGACTGTACATGTGTGTGTGGAGTGTTCATGTGAGTATATGCACACCCATAGCGCTGTATTTCTGCTTTTTGGTGGATTCTCCATTTGACCTTTGAGTTCTGCCATGGAGCTGATCAGCTCCAGGGGCCAGGGGAGCTGATGTCCTTCACTGCAGGCCCAGGAAGGGAGATAACAAAGTG
This sequence comes from Toxostoma redivivum, assembly GCA_013397375.1. Taxonomy (NCBI): domain Eukaryota; kingdom Metazoa; phylum Chordata; class Aves; order Passeriformes; family Mimidae; genus Toxostoma; species Toxostoma redivivum. The sequence continues at coordinate 676,736 of VXBI01008022.1, read as the reverse complement.
CAGCAGTTCAGATCTGGTTCAGGATAACAGCGAGGTCTGGCCCTGATGTGATCTCAGACTCTCTAAATTAAAACCCCCTGATTTCAAGAACTCTCTTGGTTCTCTCAGAGAATTTGAGGATGAATTGACTCCAAGGCTTTGGGAACAGGGGTGGGGTGATGAATACTGGTGTTAGGTCTGCCTGCCTAGAGGACAAATTATTCTCCTTCCTAAAAGCACTTACAGACCCATGCAGGTTGCTGCTTTTGTCCTTTTTTATTTATAGCCTTCAAATAACCACGGGCTGTTGATGGCCAGGGGAAAGCACCATGCAAATTGCATTCAATCCCAACAGGAACTCCCTTCCTATAAAACCAAGATCTGCTTTTGGAAAACACAATTGTTCCCACTCTGAGCCAAATGACAGCTTGTGCTACTCCTACCAGCTCTCCCCAAAGCCCCAGGGTCTCCAGACTGCTCCCTGTCATTTGTGGTGTCCCTCTGTCCCTCACTGAGTCACCGCAGTAGGAGAGGGAGAACATCAGCACCACAAGTGACAGACTCTGGGCCACCCACTGCCTGTATTCTGGGAGCATTCTGCTGGCCAGGAGAGAGCAGCTGGAGATTTCTGCTTTAGCCCATTTCTCAAATATCCTATTGCTGAAGTATAAGAACAGGCTGTTACAGGAAAGAAGGATTTGATGATCTTCCCACTGTGAGCCCTGCAGCTTAACTTATTGTTCTAATCACCTATTCTTTTGCAGCAGTATTATTTTTGTGTTTGCCAGTTTAATCTGAGAAAGTTCACTAGGAAATAGCTTTGCCTCAGAAAGTTCTATTGCTTGGAGAGGGCAGAGCACAGAGGGCAGCAGCAAAGCATCAGTAGTTTTCTGTCATGGCTGCTGCCCAGGTGCTGTAGAACACAAACCTCAATTTATCTCTGGTGAATAAAATTTTTGCATCTGTCAAATGGGGAAAGGACTTAGTGTGGTGGGAGAGAGACTCCCACCATGTTTTCTACTTTGAAAGAGTAGAACTCAAAAAAGCTACAGAAGAGCACTATTGCTGTTACACACTGTCCTGCCTTCAGGGCATGTCTGTACAGCTGGATCAGAGAAAGCAAGTGCTGACCACCACAGGACATGGAATCACAAAACTTCCAGGATTTGCCTCAGCCACTGATGCCCCAATGAACAGCCTCCACACTTTTGACAGATCCATTAAGACTCTTTCAAGTCTGGAACTTGTGGTTACCCACAAGTGTGTGAGGCTGGAACAAGGTGTGTGGTCACTGCATTGCAAAGCTCCTGCAGGTGAAGGTGTGACACTGTCAGGCCACAGCCAGCAGGAGACAGCCACCTGCCTGGGGACAACAGCAGGACTCCTCTGTAATGTGTGATGGGAGTCTCACTCCTCCTTTTTCCAACACAAGACCCCTCAACAGAGTATAAGGTGATGATCATGACAAAGGCCCCTCATCAACATGAGCAGCTGCTCAATTTCCAATTCTTGCTTTCCCACAAACTCCAACTCCAGAAAAATATGAAGTGCAACTTAAGGAAGCTCTCAGCTGTCTACCACTATGTTCATTTCCATAAAAGATGTGAAATAAATTTTGGTCTCTCTTCTATTCCTATCTTGTCTGTCTCTAAATTTTGAGACCTTGGAACTTTGAACTGTTCTCTTGAAATTTATTCATTACTTTCTGCAAGAGTTTTGAGTGATATTTGAAGCTCTTTTACTTTGTGGATTAACATATTTGTCCTTCCACTAATTAGTCCAAACCTCAGAAAGCCTCAAGTTTTGAATTTCGACTCAATATTCAGCCAACCAATAAATAATGTGAGAATGTAAAAACAAAAAGACAAACTTACTAAGTGTGTGATGTCTTTAAAATAAAGGCATGGTACTGCTCAGTGAAAATATAACAGGATAAATTCAGGAGCAATGAAATGAGACAAAGAAATTGGAAATATTAGTGTGGGAATAAAGTGTTTTAAAGTTGTGGAATAGTCTCCCATTGGAAAGGACAAAGAACGAGTCACTTGCACAGCTATGGACAAACTAATAAATGCTAGAGATGACATCATTATGTGCAGAAGTTACTTTCCTAAACACAGGCTGGAGTTGCAGCTCCCACAGTCACAAAAATCAAGTAGAAATTCCATGTGCTGCCAGCCCTTTGCTTCTCAACCCCCAACATGCTCACACATCCTCAGCCACACTGTTTGCACTTTCCTGCCCATGCTATATCCAATTTCTCTTATTAGTCAATACCAGGATCAAAAATCTGTGTATTGGTATTGCAATTTAGTTGTATTATAAAATATAATATTTTATAAAATCATCTCAAGACATTCTGATATTCTTTTTAGGAATAACTTGTGTAAAAGAGCACCTGACCATCTGCTAGAGAAGTGCAGGTTCTTCAGGCCTGGAAAGTTATTTTCCCTGCAAAGGCTCATGGAGGCTGAGAAAGCAGCTTCCCCTCCTGAGTGCTGGGGGGAGCAGGGGGTGTCAGATCCTCACATCTGCCACCCTGGTGCACAGCTGTGAGCTGTTCAGGGAGAGCCATCCCTGCTGGCCCAGCTGCCCTCCCATTCACTGTCACTCAACAAGGAACTATTTCACAGTCCTTACTGGAAACAATAAGACCTTTCAGGAATGAAATCAGATCTTGACTCTGATAGGAAGGCAGCTGGGAGACACATGAAAGCTTCTGCTCACTGTCTCTTCCTTGTCTCCCAAGGTTTGGATTCAAGGAATCAAGTCCAGCCCTTTCACAGAGGCCAGTGCTGGTGCAAAGGAGTCTCAGTGCCCTGCAGGAGGATTTGCAGCAGGCTGATAAAAATTCACATGGATGGATAGGGGAGGGGGTGAGTGTACATGGAAACAGATCACAGAATAGAAAAAGAAAGAAATAGGCTGAGAAAGAACATTGAATTTCGCTGCTTTTGGATCCCTAAAGAAGACCCCCTGCTTATGGCCATGTCACAGCCCCTCTTTGATTCACAGGGACAGGTTTGGGTTTCCAGCTCTGAGCTCAGGAGCCCACTCATGACCTAAGGGAGGAGCTGCTGGATCCCACCCCTGACTCCTTGCACTGCCTTCTCACCATCAGCTATTTGACCTGTTATCCCATAAATCTGATTTCGTCCCACTAGAGAGCTCACAGTTCCTCACATCAGGAAAATGAACGTCCCCTGCTCAAACATTTGTTTGAAATGGGTTGGAAAACTATATTACAGTGAGTGATTTCAATCTTTGTTCTGTCTGCTGAAGGCTCCATGCTGCCAGAAACACACAAACAAAACATTATTCGTGTTTACAGATGATACCAATCATTTTCTCCCTCAATAAGTATTGTACCTGGCATAGTGGAATAGTGAGAAATGAAAATAAATTTATTTAATAATAAAAAATGAGTGGTGTTGGAATATTATTTGTTTGCATTTGTTTTGAGAAAATTAAAACTGGATCAATAATTCACACACTTTCTGCTTTGCTTTGAATGGACAATTTCACTATGACAAAAGGAATTATAGAGCAAAAAATGCTTAGAGGAAATAAAATAAAAATGTTAACAATAATTACAAGTTATATAACAGCATTTACTTATTGAGAAAAAAGGCAATCTCACTAACACAATGTTAAGTTAGTTAAAACAAATAAAATCATTTATAAAACACCAGGGATGCAAAAGCAATCACAGAGCTAATTCTACAAAAAGCATGGATGAAATAAGAGAAACTGATAGCAACAACTATAAATTAGAGAGTATTAGAAAGTGTAGGGAATTTGTAACAAAAACAAATGGAAACAAGGAGAACAGTGAACAGCAATTATTACCTATAACAAGTATTGTTGTTCTGTGAGGTTTATACAGAAAAAAAATGAAGGACCTTCACTTCACTTATCATGATTTCTCTTCATGACTTGCACAGTGGGATTTGGGCAATGGGATCTCATTGAGAGGTGAAACTGGACAGACAAAAACATTTTATTTCCAATGAAAGGGCAGAAGGGTGATGTGAAAGTGAAATCCTTTCAATCTCATATAAAAGAAATAAATCTCTTTAATCTGAGAAAACTGTTAGAGACCATTTCTTTATAGCAGAGGGAAAAAATGTTCTTGGAAGATCTAAGTAGTTGGATGTTTTTTTCAAAACCACAAACTTTCCAAAGTGGAGTGACTCCTGAACTTTTTAGCTTAACTCAGAGCAAAACTGCCTTTCCCAAGAGCACAACCTCGTGCCTTGCTTGCAGTGAGCTCCTCTGGCCCTGCCTGCTGTGCTGAACAAGACATTGGTCAGGTTGTAACACACCAACTTAGACTGTTTTATTGTGCTTTCAGCTTTTTGGGAGCTTTCCAAGAGTACCAGGCAAGGAAATGAAATCTTCATCCCAAGGAAAAGATCCCTTTCCAAAACTGTTAATCTTTCCTTATGACATATTTTGGAATACAAACATATCCAGAGGGGGTTCTCTCGGCAATGAGCTTGTTCATGTGAGTGATCAAATTGGGGTTGTTACACTGGTACATATGTTAACAATAATTCAGACTTTTATTCGCCCTGTTTCACCACCACAGCTGCTCTTGGTTTTCCTGATGGCCCCACCCAGGGACACTTGGAACACAAGCAGACACACGTATGTATTACAGGGAGTGATGCTTTACATCGTTATTAAATCTAGGCTTCCCTTGGCATGCAACATTATCATAACAAACTCATGACTACACAGTTTCTGTCACTGTATAAATTCCATTTCTGCTGCCATCAGCAGAATTAGAAAGCAGATTTGGTTTCTACATATCATTTCTGATTAATTTTTGCAGTACAGGGACTGAAGACAATTCCAGAGCCTCTGGATAGTCCAGATTCCAGCCATTTGCAGGTCTGTCCCACCAGCTCATTAGGGAAGCCATTTCAGGGTTCTAAAGAAATGAATAGAAAAGCAAAGACAACAGAGACTGATTAAGTTTAATATTAAAGTGCCTTTTAAGTGATGAGTATTTAATGAAAAAAAAATCTGAAAGATCACATACAACACAAAGAACTAACACAGGGTAAAATTATTTGCGGTCTGCAGAAAATTGCTTTTACTAAGATAATTATTAGTCCAAGGCTGTTATTTAATATCTGAAAAAGATGATTGCCAGGTGACTTAAATAGATCATGGAAGATGGAAAGATATCACCTGACTCTTCAGTTTAGGAAGAAGCAGTGGCTTTAAGATGAAGCCAGAAAAATTCCAGATTTGAAACAGAATGTTTGGAGTAAGCACCTCTTGCCCACAGAGATACACATTTCTCCCAAGGTGAGTGTTGAAATGCAGGTGGTTATTTTCTCTAATCTTTAACCTGCTCTTTGAACCTGACAGGGTTTCCTGCTGGGTGAGACCGTGGTTATAGTGAATAGTTCAGGATTCAGCACTGGACTGGTGGCTCCTGCTCATTGTCTATCCAGGCTTTCATTCCAACTTCCTCCCACTACCATTTCCTCAGTTGAAATCCCTGAAGAAACATCCAAGGAGGGAAGTATTGTTTTGTCTGTTCAGACAGAGAAAGCCTCAAATGGGCCTTGTTTTCTGCCTGGGAAGTCACAGAACTGAAACGCATCCCATGGCCAAACATCTCCTGAAGTACTTTCCATGGGCTTTTCACTAAACCTCTTCTCAGTCCCTGCTCCTTCCCCATGGCACATGTCTTCAAACAAGTGAAATGCACTTGTTGGCATCCAGGTAACACTGCCCCATCCCAAATGCCAGCAGCTCAGAAATGGAACCCAGGAATGTGGAAAGATTCCAGTGGCTGAGTCACCTCTGCTGCTCTTCCAGGGATAACTGGGCTGTGCTCTGGGGTGGTGGGAGCAGTCACAAGGAGATGGACATGTCAAGGAGGACCTTTTTCACTCAAATTAGTTCCACAAATCCTTGGGCAGTGCCCAGAAGAAAGCACAGAGCTGAGGAGAAGCTGTGCTAGGAGTCCTCTGTGTCTCATCTCAGCCTTTCTCCCTGTGCATTAAATAAAAGCACTGATTTAGCCCCAGAGTGATTCTGCTTTGAACAGCTCCTCTCTTTGTCCCTGCCTTGGAGCTCATTAGAAGTTGTTTGGCCTCGGTGTAATTGCTGCTGTCTGCTGACAGGGCACTTCTGCCAACCAGATGGTTTTTATTTTGAGGCATGGCTATTTGATAAAACTGTTCTTAACTCATAAATAAAGGAGGAGGCTGTTGCAGAGGTTCTATTCCTCCCATTAGCAATTGAGATTACTGGATATAAAAAAAGGTCATGGATTGAATTTGACATTTCTGTAAAAGAATCAACACTCTGTGTATCAGTTAAAACTTTTCTGTACTTTGGTTGGCCTTGCAGATTCCCTTAATAAGTATTAATTTCTTGTTAGATGATAAAATGGAAGTATCTTATAGATCTTGGTGAAAAAATATTTGTTGGCAGCAGAAACTGTTTTTGTAATATGCAGTGTAGATACAGCTACATGAACTTGAAAAGTTTTACAGGCTGAATCAAAAGTGAAAATCCCACAATCCTGATATTTCTCTCATTTTCCTTAATGGTTGTCTTCTTCACTATTATTTTCTGTATTTCCTGGGTTTTTCCTGTGCTGGACACACTGGATAATGATCTTCAATAAGATATTAATTTTTAGCTTCTGGAACCATACAACTTCATATGTGTATACTGTCTATACTTCATATCTGTATACTTGACTTCATAAAGTCGAACAGAATGTAAACTAAATTTTTCAAAATGGCCAATATTGATTTGACAATCTGTCATTACTTAAATTTGAATGAAACAAATATTTTAATTTGGCACCAGGTGACATAACCAAAGTTTATTATTTTACATTGCATTTGCCCATCAAAAATGTTTTTGTCACCCTGTTGCTACATGAAAAACTAATCAAAAGAACACTGGAAAACAACACCACAGAAGAAATGTGGGGTGGCTCTTCCTAAAATGCTGCTACGAGCAGGGGACAAAGTTTTTTCTACCTACACAGAAATTTCTTTTTGCTTGAAGCCTTTTCAGAATGCTACTTGACACACTGACAGGTAAAAAGAACCTTAGGCACTGGCTGACTCTACCTTCAAATAGGGGATGTTAAAAGCTCCCTAGCAGCTGACTCTGGCAGTAGGAATTCTGAGAGAACCACTAATATTCCTTTTACTACCTCAGACCAGAAATAAAAGACATTTTAACAAAGAACCTTGACTCTTTGCTGATGACAGAGTCCCTGACAGTTCAGAAAGGCACTTTAGAAACATTAATTCCAATAAAGCTAATATTCTAAATAAACAGGAAAGGGAACATGCTATAGAAGACAAAAAGAACTTCTTCAAACACCCTAAACCTCAGGCTTTTGGATGTGCATGAACCCTAAACTCCCAAATGCAACTCCTGCTCTTCTTTTGCAAAAGGAGAAGCACTGAGCTGAGCAATATTTGCAGGCCCTAATAACAAACATCAGCCCTGGCCATTTCCAAGTGTTTGAAACAAGAGTTGGTCAATGAGGAAGTGTTAATGGGAGCCAGAGGATGGATCTGCAGGGGGGTGCTCAGCAGTGATGGAGGCTCTTGCTCTTCCTGGGGGAAAGGTTTCAGGTGTCAGAGAGTCCCTGAGCATCCAAAGCTTCCCATTCCTTCACACCTGGCCAGGTACAGCACCAGGACAATGCCAAGGACACAGCAGGTATTTCCTCAGGCTCTCCAAGAGCTTAGGAAATACTTAAAGAAATTGGGATTGTGTTAAGTGTAAAAAAATAATGGTGAGAGTTGGATGTACCCTGGGTGGTTTATACATCACACAAATAAAATTGTACACCCAGCACACGTTAAGGAAGTGATGCCTTAAAGTCTGAGAAAAAAGCATGAAAAAGTCATTCAGTGTATCCTGGAGGAGTCAGGATACTACTGAGTGCCCAGAAAGGTGCATTACTCCTGTTTTTTCTGCAAATATTTACTCATTTTTTCCAAGGGAATGTTACTTCACTAAAACTTCATTACACGATGTATAGCAGAGCCTGTGGAGCCACGAAAACACTTAATGTTATTTGGTTTATTCCAACTACGGTCTTCTCCAAATAAAAGTGAATTATGCACTTGACTGGTTGGCTGTGCATTTTCCTTAAGTCATCTTACAGAAAATAATTCCAAGACGAGAGAAAATGAAAACTAATTAGACTTATGACTGATAATTGCTTTGGCAAAGGCAAAAGTTTATTGCCACAGACAGTGAGGAGGCAAAGACCTTGGAGTAGCCAAGTAGAGCAGATTTTACAGATTTTACATTTTTCTTCACAAGACACAGGACTTTCCTAGGAAACCACCAGCAGTGGCATCCCAACCAGACATCTTACTGACAGCAATCCTATTATAAATAGATTTGGATTTCTAAAAACTATTCTTCCACAAATTAAATAATTTAACTTAAACCAAAATAAAAAATAGACTAAAAATGGTTTGCAAATGGTTGTCACTTGGAAAAAAGTACCCCTGAGGTTTCACAAAACTCCAAATATTCCCCAAATGATGTAATTATTGCAATGAATTGTCTGTGGAATAAGCAGCTGCTCAGTGGGATTTAGTGAGGCACAGCATCATGGAAAGATGGTTTCAAGTATGACTGTAACCTTCTTGATGCCACCTTGAAGAAGTTTTGCCCAGGAATGTTCCATGGCAGTGCCAAGTTGCTGTCCAGGTAGGTGATAGAATTTTGATTGCTGCAGGTCCTTGGGGACAGTCACACCATGGCAGGCAGGATCCAGGATGTCCTGGCAGACACAGGAGCTGACAAAACCCAAGGAAAATCAACCAACAGCAACAGGACCTTTTTCTACCACCCACCTGAGCGTGGTAAGACAGCTTTCCACAATGAACTATCAAATGGCATGGGATGATCATAGGAATATTCAGGTTTAGGGTAAGGATGACCAGTTCCTGGCTTGGTAGTGAAATCTTTTAGTCTTTGTAAGAACCCTGCAGACAGTGTGATGGGCACAGAACTCTCACAGTGCTCTCCACTACCCTGTCATACTGATGAATGTGCTTCAGTCTTACCATTCCCAAAGGCCACCCAAAAATCTATCAGCCCAACATCAGTATTTTCCACCTATAAATCAGAACTGCAAAACGACAAGTGACAAATGACCAGCTCTATAATGAAATCTGATGAAAGGATCTACCCTGCTCGCCCAGTTTCCTATTCATCAAGTATCTTCCTAATTAATTCTGACTTCAGTGTAAATCTCCAGCCCTCACTTTGCTGAAAGTCAGAGCAGATGATGATAAACTGGTCCTGTAGGTACTGGTCTATAAATGTGAGTTTCAGAGCCACATTTGGCAAGGGACTAATTAATGTACAGTGGGTGCCACTCTGCAATGTCTGAGTACTGCAGCAGCCCAGGGACAGAGGCAGAACCACCCTTTCCAGTGAAGAAATCCTGAATATTAGTCTGAAGTCAGGAGCAGTGTTTGCTGAGTGAGATGGAAGCAAGTTCATTTGAAGTCCTTCCAGAATGATCTACATAAAACATGTAGCCTGTCTAATAACATCTGAAGAGCTACAAAAACAGTCAATAGCTGCAACAGCTCTGAGACAGGAGTCCCACTGAGTCTGGACAAAATCATTACAAATGAAGAGAGCCATGTTTGTGGAGAGGAAAGGATGGAATTCATTAGAAGAGGAGCGACAGCTCATATTCCTGACAACGAGGAACCAGCAGAATAGGGGTTTTGTTTGTTCCTTTGTTTATTAGAAAGAACTTACAGCAAAATAAACACTGAAAATTGAAAAATAGTTTACAGTGATGAACTCTGGTAAATTCAACCTCTTTTACAAGGGAATACCAAAGCAGATTTTAAACATTTGGCAGCTTATCAGGAGCCAGAGGAAGATTAACTATGTGAGTGAAAAATCAGGCTGAGAAACCAAAAACAGCTTTTCACAATGAAGGAAAGCCAAGAAGGAGCAGAGTCTAAAAAGCATTTGGAAAGATAGGGTAAGATCATCACACTCTTAGGAAACAGATCATCAAAGCAAGAGGAATTTTGATTCCTTTTGGAAGTGTGCAGGTATTTTTTTAAAGTAAGACTTAGGCTGTCTAAGAGCACAGGGTCACTCAGAAACAATCACAGGTGTAGTGGTCCTGCCAGGGGCGCTGTGGTTGGTGCTGTGCACAGACAGCACAGAGACATGGGGTGGTTTTCATAAAAGGCACAAAATGCAGTGCCTGGTGCTCCCAGATTCCCTGTTGGATTTGGCAGATCTCTGCTGAAGCTCCAAATGCTCTCCCTAGCTGGGCTGTGTCGTGCTCATGGGACTTGGGGGTAGGAATGGCTTCCTTCTGGGTGCAACAAAACACAAAATCCATTGCCACTTGATGTTATTAAAGAGCAGCATGAAAAGTTTGTGTTTCCAGCTCAGTATTCAATTCCAAATACAACAAACATATTCCACTTCCTACATTCCCATGGAAATTCCAAAGCCTACAGACTCTTCACTTGTTTTTAAACATTTGTATTTGATGTTTAAAAGCTTTGCCTTCCCTTTCAGGGGTAGGTGATCCCTGCATAGCTCTCTCACTCTTTCCTAGAGGAGTTGGATTTGTGAGTGGAGCTCACAACACACTCGGTGCTTTTAGCTCTGGATGGCTGCAGACACTAAAGCACATCACTGTGTCCCTGAGCCCGTGTGGTGTAGTAGCTTTGAGAGTCCCAAAGACAAACAAAGGTTCCCAGGAAAAACTCCAACTTGCTGTATTCCTTTTAAGGAATTTTAGATTTTCCAGCACAGTTAGACGAGGCATTACACACATTTCAGACACACTTCTTCACATGGTAGAAAAAAGAGAGAGAAGGGAAGGGGAGCCAAAACCTCTCTGACTTCTTTCTGGCTGATCTCAACCATAGGAATTCCCCAATCATGAAAATGCTCGGCTCTAGCTAAGGAAATGCTGTTGATTAGGGAAAAACGATCCAGATGTTAAGTGAAAGCAATTTCTAGAGGAAGGGAAAGTGGAAGAGGAAGGAGGGGTGTGAGGTGACCCCACCCTCGCAGGGAGCATAGCAGGGTCTTGTACCCTCTCAGGGCTGGGGAGCAGCCAAGTGGGAGAAGCTCTCACACACTCCCCCCAGTCTGTTCTTCCCCCTCCAGGCAGCAATTATAGCTCCAGTTTAACCTCATCCATTCTTTGCACCCTTTCTGATTGGCATTATTAGATAAAAACATAAATTAATCAGAATTAAAGTTATACAGGAAGAAAGAGAAGGACAAAATTTTCTTCATAATTCCCGCACAATTTCTTCCACACCTCCTTATTAGCAGTGTCCTCAACAAATGCAGAGGTATCTCCAAAGGTGTGGAGTTAAAGAGTTAAAACAGCAAGAGAAGACACTGCAGTCAGAGTGAAGACAAATGTCTTAGTGCTTTGTAAAGTTAGTTAATGTGATTTAACTCTTTGTGTGCTTAGGAAAGCAGCCAAAGCAAAACCAGCTGCTCATTTTTCTGGGCTGAACTACCAGTGCCCACTGAGAACTCCTTGAGTCCTCACATCTGTACTTTACTGCCTATCACAGGGAGAAGGAAGAAAAGAGCAAAGAATTAATCCCAAGCACCTTCGTGGGACAGCAGTGGCTGGGATGGGGATAACTGAGGTTCACTGCAGCCCTGTATGAGCAAAGTCTGTTCCTGTTTTCTAGAAAGTTAAAGGAAACTTAAGAAATCAAGCTCAGGAGTGGCAATGTCTCGTTCTCATGAGACTGAAGAGTAAAAACAATGTAGAGGGTATTATTCTATTGGAACCTCCAAATTTTAATGCAGGACTTAGCCATAGTATTTTCCAGAAATCCAATCTGCACCTGTCACATAAGACTAAAACCAGGCCACTGAAAGATGCCCACTGAGAATCCTGGGAAAGGATTTCAGAGGAACTGTCCAGAACTGAGCTCAGCAACTCTCTGGAGAACTTCCTGCAGGGAGGCAGAACGAGCTGGCAGAGGACATGGACAGGATGACCTAATAGGTTTTTTCCATCTCTGATGTCTGTGATTACGTAATTCCATCTTGATATGGGACCAGAGGAGTTGACAGTTACATCTGTAGTTTCTTTTAAAAACTTATTGACTCTACCCATGGAACAGATCAAAAATTTAAGAGGAAAACATCACATGAGTATTAGGAATTGAGGGTGTGTATTAAATTTGGGTTAATAATACTTCTTAAAAGCCAAAAATGGGAATGAAGATACAAAGAAAGCAAAGACTGGTCTTGGTTTTTAAGATATGACCAGATGATATTAAGCAGAAAGATGTTTATTATGTACAGTTTAGTACTGCTACAAAGCCATGAATAATGGGTTAGAAATTTTGTATTTTCTTCAGCATATAAAAGAAAATGTCTCTTTCCAAAGCAGAATTCATGTCCAAAATTTCAGAACTTTTCTGCTCCTGCAGGTGTCCTTGTGTAACGTATTTTCTAAAGCATTTTTAAAATGAAAAATAATAAAAGCTCTGATGTGCTTTCTTGGCTATGGAAATCAGAGCAGTTATGAAAAGCAATAAAGCAGCCTTTCTCTTTTAGCTGCCAACAACTCCAGAAACATGTTTGCTGGAACTCTGACCCCTTACATAGAAAACATTAAAACAACTGCAACTTGATACAATTAACTGGTATTAGATTCAAAGTTTGTGAGGCCAACTGGCTTTTATGATATATTTCTTGGTACTTACACACTAGTGGAAGAACTCCAAACTTTTGAAAAATATATTCCAGATAGGCTGACTGTTAACTTATTTTTTAAAAGCAAATGCTTTAGCAACTGCTCATCCTGTCTGCAAAGAAGGAAAAGCAGAGACACAGAATTTCTCCTGCTGTACACCCAAGGAGCTTTTCCATCTTGTTCAGCCCTTCCTCAGAATCCATTAACAATGGCAATATTTGAAGTATTATGGTTAAAGCTTTCACTGCACTTCTCAGAATATCAGAGTTGTAACATTTCCCAATCCTTCCCTTCATTCTGTGGCTTAATATTAAAGGAGTTAAATAAATCTCACTCTAAATCAAAGAATGGTTTAGGTTGGAAGGAATCTGAAGGATCATCTCATTCCACCCCCTGCCATGGGCAGGGATACCTCCCACTATCCTAGGTTTCTCCAAGCCCCATCCAGCCTGGCCTTGGACACTTCCAAGGATACAGGGGCAGCCTCAGCTGCTCTGGGCACCCTGAGCCAGGACCTCACCACCCTCACAGCCAGGAATTCCTTGCCAATATTTACTCTGAACCTTCTCTCTGTCAGTGAAGCCATTCCCCCTCACCCTGTCACTACATGCTCTTGTAGATCACTCAATCAATCAATCAATCAATCAATCAGTCAGAAAGGCTTCAGCTGTGCCCTTCCTCTGTGATCCTCTCTCCTGTGTGACAGGACAAGGGTGACATGGTCAGAGTGGCAGCTGTGGCAGGATGATGTCACAGAAATGGAGCCAGGCCCAGAACTGTAACTCCTCTGCATTCCTTCCACCTATGTGAGGAAACAAGAAATAGTGCAACAGCTCTGAAAGAAATCTTTTTAAGATACTGCATAGAAAAAGAAAATCCTATAGTACAGACCAATCAGTCTGTGCCCTGAAACCTCTTCCTATGCAAATCTTAAGGAGACTTTAAAAGCTGCAGCTTTAGGTGCTGGTTCTGGATTATGAACAGAAAAGGCATTTCTTATGGAACCTGTGAATCTGAAGGATGCCAAGTGAAACAATCCAACATCTCCTGAAACTCAGCTTTTCCTGCCTGTATTACGTGGTTCTTTGCTTCACTGTAAAAGGAGCAGAACACAGGGGATTTACTGTGCCCCTTATGGAAAATACCTGCCAGCTGCTCTATTTTGGGTATGATTTATCCAGAGGAAAGTCCTGTTAAATATTTGTACACCATGTACAGGATAGAACTTGACCTACCATATATTCTGTGTATTCTGGAGAGAAAACCAGAAGTTCAGATTGTTTGTCCTCTGATATTTTTACAGATAACAGTAATTTAACTTTTTTTATCTGTTTCTAATTGCAGGGTTGTTGTTTCTTTTGTTTGTCTGTGTGTTTGTTGATTTATTTGTGGGCTTTTTAAAAGAGTATTAAAGCTCCTATAATTGGCAAGCAGACAGAGAAAAAGAAACGAGGATGCCCATGTTCAGATAGAAACATTTCAAACCCTGAGAGAAGTAAAACTAGATGGAATTAATGAACAAATTACTCCAGCTCTTTGAGTAATCAATTCCAATCACTATTAATAATATAACTTTTCCTTCAAAGAATTACTTTCACCTTATAAAGTCAAAGCTTAAAACCTCCTTAATCTTTAATAGAGCCTGCAACCATTACCACAGGCAGAGAGGACCCACAAATTGGAAGCCCCATGTGATTTTCTCCTTCTCCAACCAACTCTTCTGACAGTCATAAATAACAGTAAAATTACCATAAAAATTAATAGTACTACAGTTAAAGAAAATCATTATGTAAAGGTTTATGAATTTTGCAGCCATTAATAGATATAAGTTAATGAGCCATAGGCCTTCCAGAATATGATATCAGATATTTTTCCACCAATGAGACTTTCAGAGTTCCAAATCCTTCAGAGGTCACCAACTTCAAAAATGGAACAGAAAGTTACTGTTTAACACTAATGTGAGTAAAAATGGAACAGAAGTATTAGGGCAAGTATCATCCATGGCAATTTGAAGAGTCTAAAAGAACAAGGTCAGGAAATCTACTGTGTCAACAACTTGGAATGAAGAAAGACAAAACTAAAATATCCAAGATGAATAAGTTGCATTTTGAACACTGTGCATTTTAAATTCACTTGTACACATCATCATTTTATTGTTGAAAAACTCTTGGCAATTAAAAGATCTTGATTCTAGAAGAGAAAGCCTCAAGACTGTTCTATAATGAATATGAGATTGTACAAGAATAGCATTTAAAAAAATGATAAATCAATTTGAGATTCACTATTAAATGCAGGTGGTAAGAATCATACACAAGTAAATATAAAATGGTTCATATGTCCTACTTACTACACTTGGTATTACAATTACAAAAAATGAAATACCACAATTTAAACATACTTACACATTCAAATTTTACATGTGCATTTTTTAGGGTAAAACACAAAAGACAAAAGATAAAAATTGCTTCACTTTAAAGTGAGGGGAAAAAAACTCTAACCCACCAAAAAACCCACCCCACAGGTCCCAAGAGTCAAGTTAAAGATTCAGAAGTCACGGCTAGGAGGGAAAAGGAAGATAAATAATTTAGCACTAAGCATAACTAAAGCCTGTCAGTCTGCCAGCTTTAAGAGAAATAAAAAGGTTTACAAGGATTCTGAGAGTTTTTCAGAACCTCTGGGGGTTTGAAAAATAAATCCAGAACAAGAATAGAGTTCTGAAGTATTCTGCATAAACAGATTTTAAAGACACTGATTAGACTGTGAGAATAATAGTAGGGAAAGATTCCTTTAGTTGGGAAAAAGGCTGTTCCCTGGGGTTTGCTGTCCTGTGCCATCACCAGCTGCTCCATCCCTGGATTCTCCAGGAGCTGGGAATGAGGAGCTTCCAGGAGACCAAACACTCCAGCATCACAAACAACAGGGATGAGGCCAGGTGTGGCACTGCATGGCAGGCACACAGCTACTCCTGTGCACTGAAACTCCTCGAACTCCAGCTCTGAGTGTCCCTGAGCTGAGCCATTCCTGGCTTTTGGAGTGGCCATGGCTCAACCAAGACAGTGAAGGAAAGAAAAGTCTCAGTAAGCCTTGGCTTTATCTTTTATGGAGGTGGCAGTGCAGGGGATGAAAGGGGAAATTTCACATATTCCCTCCTACTTTAATTTATTCTTCCATTTTTTTTTCCCCCCAGAAAAAATCTCTAGTAAGGGCCCTTGAATTGCAGAAACCCAGGAGTTAAACTGCAAAACCTGTATGTAAAAATGTGAATTCCATATCATGCTCAGTTTTACTCCAAACTGAGATGTAACCTTGTACTTCACTGCTCAGACAATGTTAGCTGTAGGAGAATCACAGGAAGGAACCAAGTTCATTTAAGACATAAAGCAATTTTGAATTGCATTGATTACAGTGATCAGTCTATCACTTTAATGTCATCTCAGCTGACATTTATTAAAAAGGCATACATGTGACAACCCATTGATCCTTAACACTGCAGCTGAGATAAAAAGTCTATTTGCAAAGGAAAATTACTTCTTTAATTAGAAATGGAGTATCATTTTCTCTTTTCTTTGTTAGAACCTCAGCAGCCACAGATCCAATACAGCACAGGAGGGGCTGCAGAACCTGGAATCTTCTTTGACTTAAGAATCTTCATCCATAATCATTTAGAGTTGTGCAAGTGAGCCCTGGGGATGGGAAGGAAAAGAGATTTATTCCACTTGTGTGTGGGCACTCCAATTCAGTGTTTTTTTGGGAAGGGTCTCAGATGGAGTAAAACAGCAAATTGAATATTCCACAGACTCCCTACAAGGTTTCAATGACTTAACTGTGGTTAGACATTCCACCTCTCCTAATGACCAACTATTTGATGAAAAACAACCCAGCAAATACTGCCAAGGAATATGCTGCAGAAATGACTGAATACTGTCAGTCATTTAATGTATATACAAAAATTTATCTCAGTCTACCAGATAAAATGATAAATGTGTCTGATACACTGTGAATGAAATGCTGCTCTAGAAATTCCAGGAGCATTCCTTGTTGGTGAACAGAATTTTGAAGCCAAGTTATTTCATCAGTGGACCTATAAAATCCTATTTTAAACATTGTTTTCTCTTTGTACAAATCCAAAATTATATATTTGGAAAAATGTTACATTTCATACAATGTCGGTTTTAGTTCTAGGGTTGATCAGTCTGATTCTCTTTAGAGAATTGTCTTATTTCTATAATTATATGAATGATTTCCTATCTCTCAGAAATGCAGGGGCACCTCCACATTCTACAAATGTAGGTTCCACTCCTTCCATTCTTCTGTCAGTTGTATTCTATACTCTACTTGAAAAGCATGTAATTCAACAGATCTGGGTTTAATTTTTGTAAGTTTTTGTAAGCATGAAAATCACAAGCTAATATTGAGGTGTACCAGACAAGTAAATCTCCACATTCTTGTGTTTGTAGACTTTTTATATCAAGTGACATTAATTCTGGATAAACAACTCATATTGCATTTTCTCCAGTAATTAAAATCAGAAAAAAAATCAATGCACTGCTTATGTCTTAGCTGAACACAGAGTCTATATGTCTGGCAAAAAATGTCCAGACTGAATGATTATTTACAACAAAAGTCTTCAGATTCTTCAGATTCTTTTGTACAGTATGTAACCTTTCAGATTTACTTAAATCGCTGCCTACAAATAAACTGACAGTAACTTCTCATCTACTCATAAAAATAACTTAATTGGATTGCTATTAGATATTTAATTGGCTTCACAATGTTGGTACAGTATCTGCCTATAAAACTTCATATAATATTGCCTTAATTCATCTGAGTAAACTATCAATTCCCTTACAACAATAGACAAAAATCTGCATTCATCTTTTAACTTTCCCCTGGGTGCAGATTAAAACTTTCAGGTGGCAGATCTTTATTTTGCTATGAGCTCTCCAAATAGTTTAGAATTATGAAAAAGTTTCTGTTCAGGAGAGTGGAGTGATTTGAGCCAAGCGATTTTTATATCCTTGGTTTACAAAAGATAAATTGTTCCTGGAAGTCTGGGACCATACAACAGAACAACAGGCACCAAGAGCCTCAGTGCTCTAAACACAGGACACAGTTGTGTACAGAAGGAATGTGTAAAGTTGTGTACAGAAAGAATGACTTACATGGCAAAATTAATGGGTGGAATTCATACCTGCTCCAATTCCAGAGCCTTGTGTGGGATGATGCTAATATAATCTAATAATATCAGGATCAAAGATGAGTGGAATAAAATTCCAATTTTAGATGCTCTTTATCTGCAGGTGTGAATGTATAATGAATTCTCACCACTGGCTCCTATTATAAATCCAATGATTTTGTACTCTGTGACAGCAGTTTCTACAATTTTCTTTTGGCACAACCTGCTTGGAAGATACGACAAACCCGCGGGGTGCCAAAACGCTTCTCTAAATGATCTACTTTGCAAGACAGCTTCCAAGTGTGACCCTGATGAATCTTATCAAACTCTTGGAATAGAATAAACATGAAGGAAAGAACCCACGTATCATTTACTTAAGTGGGTATTTTGTTGGGTTTTTTTTACATCCTACTGTGCAGCCATGCCAAAGGATTCATCCCAGCATTTGGAGCATTTTAAACCCAGGTTAAATAGAAAACCATTACTGGGTGGGATAGAATTGCACTGTGGCTATTTTTAAATCCTGCTGCCTCAGACAAGTGCAATGAATCAGTTGATGTCACCTCAATTACCGTGTTAGCTCTAATCAAGGAACTGCTCTTCCCATCCATTCTGTGTAGGGAGCTCTCTGAACTAGGTGGCAGATTTTCCAGGGGACAAAGCCACCCTCTGGCAGATTGCAAGGGTCAGGATTTGACAAAATAAGGCTGGATGACTCTTTTTTAATTGAATATCAGATCATTTTAATGTTACAGGAGGCATTTCATTGCCATTCATAGTGATGGTTCAGTGTTTAATTGGGGAGAAGCATTTATGTGCAAAAGCTACACAAACACGGGGAGGGGATCATTGCACATCTGCCAGAATACTGCTTGGAATTAAGGTAGATTCCAGTTTGCAACACAAATTTCCAAAGGCTTCTCATTTTTTTCATCTTAGCATGCCATGCTCTGCTGCAAACACCAAGGACTGGACAGTGAGGACCAGCAGAATGCACTGGGAGGGTTCCTCAGTGCACAGGTACATGGAAAAGTGAGCATGCAGAGAGTGAACTGGGGTTGTTCCCTCCTTCACTATTGGTGTAGGAATCCTTCCATGTGCTGTGTTCTATTTATTATTTCTGCATTGCATCAGGGGGGAAATATTCACACTGAGCCACGGGGATTAAAGACTGAAGCTCTAGAGAAGTCGGATCACATCCGTCATATCCAGCTGTTTTCAATTCCAACACCTCACACCTGCTTTTATTTATTATTCCTGGGCTAGACAAGACAGGGCTCATTTTTCAGTCTTTACAAGCTTTCCTAGAAAAGACACAAATCAATCTATTCCTTCCCCTTTTGCCTCTGCAAGAGAACATTACAGCAAACTCCTGACACTGTGCAGACCTGACCTCCAGGAGCCACTCACATCCCGAGGCTGGACAGCTCCCTCTTGTCTCCCAGCATGGGGACAATGGCCCAGAATGGAACAGAAACATCATCAAATTACAGAAATCTGTGTCAGCACAGACTCTTAACCCCACTTACTCCCACAGATTTCAACTGCCCTGTCTTCATCTTACATTGGACTCAAGAGGTTTGGTTGGTGGTGAATGAACAAACTGATTCATGGAATACTTTAAATAATGGGTTCTCCACTTTTACTCATTTTCAGCTTCCATTCCAGGAGCCTGTATCTGAATCAGTTTCTGGTTCTTTATCTGGAGATCACACTGCCTGAGCATTTGATTGTCCTTTTTATCAAGTACTTTTTCCAGAGGGGAACTCACAAGTCATTCCTTTTGCAAGCGTCTCTCATGTCACAGTTGGTCTTACATTGGGATCTTTATAATTAACTGTTCAAGAATAATAATCCAGACCCATTTAAAATGCAAGCCAAATGTCCAAGGCCTCCTTGTCCTTACTGCACAAACACTTCCACAAGTGCAGTTGTTCCTCTCACACATCTGGCACACCAGGTTATTATTTGATGGAGCAAACTTGTGTCTTGATTGCAATTCATCCACCTCATTTTTTGAATCAGTCAAGTACCTAGAAAACCTTCCCACACCAAAGAAACAGGCCCTTAAGTTCTTAAAACATTTGAAATTCTTGCATGAAATTTAGCACTGAAACACAAAGTATTATCATCTGTAATGAAATGTGTTAGGAGATGCTGAATACACTTGCTTTAAAAGGCAACTCTGCCACTTTACTCATTAAAAAATCAAGGATACTCCATAATAAGAACAACTGTCAGTCTGAATTCAAACCCAATCTGATTCCCTAACATTTGAAAGCCTGTAATAAAACATACCTATAGCTGCCATAACACTGATGTGCTGTAAATCTACCCAGTTTTGGGAAGAGCAAGGCACACTTACCAGACAGACATCAAGGCAATTGCCCATGATACAATGTTAAAAAAAAAAATAGCTTGTACGTTTTGCAGTAGCATCAAGTCTCTATTCAAGTGTAAAAAAATTAATTGACTCCATCTGTATTGGCCTAATGACTGATTAAATGACTAATCACGGAAGTCTTAATTAAAATCATTTTTCTGTACAGAAGAGGATGGAGGGAGGAAGGCAATCATTAATGTGTTCTAATGTATGTCAGATTCCATTTGTGCCTTTTCCTAACAGCCACCAAATGAGTAATTACACACAAGGTCATTCTGTAAACTTTGTGCTCACAGCACTGATTGGATCTGGGTTCTGCACGGGGCTGCTTCTTCCCCATCACAGAGCAGGTAATTAATAGTGCTCAGCATAAATAATAAAGGAAGCTGACATTTCCTCTTCCATCACCAGCCAGCCCAGATTCACACACAACTTCCATGCACTGCTGGTGAAGTCCCACACCTCACACACTCCATCAGAATTCAATATTCTCCATGCACTGACAGGGATCCCCAACACACAGGGAAATTCCAGGAATTTTTCCCGCATGAATAAAATGACCAGGCAATTAAAATAATCCTTTTCAAGTAAAGCAGGATGGCAGTAGGAAACTTATTTTAAGTTTTATTTGCCAGCCACCTGACAACCTGATGCATAGTGACCTTTGCTATGGAAAAATAACAAGCTCCTTCCACCTCAACAGCTGAGAAGAATCTATTTAAAACAATGTATTAAAATGTGTAATGGAATAAAAAAAAGTGAATCTTGAGACTGGATAAACCAACTTTCCAATGGCATGTAACCCTTACACAGCACCTACACTTTTTAATGAAACATTGCATATGAAATATTAAAGTCCAAAGTACAAATTGTAACACAAAATATTTTGTTTGCTGAATGCTGAAATTCTAGAAATTGTTATTTGCAGCCACAGCAAATCTGCACGTCACCAGCTGCAACAGTTTGCCATACCCCATATGACAATACATTATCATGCACAAAATAAGGGGTTTTATAAAATTAAATTCAAATGTTTTAATATGGAAAAAAGAAGTACAGCCCTGTCAGTTTTATCAACACATGTCCAATACTACAACTTTTCTTCAAAATCCTAAATTCAAATGTGCAGCACTGGTGTGAGCTGTAGGTGCAGAATTAGGGGCCAGTTAGTTCCAGTTCTTCTAAAATAACCGGACCAACATTTAGTACTGACTGTTCAATTACTGTTTTTCCTAACCAGAAGTATTCTGACCCACAATCCTGATGAGGAAGATCTCTGCAAATCCTCCTGTGAACAACGTGCTGCTTTAGAGTGCCCAGCTGACTAAAAATAGGGCTCAGAATATGGAGGGAGAAGCTAAAGAGACAAAAAATATGAAAAGAATCTTAAGTCATTACATGACTCTATAATGTCCAATTACACTTCTAGCATGATTAAGCACTACCCTGTCTAAACCATTCAAAATCATTGAAGTCACAGAACAATGTAAGTAAAGCTACATCAAGCAGCTTCATCCAGATTTCAGGAAAATACGATTTTCAACTGCTCTGAATTAATTATAACACAATCTTGACCCTACTTACCACATAACAGAAGAAAACAAAAATATGTGACAACAACTCTCTGCTTGCAGTAACTGTCAGTGTCACATATGAAAGAAGTTAATTTTACTAATAAAGGAAATAGAATTGAGTGATAGATTTAAAATTAAATTCAGCTATTCTATAAATGTCAATCAGAGTTTTAAGGTGGCTCTCAAGGCTTAAAACCAGCACTGAGACTCAAATGTGCCACTCTCTGGGCTTCTAGGGAATTAATGAAGCTCAGTTTCATCTTCCTTTGAAGACACATACATTTAAAACAACCACAAAATCCATCACCACCACACCAGAACACTCCAAAATAAACAACATACAGATGGCACAGTAAATCTTTCAAAACCTGAAGATATTTTTATGGAATAATTCAACACAATCTGCACTACTCTGCTAATGCAAATGAAAACTTGCACAACTACCTAAATTACAGGGTGGTGTGCCATTCTTAATCTTCTCAGAAATGTAGGAGTTCCTGTTTCAATCATTTCTATTGTTTGAAATACACCCGGTGATAATGGAGCGGCTGCCACTGCAGGCAGAGAGCGACTTCTGGGTGAAGCTAATTAATAACTCAGCTCTTGCTGCTGGTGGGAAGGGATCAGGAGACAGAGGGGAGGATCGAGGTGTGAGAGAGCTGAGAGTGCCCTGTCCAAAATTCAGCACTGGGCTTTGTCTGTGTACATTGATTACTTAGGTTACTCCTGGTCCTTAATGGTGTAAAATATTTCAAAGTGTTTAATTTCAGGGAGCTCTCAGGTAGATCCCCTCAGCACATAAGGACAAACCCTTCCCATCACAGTGTGAAAGGCCATCTAAGCTGGATGAACAACACCCTTTTTACTTCTGTGCATTTCTTCAAGAATTAAAAAGTACTTTGAAATCTTATGCCCAAAGACAGACCACAGAGGATGATGGTGTCTTGTGAAGGCACCTCCAGCTTTTCTAGATCTATAAATCTGGAAATTTGCAACTCTTTAGGCCATCTTTTGGATAAGGCAAACAGGTTCAGACTAAAGGGTTTGAATGCATCCAAGTGATGCCATTTAGGGAAAAAAAAACCCAACAGTCTACATTCAGTTGCCTGGTCACACTGCAAAAATGAGGAACATAGTTGCTGCATATGGTAAATGAAGTTTTTTTGTATGTACTTTAGATAGCTCATGGAATCATGGAATCCCAGAATGGTTTGGGTTGGAGGGGACCTTAAAGCCTATCCAGTTCCATTCCCTGCCATGGGCAGGGATTCCTTCCACTATTCCAGATTCCACACCTTGATTTCTATGATTCGCCAGTGCACATTTCCCCTTCTGTTGTGACCTAAGCATGACTTCTCATACTGGTTGAAGGTGAGAAAACATCTTGTTTGCAACAGAGAAACTTCTGCACCTCAGTGACCCAGCCTGGTCAGACACTGGGACCACTGTCTGCTCATGGCAGCCAGTCCTGTTATCATTATTTGATGCTTTGCTGTTGGCTGAACTGGTGGAGAATGACAACAGGGCAGATCTGCTCAAGTGTTTTGAGAGCTTCTAACTTATTCTACAGCAGAGAAATTAAAGCAAACACTGAAGAAGTTACCA
This sequence comes from Toxostoma redivivum, assembly GCA_013397375.1. Taxonomy (NCBI): domain Eukaryota; kingdom Metazoa; phylum Chordata; class Aves; order Passeriformes; family Mimidae; genus Toxostoma; species Toxostoma redivivum. The sequence goes on along the minus strand of VXBI01008022.1, from coordinate 653,277 downwards.
GTAGCAGGCTGGAGTAAAAGTCACAACCCAAATAATGGGAAAGTTAAACAATACCTTTCTCTGAACTGCTGCAACTTCCAAGCATGTCAGAGGATTTCTATCTCCCTGCTCATTTTTTCAACTAAGAAATGCAAATGAGCTCTGCCCAATTCTTCTGTTTGTTTTGTACAGTGAGCACAATTTCTGCCTGAACGTCCAACTGTATTTCCATCCTCTTTGTGTCACACAAACCTCATTTACCAGTCATTCTTCTCCACATGAAGAGATCTATAATGAGGAGTCTTTCTGTCATTGCCCTGCTCCTCTGAGTCAGGAATTTTCATTTCCCCCTAATACTTGCTGCTGTAGCTGCAATTTCATTTACTGTCATACCACAGCCTTAATGTGAGCACATCTGTGGCTGGAGCATGGAAAAAATTCGGGATTGCTCTCTGAGCTGTCTATCGATTAAACAGTTACAAGAAACCAGAGGGTTTATTTGCCATGCTCTCACATGGTACTTGTAAAAAGGAAGGTTTATTCACTGTACTTGAAATGATAGTTTATTCTTCCAGTTACTTAATTCTCCTCTACCAAGCAGAAAAGTGTAATGCTGGTGTTGTTGTCAACCAGCAAAATGCACTGAAAATCTACAGCTTGGGTTAACTTCTGATCTATTAACACCACAAAGGTTCATTATATACTTTCCACGCCAAATTACATCCTAAATTTTCAGTAAAGTCAAACTAGTGCATTTTGGTGGTGGTTTGGTTCGCTTTTTTTTTTTTTTCTTCAGAGCAGGGATTTTCTGTGATCAAATAATTTTAATATTAATTAAATAAACAATGAACATTGTCATAGTTCAAACCATCGTTGCAAAACTCGAGCAAAGTAATAAGCAGAAGAATTTTTCTTCTCTGTGTAATTCTTTTTAACTATCTACATCCTATGCAAAGCAATTTTGGAGGTTTGTTTAAACATGTGAGTTTTCAAGTGGCAAAGTTAGGTGTAATGGCAAGGTTAGATGGAATTACTCAAGTCTCATCAGAGCAGACTGTAAAACTTAACTAAAAAGGTTTTCTCACCTAAAAACCACGTAAAATAGATTTGATGACAATTTTAAAGGCATGGTGAAACCCCTTCCCCAACCCACTTCATTTGAATGAAAGGGAAAAAAGCTCTACTAAAACAGGAAAAGCACTTAAAACCTCCACCCAAGCACCAAAAACCCCAAACCTCTCTAAAGTGAAGGACTGAAAAATGTTATTGCAAGCACAAGCCCAGGCTATAAGGAAGTAAGATGTGTAGTGGAGTAAAATGTGAAGGGCAGTGTGACCCCACAGTGCCCAAGTAACCAAAACCCAGGGGACAGCAGCAGGGACGGGAGGTGCCTTGCAGGGGGATAAATGTGCTTGGGGCAGGCAGCAGCCTCCAGCTGAGCAGAGCAATCCTGATTCACACATACCTGCTGCCTTCCCTCTTCTCCTGCGAGACTGTCATCTTCTCAGCTTTCTCAGCAGATATCCTGCCACTTGGCTTTTTGCCTCCTTTCTGCAGGGGAAAAAAAAAAAAAAAAGTATTTCTGTAGTGCTTCGGGGAAGTGCCAAAAATGGTGTAATTTATGATGTGCTAGTGTTTTCCTTTGCATTCTTAAGTTAAGAACAAATGCAAAATCATCAGCACTTTACTATGGTGGGTTTTGATTTACATACATTAAGATTCTCTTGTGATTTCCTATTATTTATTTCTGTAAACAAAATTGGATTCTGGTCACTAAACTATCAGCATCCCCTGCAGTGTGAAGACAAAAGCCAGAATGTACAACTCAACAGTCAAAAGAATTTGAAACCAGAAGTTGGAGCACATTATCTGATCTGAGACTCTCATCTGCTTTTCCTTTTTGGAACATTCTTACTGGGAGTGAAGTAAACAGTTCTCTATAAATAGTAAATAGATATGCCAATTCCCAAAGTTCAGGTATAGATAACTTTGGGAATTGGCATATCTTATTTTCTCAGTTTGAATAATAGGATCTAGGCTTTTCCCCTAGAATTTTCCCAATGCAGCTTCAGTTGTTTTCTGAACAAGTTATTTTCTGGACTATTTCCTGGAACTAAATGCATACACCATTGCTTTGCTCATTTTAGTGTATTGTATCCATGCAAACACAGTATTTTGCACTATGGTTGGCACAGACAGCAGTTTAACAGCTTTTACTTTTCTTCCTTTCCTGAAATCTCCTCAGGATCTCACTGTAAGAAGTACTGCAAAGCCTGAGGAATTCTGTTGACAAAATTACACAAAATTGGGGTTTTTTTCCCCTTTCCACTCAGGTGTAACAGAACTGATTTCACCTTGTGTGGTTTTTGTCACAACCAACGCAGTGAACAATTATGGAACACTGTGACCCCTCATGATAATTTTATACCAACACACTCTGCAGGGACCAAAATTTCCCTATTAATTAACTTCTATTCCCTGTGAGACCTGCAGAGAGGCTGCTTTGGTCACGTCCTTAATGGGTGGGAACTTGCAGAAGCATTTCACAACACAAACCAGGAGCCAGGAGAATGTTAGATGGGTCATCCTCCATCCTGGCAGGAATGTCTGGTGTTGGAAAGCTGTTGTTTAATATGAATCATTAATAGCACTGCTTGCCTCAGATTTTGTGGGGTAAAGTGGAAAGAAAGATCACGTTCTGCTGCAATGCTTTATCTGAGCTAGAAGACCTTAAATAAGAACTTGCAGTTGGCAGTGCTGCAGTTCCCTCCACAGCACCATAACTTTATCATTATATGGTGTGATAAAAGTTAAGCCTTTGCCTCTGCAAGGACATTAAATAACATCTTTCTCCCCATTAGCTTTTGCTGTAGTAGCAGTATTTATTCTCTGGGCAATGAGTGAGAACCACACTCCTTACAGAATGACTCCAGGTTCTTAATGCACTAACAGTTTCAGAAAGGTTCCTGTGTCACTAAATTTAATGTGTTTTTAATATCATTATATTATTAATTGATAGCTCTTTTGCCACACAGTTTTAAAGGAAATGTTTAAGAGCCTCTTAAACATTAGTGAAGTCCTACATGTGGATAATCCATTCATTTAAAAAAAAATCCTTCATGCCAATCTTTAGCTGAAATAATCTCAAAATAAGCACCTATTCAAAGAAAGGTGTTCAAGATCAATGGTTTTGAGGTCCTGACAGAATTTCATATCAGTCCTCTCAAACTTACACATTTCTAGTGATAGTTCTGTGGTCGCATATTACATAGCACAGGAGCTTCAGACATCAAATGAAAGTGTCTTATGCTGAGCATTAAAATAAATTCCAGTTTCACATGATTTCAAATGAGGCTAAAGCATCCAAATCAGAGAACCATTCCTCAAACACCCCTTCATGTTAATTTTAATTACAACCATTATTACTATCAGCAAGACAAGGCTCATGTGCCACCTTGGAGGGCTAAGTGCCAGCAGAATGACTCCTTCCATAACAACCCTTCAAGATAGGGCAGCCTGACCTCTCTGGGAGTGAAATATCAATTAATTATCTTTTTACAGCCAATTCAATTACAGCACACTAATCACTTGTGTAGGACATCAAGCCAGAAGTTGAGGGTGGGTGGGTGGTTGAGGAGAGGAAGGAAAAAACATTGGCAGGGAAGAACCCTCAGTGAGGCTGACAGGGCAGTAACCCCACAGATGCAGCTGGAAGGTTTGTTAACATCCCACAAGGAGTTATTATCTGTTTGTAGCAGAATAAATGCTGTAAAATCATCCTCATTTAACTGAAGGTTTTTAAAAAGAAAGAGTTATTGGTCCTATGGGTAACAGACATTTCATTTAAAGGTGACCAGACACACTGCATTAGTCTTTAATGCTGGAGTCAATTCACCAAAGAGCTTTGTTCATTCAGGGGAAAAAGAAAAAGATAAAAGATGATCTATTCAGCAGAAAGCAAAATATATTTAATTTTTGTTAAATGAATTAGTATTAACTCAAGTTACCGAGGACTATTTCACCACTGTACTGTTGCCAACGAAAATTATCAAGTGTGATGTATCTGCAGTAATGCACTCAGCAGAAGAGCAGTATAGAAGCAAACATGTTTTAGTTTATGACCCCATTAGCATTTCTACAGAGGCCAAACTTCTGAGAGCATGCATAAACACGTTAGTATATGCAAACAACCCCCAAACTTGGCTCTATTTCACTGGTGGCATTGGCAAAATAAAATGGGGAGGTGGGTGTCCATCCCTTCTCCCAGGTAACAAGGGACAGGATGAAAGGAAATGGACTCAAGTTGTACCAGGAGAGGTTTAGAAAAAATTAGGAAACATTTCCTGGGGCTGACCAGGCATCTGGATGGAGTTGCCATCCCTCAAAATGGTCAAAAAACTGTGGCAGGTGAGGCCGTGGTTTGGTGGTGAACACCGTGGTGGTGCTGGGTTCACAGCTGGTCTTGGCCATGCCCAACCTCAACCATTCTGCGATTCTGTGACTTCGTTATGATTGTTCACTGCCTTCACACTTTTTAACACAATCCTTAGGAACTAAAATTGAATTCAAGTGGTTTTAATTGAAAAAAATATTATATTACAGTGAAGAATATGAGAATCTTCTATTTTTGACCCTAATTTTTCTTTTTTGTCTCTGTATAGTAACTTCAGCTCACTAAAGATATTTTTTGTGAGAATGATTCTCATCCATATTAAAGTATTCTGTGGAAACAAAGACTTCACTCAGGGGGAGGGTTCATCAAACCCACTAAAATTATTATCATTTAATAAAAGTAATGAGTAGTCTGTATTTAAAATATTTTCCCAGGCAGCACTTTAGCATATTGTGTATTCCAAACAAAGTGCTGTTGCATAATCATTAACTCTGCACCATGGAGATCTTATGAAGAAAATAATGAAGATTTTAGTAAAGTAAAGAATTTTAAGTTTTCTTATGGATAGAAAACACACCCAAGTGCCCACAAAGATGATAGGAGAGAGTTTTGCTGGAGTTCAGAGTAGCCACAAGGGTTTGAGATGTTTAAAGGAAAAGCAATAAGTTATTTTATCCTGAGAAAAGCAGGGCTAGAAGGAAGCAATATGTCCAGTATCACTCAGAGGATCTGGGCTCAGAGCACAAACCCTCTCTCTGCCTGCCATTCCCATGTCACATCCACTGCATTATGATGTTACACCAAGCAGCCTTCAGGAACTACCTCAGAAAAATTCCTGCAAACATCCAAACCCACAGGGAAATGTTAAATACAACACAATGGCTGTTGAACCTGAGAGTCTGCCCTGTGGAGGGTGGTTTCAAACTGCAACTATGGAAAACTGTCTTAGCAATTAGAGGAAAAATGTCTCCAACTCCTTTCTTTATGGTCAATATAATGTAAGGCTATCTTCAAATGCCGGATTTATTTTTTTAAAGTGTTCTCAAATCCAATTTGAAAAGAATTGTTTGAGACATACACGCTGAAGCCAGCAGACAATAACAGTTCTGCAATTACCAGCACCTGCATTCCAATTCAGTGGATTGACATTCCCGAGGGGCCGTGGCAGATTCCCTACTGACAACAATTAGCATCAAAATGTTCCCCAGTGTAAAGCTGTGGGTGGGAATTACAAAAGGTTAACAGACTAAATATAAAAATCTTTTTGAATATAAAATCAATGCGCTTTGTTACCGAAATCTGGGTACTGTAATTTAACCAAAATAGGGATTAGAGTCTCTGGCAATTTTCCGTGTGTGTGAGCTTGGCTTTTCTTTAAGCAAAATGCTAAGCAGCCAATCTGAAAGTTTAAAACAAAACAAACCCAAGAGCCAAAGGAAAGCATTCTATAGTTTTGGTTTTTTTTACATTTTCCTTAGCACCGAAAGGAACACCACTTCTATCAAGGCTCACAATGATCCTGTTACATGGTCAGACTCAAAATTCCAAATTATTTTAGTGCATGGTTTAGAGAGGGATAGATATCAAAAGTGATTAAAAAAAAAAAAAAAAAAAGAGCATTCAAAATCAACTGCAAGTTTCTTTACTCAAGTGAGTTCTAATAACACACAGTTTTCTCCAAAGGTCATCACTACATCACTATATCCATATTTTCAGAAGTGGCTTCTAATTCTCTGTAGCTACCAGGGGCAATAAAAAAAATTATATGTTTTTATAATGATTGGAACCACAACTTTGCTTTATTTAGACTGAAGTTACAAGCAGAACAGATGAAAAGAAACATAAATTGGTCATTAAAAGTTCAACATCAAAACATCGAATTTGATGAGAATATGGAATTGTAACAGACATCAACAAGAAGGATGTTCAGTAAAAATACAGAGTTTGTAAGTTTAAATTTATCAAGACTGTCCTTTGTGTTTTTGATTGAGAGAATAAGTGGCCATGCAGCAACTTTGGATCTAGATAAATTCAAAGAGCTTTGACATGAAAGCTTAATTCCTGTTGCCAACCAATAAATCATCTTTTTTAAAAAAATAGTTAACAAGTCTCAGAATAACAATGTGAGAAATTGATGCTGGGCTGTGGAGGCTGCAGTAAAGCAGAGCAGGTACAAGATTTGTACAGTGAGAGTCTGACTCCAAATTGATGCCTCATTACACTGAGTTAACGTGGATGTGCTTGGCACATGCTGGGACCCCTCTTATCCCAATCAGTGCAGCAGCTCCTGCTCTCCTCACATCTCTGAGAGAATCAGCATGTTCAGGACCAGCCCAAGGATTCTAATTGCTAAATCAGCAAACATGTTAATCATCACTTTGTTGTGAAATGAGATTACAGATGTGTACGAGAGATTATAGAGGGGAATCTGACAAATTGATTTAGCTGCTATTTCAACACAGGGCTGCAAGGTGCTTTTCATAATTATATCTTTTTAGCTATAGTTCTGTGGGGCTCCCAGTGTGCAACAGGTGGCTGAATGGTAAAATACCATGTGAGGTAATCCTGGTGTTTTACAAGAAACTAAACAAGCACAGCACACACACACACTCATCTGTATGTACACACTCATACATATGTGTGGTGCATTGACCTGTCATGGCAGGATCATTATTATTAATTATTTCAGAAATTGAGCTGAGAATAAATCATCTGCACAGACAGAAGGTTACCCAGGGTGTGTGCATTACTCCACACACAAGCTTTAGTTCTACATTGCCAAAGCCTCAAAGTACTTGGAATGAAGTAGAGGAAGATGCAAGCTGGGAGGGACTGAAAGGGACGTATCTGATTCCAACAGTAGAAAGACAATAATGTTTTGGGTTTGGATTTGCCAAAATACAATTTCTGGTTTTGCCAAAAAGTAATTATGGATAGAAGTAATCATGGATAGGGGTGATAGTTTTTATTTTACACCTACTACAGACATGTCTGAGCTGCTACAGAGAGCCAAAGTCATTGTGCCCTGGCCATGTGACTGTATCAGATGTCTGGTCCTGACACGTCTCCAGGGAGGTAAACGTGTACATTGAAATTCACAGAACTTATGTACACTAAGACTAATTTGTTCTTTCAAGCAGCCACCGTGTGGTGCTGAGAAATCCGTGGGAAGCAGTGCCTGGGGGAGGGCTGCATGCACAGCCATGAAATGCCTGACCCTGGGCTCCTACAGGGTCTCATTATACCCAAATAAATGTCTTTCAGGCCCTTAAGAGAACTCAAAGAGAAACTATTAAGAAGGTAAAGTTATTGTAGACACTTTAGATATCAAATTTACATATTGTTGCTAATGAAAAATTATTACTTCTTAGAGCACATTAATTTACATGAGTCCAAAACTTAGTATTTCTTTTTCCATGTCATATGTGGAGAAGTCATGCTTCTTTTCTTTTGAAATATGGTTATTACTACAGTGATGTCTTCATGCAAAATTCCTGACAAAATTATCAAAATTACAATGAATATCTATGGGCTAAAAGAAGCAGAACTGTTTGCTGAAATGCAGGTCAGATAAGAACAAAACTGAATAATAAAATAGAGGGGAAACCTCATAAAAGCTGCAATTAATATATATATTATGACTGGATGTGGGTCTCAGTGCTCTGGGCTGGGTGACAAGGTGGGGACTGGACACAAGTTTGGCTCGAGGCTATTGGAGGTCTTTTGCAACCTAAATGATTCTGTGATTCCCTTTGTCCTAAGCCAGGAAAATATATGAAATGTCAGACTGAAAATAATTTGATTCTGCAGAAATTCTTTATTTATCACTGCCTGTAGGAAAGAGGGGGCAGAGTCTGTACCTTTTTTTCAGCAGAGTATTTGTCTGTAGTGGAAATTACTACCAAGTGTTCAAAGTCTCTGATGATCCTCAAGCTATCTTGGGTCAAGTTTGGCACTGAGGGCTTCAGAGGAGACCCAGGAAACACGTCTGGGAAGTGGCTGTGAAGGAGGCTCAGAGGGGCTGACACAAAATAGAAAATAAATCATGTCAAGGCTTGATCACGCAAACTCCAACGTCAACAGTAAAATTCCTGTTGACTTCAGATATGAGCAGGATCAATTCCTCAACAGTGAACCCCCAAAATGACAAATCAGTAATCCTATAAGAAAAAAAGAGGGCTCCCTAATTTGTTTAGAAATCCAGTGATCAGGGTTGGGAGTTTTGGCTTTGTTTTTAAACATAATTTCTTGCATTGTTGTTTCAATGGAAAGGATCCTCTAAGAAGCACAATCCTATTTCTGACATCAAATCCTTATTTGAATAAGAAAAAGAAAAAAATCATTCTTGCCACCATGAAAAGTGTTCCTGCTTGTTCACTGACAGCACCAACACACATGGACTGACCCATCACATTTTCTTTTAAGATATTCTATCTCTTGGAAATACAAGTGGTGAGTCAGTTGTTATGGTAACTATTTTTCTTTTTATTTTTTTAACTAACATATGACAGCCTGTGTGTCATCTGATGCTGTTCCTGAATTCAGTTACACACTCACTTTTGTCAAATAGTCTAAAAAAGGGCTTCTTGGATGAAGAAATAGTAGGGAGAAAACAGGATATTTTTCCCCCATGCACATGGTTTCAATCCACAAAACCACTGATTATGTGATTAAATTTAACAACTTTTTCGTAGTTCAGAGCTATCACATGATGACGTAAGGAGCAGGTCTCATTTGTCACCTTTTTTGTTAAGCAAGCTGCTGACAATTCCATGAGCTCGTCTTGGAAATCCAGTTTTGTTTGCCCTGTCTCCTGATTAGCCAGTCATTTGAATATGGGCCTATCTGAGTTATGATCTGCTTCATTGACCAAATAAAATTATCATTGATTACATCATCTGAGTGGGTTTGGTTTCCCACTGTTATCAGTTATATACATTGATATTGCAAAATATAATTGGTGCTGGAATACTCACATCTGTAAATTGTGAAAGAGGTGATCTGTTCAGTCCTAAAGAACCTTCAGAAAAGGATCTCAATTAGATAAACTTTAGTGGAACTCAGTGGAGATAGTGGGTGAAGGATGAAAAAACATCCAATGCTGATAAGTTTGAAATAGATGGCAGAATACTTAAGGACAATACTTGGACCTAAAAACAGTAGGAGCCAAAACCTGAACTTTTTACAGCTCCAACCTCCTGAACAATGACCCAGTGATGTGTTTGAGTTGGCTCCACACCCCAGCTCTGTGCATTCCCAGCCCTGGTTTCAATTGAAAGCTTGTTACTCAGTCTTGTAAATTCCCGTAAATTTAAGACACATCGGACCAGAACATTCTTCAATCCTGAAAAATGAAAAATATTTTCGCTGATGCAGCAGAAATGTGATGATATAGAGCAAATGCAAACCAGAGGGATTATAGTGATCTGGACAAGCAACAATATTATGTCACTGCTATCAGTGCCTAGAAATTGTTTTCTTTATTACACTGTGATATCTTGTAATAACATCAAGAATCTGGAGGAGAACATTCCTTACCATGCACATATTGCTTCCATCAGTGTGGCAAACTGAAATAACCAAGGGAAAATTGCTGCTCCAAGTCCATTTAGCAATGTATCTCATCCTACTTCAAGCAGCCTTGGAAAATAATCAATACCTTAATAAAAAATGCAAAAATACATCATGAGTTGTAAGAGAAAGGAAAAAAGAAAAGAAAAAACCTAAAGAGCTGCAAGTGGAGGTCACTTGCTTGGCCAACACCATGAAACTACCAGAAATTAATTTGTAAGCATTAAGATGTGTTACTAAGCAGTGACAAAAGAGGTTTTCCCTTCAAATAACATCAAAAACATCTTCCACGGGCTTGGATCTCATTACCTATTTGAAATATGAAAACAATCCATATTTAAACTCTAGCTACACAGATATTATTACTAAACAGCAAAGCCTCTTGGAACTCTTTCACTGACAGTTCATCAATACTGGATGAAACTGGATGATTCTCCAACACTGAATGATTATATCCATACCATGGGCAGTGGTGCATGAATGCCTCGAGGATCTCATCATTTACCCATCAGCAGAGGTTTATTCCCAAGGTATTTTGAGGGTTAGCCAACATTTCTCTCCAAAAGCAGAGATGAGAAGAATCAGAAGGGAAATCAGTAAAGCAATGCCCAGGGAAAAGATCTTTGAATAGATTTGAATAGAATTTTGTGTTCATTCTTCTTTTTCCTTTTTCCTTCCCTCCTTTTCTTCAAGTCCCCCAGGTGTCTTCCCCACTCCTTCTGCCCCCTCTGCCTCACTTACCTTCCAGTGCCAATTATCCCAATGTCCCTGGCCAAACTGAAATCAATGATTAGTGAGCTCTGAAAAGCCCCAAAGCTTGCCTGCCATGAACACTCAGAAAGGACAAAACACAATCACATGCACAGTAACACACCCCCGAGCAGTGACACCAACACCAGAAATAGTTGAGTGCCCGTAACAACAGGATGACTCCAATCCCCAAAACAATCTTTAGCTCAGTGAACTATGCAAAACAATGACTGGGTTTTGTTTTGAAGTCCTAATATTTAAAGCCAAACACATTTTCTACATTTTCTCTCCAATGTCATCTTTCCAAAAACACCAAACTGCCTCCTCCTAAAGTGCTCTTTTTCCGTTGCAACATATGGTGCCCCATCCAGAGAGTCACAAGATATTTTGTTTCTAATTGATTAAATTCATGAGTCACACGCAGGATTTGCACAGAGGTTGCAAATCAACCGGTTGTTTTTCAGGGCTTCCACACAGTAACACAGGTGGGACAGTCATCTCTGCAGCCACAGCTACCAAAAACCTCCTCAGAAGCATCACATTTGAAACTTAAAATCAAAGGTCTTCTGATTTTTTTTTTTTTCATAGCCAGGAGGATTTTGTGTTTTGGCTTTGGTGTTTTTTTTTTTTTTTTTTTTTTTTTTTGGTTGGTTGGTTGTTTTTTTGTTTGTTTTGGCGTTTTTTTTGGTGGTTTTCCCCCCTAAACTTTCTGTTGCAATTAGGGCATCAAGAGAAAGTATAACCCAGTGTTATGGTTTAGGAATTCCAATGTTGCAAATCTCACAATATAAATAAACAGAACCCAAATCCACCACCTCTAGAATCTTAATAGAATTAGCCAAATCAGGTGTTTCTGAAGGAAAAGTGATTTTTTAACACTCAACTTCTCACTGCTTGGAGTGGCAGTGCTAGAAGTCGTTACTCCAGCACCAAAGTAATTCCCAGGTTAAAATGGCTGTTCAATCACCACAAATTACAGATCAGATAGAACATTAAATCAAGGGAAAAAATTAGACATTTCTGCCTCCACCATCTGTTTGAATACTTTGTAAAATGTGAAAATGGTTTTGCGTGGACATCAAAGCCTACATGCCTGAATATTCCCGATTTTCCCTGAAAGTAGAACTCCCACAGTTTAAGATTCTGTAGCTGCTGTATTTATGGGACCATTTCCCATGCCCAAGCTGTTACTGAAAGTATGTGAAGTACCAGCAGTGTTTCTGAACATCAGTGAAGGGAAAAAGTCTGGGGTCCAGCTTTAAGTATTAAGCCCTATTTCATTTTTGGTAAATGAATTAGGACTGCAGAAATTATTAACTTGAACACTTTTCATCTTATTGCACACCACTCTGTTTTGCCTGAATAAAATAACTGAGCAGAAACCCCAGGAGGGAAAGATTTCTCTTAGAGAATGGAGTCAATGTAAAAAAATTACTATGTTTGTATTTATTATGAGGAATTCAGCACTCTGCTAAAAAAAAATCCCTGCCTGTTTGTATTACAAAGGTTGTTTCTTATACTCTCAAGTTATTTTACTGCAATGCTAAGATACTTTTTTATTTTTCAGTTAACTAGAAAGCTTGAGCAGTTGACTAATCCATTATCTTTACTCACCATGCTGTCTGCTTGAAGCATCTCCTGCTCTATATTGGGTGTCAGACCCAGATTCTGGCTCTATCTCCCTCAGGGAATGGCAAATCAGCCAGTGCAAATCCAGAATTGCTAATGACACAAACAGGAGATTTCAGTTCCCAGCTTCCAGATGCAACATATGTCAAAAGATAGCTTATACACTCAGAGCCAGGAAGAGAAAACAGTTTTGACATTTTTGTTTGTTTGTGCTGATGGCTTTAAATCTTAATTAAGTCCAAATATAAGGAAAAAATTCAGCATGACATCCATTAGGTGCTCAGTATATAAAATTTACAGCTGGGTATCCAGCAGAAAACATACATTAAGCATCTTATTGAGAACTACCTCTCCAACAACTTAAATCTATTAGGTTGTGTCAGACTGGAGATAGAGCTGACAAATGGGAATTTAGAATTCATTTAGATGACTTCTTGTGTTTTCCAAGTCTTTTGAAATGCTGCACAAACTTAAAGCAGTGACTTTCCTAATAAACAAAGAATCAAGTTTCACAGCTTCAAAGAAATATTTCACTGTAGGGTCTATTTAATCAGGTTCTGTACTTCAAATAATTATTGTAGAGTATTTACAATTCTGACATCAGCTATTATCCTTGACAAGGAAAAAAAGCACAACGTTGCTATAAAATATAGAGAGAAATCTGATCCTGGGTGAGATTTTTTGAAACAAGTTTTGTTGAGGTTTAAAGGTTTCTGGCGTCTTAAAAGTACTGATACATCCAGCAGTTTCCAGGGACTTAAATACTTCAGAAACCAATGATTAATTTAGGACCACAAATCAGTGTTTAGAAGAATGATTTTTATGGTCCTAATTATTGAAGACAGAACTTGTTGTAATTCCTTGACTAGAGAATCCTCCCTTGAGCTGAAAACCACCAGCTGGGGCTTGGGAGGGCAGAGAAAAACCTGAACCCTTTAAAGGCTGAAAATTATACTATAAAAGTACATTTGACAATCACAAAAACACCTCAGCATCTAAAAAAAGTATTTTCTACCATTTTTGTGTAACATTAGCATGGAAGCTGTAATTTATGAAGTTGGCAAATTAACTAACTGGTTTTAGAATACTGCATTTATACATTAATGATGGGGAATACATAAAGAAATCGGCTCTTCCCCACACCTTGTACACAGGATTTAACTGTTTTCCTCTGTTTCTTCCAAATAACTCGAAGCTGGCAGCAGAACTCGATGGAATTTGGTGGTTTTTGATGCAACCCTGGATTTCCAGATCATGACCATTCACAGCTGATCACCAAAAAAACCAACAAATAAATAATCAGTTATAAACTGTAGAGTAACTATCTCTTACTGGTACCATGGCACAATGTTACAAGGCCAGGCAAAGTTTCTAAGTCAGAGTATCAAACTTTTACTGTACTTTTTACTCAAAAAGACAACAGAACTCTCTATTTTGGCCAAACAGCATTAAGCAGAGGAAGGTCAGTGGCTGATGGTGATGGAGGGAAAAATTAAGAAGGTTAAAAATTATTACTCAGGTGAAAGAAAATCTCAACCAAATCCAAATTCATTGACTGGAATGACCCACTGAAGCTTTATTTGTTATCCTTCATAGACTTTGTGGTGGGTTGCTCAAGGCTGGCTGCCAGGTGCCCACCCAGTTGTGCTCTCATTCCTTCTTCTCAACAGCAGGGAGGAAAATGAGATGAAAAGGCTCATGGTCATGATAAAGACATGGAGAACGTTTACTGATTGCCACTGTGGGCAAGACAGGCTCAGGGAAATCATTTATTACAAATTAAATTATGCTTGGACAGTCTTCCTGCCCAACTCATGTCTTTTTTTCCCAGTCTCAACCTCATTCCTCCTCACAGAGTGGTGCAGGGGATGAGGAATGGGGGGTTGTGGCCAGCGCATGACATTCCCTCTCTGGTGCTCCCTCCTCCTGGACGTTCCCTGCTCCAGCAGAGCTGCTCCACAAGCCACAGTTCCCATCAGGAGAGCCTGTTCCTGCTTTCCCTGGGCTGCATTTCCTTCAGGACACCTCACCCTGCTCCATGGTGTGAATCTGTTCTGCTCTGGTCCCTCTTCATGGGCAGCACACAAGCACCTGCTCCACCACGGCTTCTTCCAACCCTTCCGCAGGCTGCAGGAGGAAGATCTGCTTTGACACCTGGTGAACCTCCTTCCCCTCACCTCAGTCTCCAGGGTTGTTTCCTGCTCTTTTTTCCCCCCAGATCCTCCCTGCTGTGCAGTGGTAAAGCAAACCTGTCTTCTCAGAGGGAAAGAAGACACACATTCATTCCCTTAAAGGCAGTTTTTTCACAAAAGCCAAGCTATATCTCTGCCTGACATAATTATCTAGATGTTTAAACTGAAGTCCTGTGAATAACCTCAACTTCCACAAAAATGCATTTTAAAAAGATTAAAAAAAAAAACAATTAAGTTTTTGCAATAAACAGGAATATCATGCTTTCTTAATGCAGAATGTAAATGATTGCACTGCTGAGAAAAGGGAAAATTAAGTCTTCTAAGTACCCAATGAACAGGAGTGGAACAAATTTTCTCTCTTCAAATATATCCTTATAGTAATCTGAAGAGAATACTCCCATGATTGTGTAGCGATTTCTTCAAGACCTATTCAATTCCTTATTGTTCAGCTTACAGTGCCAGAAAAAAGGGCCTGTTAAAGTTAACATCTGCTAACTAATCATGGAACAGACCATCCCAACATTCCACAGGGTATGAACATTGCTATGAATTTTGATTACTATCAACTTTGGCTGTATTAAAGAAGCACTTTACTGTGAGACTTTTGAAACCTACAAAAACTTATTCCTTTAGAGGAAATGCTTCTAAAAAGAAACATTTTCATTCTGGCTTCAGAACACATGACCTAGCATTGCAAGCATGTCTAGTATTAAAGGTAGAAATGAATCAATCTGGTGAATTATAATCCTCTCATTTTTTTATTAAATATTTCATTTTGAAAGTGCTAACATCCCACAGTAGATTCTGACATGCAAATATTGTTTGGATGGGCTGCTGTACAGATAGGTTATTCTGAGTTCCATTCCATGTGTTTTGCTTGCCTGACACAGAGTACATCCACATTTGCTGGATTCCCAGGTTTTGGGATCATTTTCTTTGAGGTGATACATTCATATCTGAGTGAGGCAATCCAAGATGTACTTCTGAGCACCTCTTGCCCAGCTGTGCTCCTGTTGGAGCCGTGTGTGCTGTGCAAACAGAATCCCCTCCAGAAGTCAATTGGATTAGACAAGCTTCCTATGAAGCCATGGATTCCATATCTCTGTGTTAGGATGGGATTCATTTGTGCTCTGTGCTTGACAAATTACAACCTGCTGAGCAATTCTTTACTGTTTCCAGTGTATAATGTGTAATTTACACTAAATGGGATTATTCTCTGAGAAAGACACAAACCATGCACGCACACTCAGAGCTTGTTTTTTCCTATTTTTCCAACTTTTTGATTCCAAAGTACTTTCCTTTTAAAATTAAAAATCCACAGTATTAAACACAAAAACCACTCCCTTATTGCAAGAATAAAAATTTATTAGAAGAACATTGGACACCTCACTGTACTTCTGGAATTTAAGTGGAATGAAGCTCTCTCCCCTCAGGAAAGGTCTCTGCTGCTCCAGAGAACCTTGTGCTCTGGGAGAGCTGAGCACTCAGGATGCCAAACACTCCAGTCAGATCATATCCATCAAAAGAGGGACAGCCAAAGCATTCTGTCAAAGTCCTACCAGTAACTGGGGAGCACAATGAAGGGACGTCCCAGTCTCTGGGCCTGTCACAGGTGTCACCACCACAATCGACCTCAGCGTCCCGTCCATCCAACACGTCATTCCTCCCCTGCCCCTTTAACAGAAATACACATGAAACTTAAATTTCAACACCACAGCTAAATTATAAAGAAGGGATTATTTCAGCCAATTTTCAATAGCAAAGTGGGTGGTCCTCAAGACTTTTTATAAATACCCTTCCAACATTTGTGTGAAAAGTTGAATAGGAGACCACACAACAACCAAGGATTATGTGGCACTGCTCTAAAGGGGAAAGGGAGGAGAATCAAACATTTCTTGCCCAAGGTTTGTTACTGTGGGATACTATTATGTGAAGCCCTTCAGTTCATATAGAACATCGCATTAAATTACATGGCAAGAATGAATAACTGCTTTGTCACATACAGAATTACACATTATTTTGCTTTTTAAAGATTGTGAAAAGTGAAATAGTGTACCAAACTCCATTCCAAAAAGCTTTGGTTATTTAAATCCAGTCTGCATTTCACCCAAGGTATTCCCTTTGCATAAAAGTTTAAAGGTTCCTAAGGCTGCAAAGCCAAATACCACAGAATTTTTGATATGAGCCAATTAAGTTTCCAACAATGTTAAAACTGGACATGTAACTGTGCGGCTCAGTCTGATGTCATAATGAACATGCAGTTTACAGCCACCATTTTAGTGACATTAACTGACAGCAGAGCCAACCAGGACAGGAGAGGTCACCGTCAGGAATACTGGTTGCAGTTCCTGCTAGGAGAAGAAAGTATAGGATTGTATTTTGTGGGACAGTTCTGTTCCAAGATACATGTAAAAATCATCTTGAAACCCAGAGCTGGCACTGAAATTTAGTGTGAATTGTTCCATATTATTGGAAGACTTTAGAGTCACAACTGAGATGGAAATAATCAGACAATAGTCAAAGTGCAGTCAAAAGTCCAGGTATGGGAAATAAAACAGCTCAGTAACAAACCTCACTGGTTTTACATGGTACTAAATCCTGTTTAGCCATCAGGCAACATTCTTCCAATCTCAGAGTGCAGAAGGAACTAGAGAATAATAATATTTAAAACCTAAAATGATCATTCTTCTATTGAGTTGGATATTTGGGCCTTTTATGTGATAACAGTAGAAGGTACCAAAAAAAGGGCTCCTTCGATTCTCCAACGTGTGAACCCAGCTGAAGCTCCAGATGGATTTAGTAGCCAAAAGTTTAGCTTGGTTTACACCTTTAGCAGTTACAGGTGTGCTGAGGATGACAACAAAGGAACTTCTTTAGAAACATACTCCTGACACCAAGTGCTCTGCTCCATCCCTGCATCCCCCCAAAGCACAGGATGTTTTCCTCAGCAGTTTTCCCAGAATAGCTACTCTGATGGTAACTCATGTGAACAAAATCTCTACAAGCAACATCTCCAGTTCCAGGCTCCACTGGCAGTTCACAGCCTCCTCTGCTGTAGGGGAAGGACCTCTAAACAGCAGCCAGCCACACTCCTGGATGGACAGAACAACTGGAAGATCTAGAAAAGACTCATTGTCACTGGAACTGTATCTAATTTAAAAACTGAAATCCCAGGGGCCTTCATCTTGCATCATGCAATGGGATGTAGCCAAATTCTGCTTCCTGCAGGGAGGGAAGAGGCCAGGGGGTATAAAATATGCCACCTTTCCCAGAGCTTCCTTATCACTACCTGTGAAGCATTGTGCCTGCTTTCAATCACTTCTGCTGATTGCCTACTATTAATGTCACTCATTCTCTTGAGCAATTAAGCCACCTCTTTCTTAGATGTGCCTTTGTCTCTCCCTGGCACATTTCCTTGTCTAATCCTCTTTTCCAGATGGCATAAGGACGCGAGATAAGTGTTGCTAAAAGTTGCTTAGCAATGCAACACATGCAAGGTTTGGAAATGCTGACGTCCACATAAGCACAATCTCTACATCACACATTTCTGCAGAGAAACAAAGGCGTGAACACCCGCAGCGACACCGGGGCCTCCAGAAAAAGAGCCACCGGTGCCCAAAGGGAGCAGGGAGGGAAAAAGGGAAAGCTCCAAGCTCCCAGTGATGGGATAAGTTATACTGCAAGGGGTTTGTGTTTGGTTTGGATTTTAAGCCAGAATTGGAAATTCTGCTTTGAACACATAAACCTCCTTGTGTTTTAGCAAGGCCCTGTATTTTCTATGATTTAAAGACATGGGATGCCACAGACACACAGCCACTGCAAGGTGCTGATAGAGACCAAACCAGAAATGGATGCTCCATTCCTAGAACTGTCCAAGGCCAGGTTGGTCAGGGCTCGGAGCCACCTGGAATAATGGAAGATGTCCCTATTCATAGCAGGGATGGAACTGGATGGTCTTTAAGGTCTCTCCCAACCCAGACCAGTCTGGGATTTGTGAAGAGTTCATGACAGACAGGAACTGATAAAGGCAAAGCTGTTTATCATCAGCTTGGTATCAACCCTACAAATCCTCCTCTCCTAAGAATCACTGATAGGGAATTTATTCCTGCAACTGCACCATGTAATTGTGGATTGTTTCTAAACTTCGCAGTAAATGTGTTTATATGGAATTTATTTAAACTACAATTAAATGTTAAGGGTAATAAATAAGAACATTTAGTACATGAACAGTAGTAATTTCACAGGGTCATATTATCATATTAATTCATTTCTGCGGCAGCCTACGAAAACAGGTTGGCATGACTCATTTTGTGTTTGAAAAACCTGAGAAGTTAGGAATTTATTCATCATGGGGAACAACTTTGAAACAGCTAGTTCTGAGAAAACAACTGAACAGTAGTAAATTAACTACAGAAATTCACATGTAGCTTTACTCAGGATAGTTTCTTACTAACCAGAATTTAGTAGTCTCCTCCAAAAGCCATCAAAATAGAGCTCAACACTTACTAGTGAGGAGATTCATTCATGGACTTTAAATCAGAAGTTTCATTTATATTTTTACATCATATATCCTTATGTTGTAATCATAATAATAATAATCCAAGATTTGGGAAGATTTATTGTATCTTCAAATGTCCTATTACCCACTCACACACAGCCTAATACCAAATAACCAAAATTGCAGAAATTTAAATAATTTGCACTGAAGTGAAGCCATGATGAGTGTTCTGAACAGGTACCTGAGATGGATTCCTGCAGGTGAGGAAGCCCAGAAGGCTGGGCACCTGTTTGTGTGGTTAACAGGTGTGTCAGACAGCAGGGCTTCCTCAGGAACGAGGACAAGCCACACTCAGCCAAAGCAAACAAAGAAGCAGCCACAGGGACAGAATGGAACGAGGCAGCAGCCAGAGAGGAGGGATCACAGGGAGGAAACATTTTCATGGCAAAAAAACGAGTGTTTTCCTTCATTAACCTCTGCAAACTTCATTCATGTGTCATTGTTTCCTTTAATTCTCAAATCTGTGCACATAAAAATGCATGAAAACCAGAGAGGCTACCACAGGTCACTGGGGGCTTTATTTAATTATTTTTAAAACCAGCTTTCAGAGACTCTGTTCCATGTTCCCTATTACCCAGTTATAGTTTCTGCCTTGCACCTCTTCACAACATTTTTACCAAATGCAAAGCCAGTTTTACTGTTAAAAAGGAGATAAATCAGACTTGTTTGCTATTATTGGTCTCCTCTGTTAATAATTGTAATTATTGCTTGTTTACTGGACATTTAATCGACCTGAATCTCTGAACATTCCCAGACTGCAATGTGCTGCTAACTGACAGCATCCACTCACTAAAAAAATTATCACTTGCAGACTGATCTAAAAATCTGACCCTGATGCTGCTGCTGCAGCTGAAACTGAGGACAGATTAAACATTCATGACATGATTCAATCCATCCTATAACCCACAGAAGTAATGTTGGGATGCCCTAGAGCTTGAAATACTTGCCCACGTTTTCTTGCTCCAGCAGATTACTTCAGGATATCCACTGTACTGTTTCAGGAGAGGGAAAAAAACCCCAGATTTTTTCAAAATCTGCAGAGTTTTCCACAGTTTTCAGACTACAGAACTATCTGTGAGATGTCTGGGTGCAATGACTGATCAGCAATAACGTTTAGTGTTCACTGAGATAATCTGACCAAGGAAAGAAACTTCAAAATCTCACGTGCAAAACCTTATGTGCAGAAAGCAGACAGAATTTCCAGATACTAAACTCAAAGATTTCTCCTTTTTTGGGCACTGAACCAAGTTTTGCCATTTATGTTATGACCAGGTTTGTGTCCCCCGGGCTGCCTGGCCATAATTCCTCCACTGATGATCTTTAAGGTCCCTTCCAACCCAAATTGTTCCAGGATTCTGATTCTTTCCCGTATTTCCTGTTTATTTTCCAGAAGGCTGTTTAGCTCTTCCAGAAAACTATCATAATCTAAGCCAAGTAAATAAATACAGAATTCTAAACAGCTTGAAAAAAAAAAAAAAATCTTTAACCGATTACTTCGCTTGAAAAAAGGGTGTTTATGTTCTTATTGTTTCATATTAAGCTATATAATTTGAATGCAGTATCTGCTGAGGGATCATTTGTATTAAGGGGGTGTCTTTAAAGTTATATATAATAACATACTATTATATATATGTATATTTATATGTAAATATATAGTCATTATATGTTTTATATATTTATATAGATATATCAATATATTATATTGTATCATTTGTATAATTTGTATATTGATTTAATTTTAACCTATTTATTATATGTATGAAATAAGTATACTCCTATACTTGCATACAATAAATACTACATCAACAGTTTTTCGGAAGTGTCAGGACTATTTTTTTTGGCATCTTGTCTCTTTTGAACATGCATTGAGTGTAAACTTTAGTAATAAACGCTGCAGCCACGGAGCCTGAAGAATTTACAGATTCAGCTCCAAAACAGATGCTGGAGAGACGCCCAGTGGTGCCCAAAGGCGGTACAGAGCTGTTCAGAACAGCCTGGTGGCAGCGAGTCCTAAAATAAATTATAATCCCTGCGGTTCGTTTGTCAGTGTTTCTGTTCCGCGGGAACAAACGCACCTCAGCACGTGTAGGGATGTTTGTGTCACCTCTTTTTCCAAGTAACGAGTATTTTTTGTCTTCTCCTACTGATTTTGATTTCCAAACTTTCATGTGCTCATGGAATAAAACACACTGAACTCCTTAAAACTTTAAATCCTTCAACAGCTTTGGCCTCATCGTGCGAGGGGGCTGGGCTGGGCTGGGCTGGGCTGGGCTCGGCTCGGCTCGGCTCGGTTCCGCTCGGCTCCGCTCGACTCGGCCCATCTCGGTAGAGCTCGGTTCGGGCTCGGCTAAGTTC
>VXBI01008022.1:615845-630214 GCA_013397375.1 Toxostoma redivivum | reverse complement strand
CCCCCCCCCGCCGCGCCCCGGCCCGCCCCGCTCCGTGCCCAGGCGGTGCAGCTCCTCCCCGTTCATGGTACCGAGTGTCCCGCCGCCGGGGCTGAGCAGTGGCCGGGGAAGGGGAAATCCCCGCTTGCGGGCACAAGCGAGAAGCGCAGGTGCTGCTCAGCTGCTGTTGCAATGGATAAAATTAAACAGTGCCTTTTTTTAGTGTGAAAAACCAGTCTGAGCGACCAATGGGCTGTTTCCCCGTGGTTGTCCATTCACACAGTTCTTAATAAATCAGCTTAGTGTGTTGCTCTTCAAAGACATTTCTACTGTGAGATAAGGTAACTTGAATGAGTAGTGTGTTTTTGCTAGTTACTTGCTTCATTTGTATTTTAAATCTAAGAAAAATATTTATCACGACCAGAATTGTGTTCAAATTCTGTACCTCTGTGTGATGATGTGAGGCTTAAAATAAGCATTTTTATTGCCAGAGGTTCTGTTTTTCTGAACTCAGCGATCAGTGGTATTTGTAATGAAATTACCATAACACTTATGGGGAAAAGCATAATTGTTCAGGCCGTACCTTCCCTAGTGTGGTGTTGTCAGCTGAGAAAACTGCTGTAATACGGTTTCATTTTAGCACCAGCCTCAGTTCTGCTGGTAACAAATGATTCCCTCGTTGGTTGTGTGTGTGTGTTTGGCTGAGTGTTGGCTGTGCTGGAGTGGCTGGAGGGCGGTCACAGCTCTTTGTGCTGGGCAGTCAATCTGATGTTGCATTTACAAGACAGATGGAGAGAGGCTTTTCACAAGGGCCTGGAGTGACAGGAGAAGGGGGAGTGGCTTAAAACTTCCAGAGGGCTGGCTTAGATAGGATTTTGGGAAGAAATTCTTCCTTGTGAGATGGGCAGGCCCTGGCACAGGGTGCCCAGAGCAGCTGTGTCTGCCCCTGGATCCCTGGAAGTGTCTGAGGCCAGGATGGACACGTCTTAGAGCAACCTGGGACAATGGAAGGTGTCCCTGCCATGGCAGGGGGTGGAATGGGATGATCTTTAAGGTCCCTCCCAACCCAAATCATTCTATGGTTCCATGTTTATGAAAGAGGAATTGCAGCTGTCTGGGTTTAATCATTCCCTTAAACCAACACAACCCAGTGTTCTTAACTGTAAACTGCCCTCAGAGCAGTGCTAAGGACTCCCTCTCTTGATAATTGTTCATTACAGGTGTTCTGGTGTATACAGGAAAGTCTTAAAGTGTAAGAAATATTACCTTAAATTCTAGTCTGTGTCTTGTGATTAAATGGAGCTCCAGAGAGGTTTGTCCTCAATAGAACTGTTGTATTTCTTGGTCTGCTCTGGAAGAACTGTGTGCATGATAAAAAATCACACATGATCACATATAATATAATATTTTACACCAAGCAAGATCCCTGCTCCAGCCTAAAGCCTTCAGTAGTCTCACACACATGATTTTCCACTTACTCTGCACAGGGTAAAATTTACAAGATTTTCTTGTAAGGTCTGCTTGTAGCCCATATTTGCTGTGAATGTATCTGTAGAATTAATTTTGAGACTATGAGGGTTTTCATTGGTCTCTGATAAATTATTCTGTGATTCTACTGAGTTGAATAACTTTTTGTTACAGCTTTATACTTCAGGACATTAAAAAATACCCCAAAATAAAGCATCAAATGATGCTCAGCTGAGAACGCTGAACAATTTCTGCCCTGCAGAAAGTGGAGAGAAGAATAACTACTTCTTTTTGCCTGTAATGGAAAGTGTGTATATTGTCTGACTTTCTACTTGATTCTTTCCTTTTAGTCATAGCTTGAGTCAAGGTGGACTCAGCTCTTGAAGCCTCCTAATGAGTCCCCTTAGCTTTTGACGTGTAAGAGGGATCCTTTTTTCTACTTTCTAATTATTCCATAGGATGTAGTTTTTAGATGTTTGCAGAAAAAATACACAGCTTTAAGGTTCTGTGCTTCCTCAAATTATCTTTGATCTTAAATTTTGTGCAGCAGTCACTGTATTGCAGCATCTAAGACAATTTACTTTCTTCTTTTTTTTTTCATTTATGAATGTTTCATACAGATATGTTATCCTCTGAGGCTCTTGAGTAGAGCTGAATGTACTCTCAGTATCCCAGGGTTACATAGTCCCACCCACAGATGAGGATTCCAGGAAGTAATGCCAGGGATTGCTCTTGGTGATGTGGCAAAATGTTTCTGCTTAGGATCCACTTTATTTGGCTTCTATCATGAAGTGAGCTGTAAAACTCACTGATAAGAAAAATAAAGCTCTTCAATTGGTAGCAGAGGCATGGACTGAAAAATAATCCCCTTGGGTAATTTTTAAATTTGAGTTCAGGCTCTTGCCCTTTGACTGTACAGTTTTGCCCTTGTATAAAACTTTTCTGTCACTGCTCAGCTCCTGGTGTTCGAGAGACAGAGAAAGTCATTGAATGATTCCAGCGTGGGCAGCATTTTGGGTTTGGTGCTCTGGCAGAGTCTGAAACCACTGGTGTGCAGAGTCCTGAATTTATTACTGCACTGTGTAGTTACTCAGTATTTAAAATCCGAAGCAGCGTTTAAAAAAAAAAATTACTTACTCTGGTTTTGTTCTTTGCCTTTGGAGCCTGAGGTGGCAGGGGGGAGGTGCTGCAGTTCATGTCTCACTGCTGAGGGGTTGTACCTCAGCCTGTGCCTTAGCAAGGTGACAATGTCCAACTGGGCTCTTCCTGGACTTCTTTATGGACTTCTTTATTTCCTTCCACAAAATGCACTGGATCCTGTCTTGCCTTTGTAAAATACCCTGTTCTTTGCTTTCTTGGACAAGGAATTTTCATTCATTTTGGCATAAATGTCCTCTTTTTAAGAATGCTTCATTCAGAATAATTTCTTTCAAACAGGACAAGCCAGAAAAATATTGTGTATAAATGCTGGTTGAGAGAATGTGCTTTAAACCTCCCTTAGCTTAGATTTTGGATTTTAATGTTCCCTTATCCCATGTTGTGTTTCCACAGCCACCATGTCAGAAGGGGACAGCATTGGGGAGTCTGTGCATGGAAAACCTTCTGTGGTCTATAGATTTTTCTCAAGACTTGGACAGGTTGGTTTGGGGAAGGATTTTTCTGACTTGTTTAGCAGCTTCTTGAACTCACTGCTTGTTGTCTGGGTTGTTGAAATGCTACAATCTATACGAAAGATTTCTTTTGAAGCCTTTAAAAATAGATAAACATATATAATAAATGGCTTACTGGAATATTTAATGGACATTTGTGTGACATTGCACAATGAAAATATGTTGTTACTGTCAGAAATGAGGAGTGAGTTCAGATTTTGTTTCAAATTCATCTTAAGGGAAGCAACTTGCATAAAATCCAGAAAATTTAAATTGCTTTACAATGCCTTAAGCATTAGGGATTTTTTTCCTTTGTAAAAATATAGAAGCTTGTAAGGATAGTTCTGTGTAATTTATTTGTAGTAAAACAAGTGTTTCATGTTACTCTCTTTTCCAAAATACTCCTCCCAAATGCTTTCTTTTGCCCATATTACCCTCAAATAAGCTTTATCCATTGTGCATCAAGTATTTTACAGTATTTATTATTTACATTGTTTTCTCCAGATCTACCAGTCCTGGTTAGACAAATCCACCCCGTACACCGCAGTGCGATGGATTGTAACGTTGGGGCTGAGCTTTATCTACATGATTAGAGTTTATTTACTGCAGGTAAGAGAATTGGATTTGATGCTGAAGTAGTTCCAGATATTATTGCTGGTCTAATTTTGATGTTGAGAGTGTTTCTGAAGTGTGCTGTTACTTTAGAATCATGTGTGGTATCATTCAGCATGTGGCAGAAGGTAAGCTGTGTAGTCTGAAGAGAGAACACATCCTCTGGGTGTGGAATTTGCTGCTGCAGAGATTAAAATGTGTGAATACTCGAGGATATTCATCGGATGGCAATCTGAAATCACAAAATAAATCTCTGAAAACTGTTGTAATGAAGTTTTTGCTTTTATATTAAAGCTGTGTAACAATGTGCTCAGAGCCATGGGTTCTTTCTGTCATGAAAACCATAAAGAATGGCTTTGTCAGCATTCCTCTCCCTGCTGGCCAGGGGCAGACTATTCCCCACTAATCAGATGTTTCTGTTCCATGCCAGTCTGCAGTTCAGTTAAGTACTTGGGACCTGTTATCCCCAAAAACTGAAGATTACAGAATGCAAAACCTTTACAGGTGATAGTAGAAGGAACATTTCAGACACTGAAGGCTGCAAAAATGATTAAAAAAAGGGGTGGTTTTATGCTCTTTACTACTTTTGAAGTCCACATCTTGAACATAGAGAACCTGGATGTCAGACCACAGTTTCATGTTCAGTCTGTCTCTACATGAGAGATTTGCTCTCCTGTCATGTTCTAAGACTTGTTTTGATGACAGAATTCTTGGTGTTTTTACAAGCCCAGAGACTTTTCAGTTAATATGAGGACATAGAAAAGCTTCTCAAGGAAGTAAAAAACCCAGGTTGTTAAATCTAATTTAAAAATCAGTATCAGAAAATGATTTTCATGAGGATTTTACCCTTGTCTGTTCCTCCCTGTGCAGGGTTGGTACATTGTGACATATGCCTTGGGAATCTACCACCTCAACCTCTTCATAGCTTTCCTGTCGCCAAAGGTAGACCCCTCTCTAATGGAAGATTCAGGTATGAGGAAAAGTTCCTTTTTAGCATATTTGAAACTTGGTTGAACTTCCAGCTCCTTTTGACTGACACAGTAGTGTAAAGATAATGCAATTTTAGCACTACATTGTATTTTTTAGACCTGAAAAAAATCTGTACAACTTAGCATCAAGAGTTGCTATAAAATTTTTCCTTTTTCATGTGACTAGTTTTCTGTGTTTTGAAAGGAGATTTATGTGAATTTAGCTTTCCCCATGGTAACTCAAGTGGCCTGGAATTCCTATTCCCTATTTTCTGTTAAGGAATCTATGTTAAGTTTATTTTAAGGAATCTGTGTGAATTTACATTAAACCAGCAACTCCTAACTGGGATCTACGTGTAACAATGGAAATTGGGTGTGGTTTTGTTTTGTGATTTTTTTTTTCTTAAGATAGAAAATAAAAGAAAAACTGGAGTCTGAACAGTGTAGAAAACTACTGTGAGGAGATTTGTGGTTTGGTTTCTTTTCTGTCATTTTTTAGATGATGGTCCTTCCTTACCTACAAGGCAAAATGAAGAATTTCGGCCTTTCATTAGAAGGCTCCCAGAATTCAAATTCTGGTGAGTGGATCCATCTGCCTATGTTCTGTTGTTGAAAAATACAAATGTCTGCATGACATTAGTGGTAACTGGGCTTGAAGGATTAATTGTTACTATTTTTTTTCAGGCACTCTGCCACTAAAGGAATCCTGGTTGCTATGGCTTGTACATTCTTTGAGGCTTTCAATGTTCCTGTGTTTTGGCCAATCCTTGTGATGTACTTCATTATGCTATTTTGTATCACTATGAAGAGGCAAATCAAGGTAACTTGGCAAGAGCAGAGAATTTGTGATGTCAGGATTTACAGCATTGTTCTGAACTGGCCATTCAGTGGAGCCCTTCAGGGCTTAAATGTGCTGCACATGCTTACTTTACTGTAGGAACTTCAATAACTAACATTAACTAATGAATATTAATTGTTCAGGTGGGGTATGTTTCCAGTGTTGAGCACATTTTACAGAACTTTATTCTTGTTTTCAAAAGGTTTTGACTTTAGAGTGCAGTGTCAGGGTTTTATGCAGGTTCTCATCCACTCCTGTGGCTATTTTGGATGCAGAGGTTTTGAACCATCTCTAATGGGTGAAAAGGGAAGTTCTCACAAGGTGGTATGAGGAAGTAGATGGGGGAAATGGAAAGAGCACAGGCAAGTGATTCAGACCATTTTAACAAATTACTTATGGTTTGTTAGCATTTTAAAAAAGAATTAATTTTTTCCCCAGGCATTCAGAATTTTGGACAGGTACTGTGATTGAAAATGGCAAATTAAAGATGAAAAGGTAGTAAAGAAATTAGTACCTCTGTGCTCTCTCCAGTTTCTCATGGTTCCCCAATCAGTAATCTTCACTGTAGTGTACAATTTGTTGGGAAACCCAAAATCTGAGATTTATAAAACTGCTCTCATACTTCTACTTAGATTTAAACGATGTAGGGTTAGCTATTTCATTACCTTCACTAAGAACTCTCTGGAGGACTCAGTAATTTACAGTGTGTATTATAAACCATGTTTTCTAAATATTACATGACTTTCTTGCCTCAACATCTGCTGTTTTCTCTTTGCAGCACATGATAAAGTACAGATATATACCCTTCACACATGGCAAGAGGAAATACAAAGGGAAAGAGGATGTGGGGAAGACCTTTGCTAGCTAGGAAGAAGCAATCAACCTGTTGACCAATTCTACTGCTCACTAAAGGAACGATTTTGAGCCATTGTAACAATGCCTTTTTTCTTCATAAAAGTGATTAACAGAGTGGTGACAAAGCAGTTGAATTTTCATTTTATGAGGATCTTGCTATTTTTATCTGAAACATCAGTTTCTTGAGGAAACTGGCATTCTAACCAAATTGCATTGAGTTTATTCTCTTTTGTAAGAAGCTGGAGAAGCTTTGGATAATCCCATGGATTTGGGATAATGCATTTCTTTCAAGATCCGTTGCACTGGAGAGGTTAATGGCCTAGAGTTGGATATTTTTACATAGTTCTCCTGCTCAACATCACCCTGAAGTGCTGTGCACATCTGTGGAGGAAAGTGTAAGCTGGCACACGTGATGCTGTTTTCTGCTTCATGGCCGTGTGCTGTTTTCATAGAAAAATTCAGTAGACCTAAATTAGATGCAGAACTTAAGCCAGTTTCCTAAATGCATGGTATTACTGAGTTATAACCAAACAAGTATAGATAGGAATAAGAAATTACTAAATTATGGGGTTTGCAGTAGGGCAAAAATACTCATTTAGCTTCTAAAGCAACTCGTTTGTGTTGGGTTTTAATGCCAGTTTCATTGTTCCATCTCCCAGCAGATGCTAAAATTGGGCTCTTTCGTGATGACTCAGAACTTTGTTCAAACTATCACAATTTCCTTTGAAGACCTGGAATTATAAAAATATATATTTTAATTGTTATTAGTTGGAGTTTCTTTCATACTTAATGGTTTCTTGAATAATTGAAGTTGGCTTCATGCAGCCCCACAGGATGTCCCTAAACTGGCCAGAACAGACAGTGGTGGGGGTTTTAACACAGGTTTTCTTTTTTTTATGGGGGAAAAAAATGAGAGATAAATGACCTGCATGTAAACTTTTTCATGTGATAAAACTGCAGTTTTATGAAGTGACTTTTTAATTCCAAAATTTATTAAAAGACAGTGTTCCCCTTTACTTGTTTTCTATCTTTATATACATCTCTTGATCTAACACTATTTATGACTCCTTTTCAATAATGGTTGCCCTCAGTTTACCTTTGTGCAATGCCTTTTTCAACTCTTCAGGGAGCAGTCACTTGTAGAAAGTAGGAAAATATTAGCTCTTGGAAGATTCTGAATGGAATTCAGCAGCTTCAGTAGACAACGAATTGGAAAATGTATGTAGGTACCTTTTCCTCTGATCTTGTCAAATGAAGGCTCTGTGGAGCTCTGGAGTTCAGTAATCCTGGGAAAGTGACAGGTAGTTTTAGCTCACATTGACCTGTGGCTTTTTGTTGGTTTGCATGTGTTTTTTATTAGCAGGGTGGAAACCAGGAATGTAAGCACTTAAAATTAGAGAGCACCCAGAGTGGGGATTATAAAAATACCAGTCATAGATGATCATGGTTTGTTGCCTGAAAATCTGAAAGCTTTGACTTGAAGAAGCTGTTTTCAGACTTGCTGGAGTTTCTGAATATGGACGAATCAGGAAGAAAAATTGACATTAATACTAAAATTGCCAGCTGGGATGACTCCTACTAAATAGGGTGTTTCACCAACAGTGCAATTCCCCAGCTGCATCTCAGCCTGCCATGGCCAGGCAAGTCTGATGGCATTTTGTTAATCTTTGCTCTGCTGTATCACTTTAAAATGTTAAAAATTAATTCCCCTTAAAGAACACATGAAAAAATTGGCTGGACAGCTTCAAAGACACTTCCCAGTAACCAATTCCTTCCTGTTAGTCTTCACGTGCAACAAAATGTTTTTCCTTACTGTTTAGGAAGGAGCTGAGGCAGTGATTTCCTTAGGTGGTCTGTTCTGATTTGTGATATGGATTTTTTCCTTCCACTATTGCCTTGACAGTTAATTAAATGAGGAATGCCTCAAAGTTTTCTGGTGTGAGAAGGAATGGTGTCACTTTTGTAGTGATGATGAAGTGTTCATGTAGTTACCAGCAGCTATTTTTTATTCCATTTACAGATAGGATGAAAAGTTAAACTAAATTTACTGGGTTAATATGATAATACTTGGAGGTTTAATTATTAGCCGGATAACCAGGATCTCTGCAGTGCAAATACCCATCTTAAAAATGCTTTTAGTATAGCATACCTGGCCCTGCCCCTGAGTCCACATTCAGTACCATTTTTGACAGATTTATTGAAACTGTAACTCATGATGCACAGGCTGGGTCACCTGGGTTCTTTTCCTTATCTGTATTTGAAAAATACAAATAAATTCATCTTCTGCATCTTCTATCATGCAAGAATGGCAAGGTGTGTTAACAACTAACAATCTTTTTCCCTGTGCTTCAGGGATATTGGTAACACCCCTGGGCTTTGGAAAACACATCTTGTTATATTGCTATAGCCTCAATGCCTGGAATACTTGCTGAAAAGTCTCCATTGCTAATAGTGATGGAAAAACCTGAGTTTGGAAGCTGAGTGTTAACAGATAAGTGTGCACAATCTGCATTACTGGGGCTTTGCATTTGTTTCTTCTGTTGACCTAAGCAGATTTCAGTTGGTCAAATCACAGAATCCTGCTTTATTGCAAACACAATGGTACATGGCTTTTATAACCAAAACTTCCACTGCTCTTAAACCCAGGCTTTGTGTACAGCTTCTGTTCTTTGCCCCTGAAGAGCACTGCATGGATATTATGATGTTACAGGAGAAAGGGAGTCTTAAGATTAAATCATAGAATTTTATTAATACCTTAAGGCTATTACAGAAGAGTGAAGGACTCGTTGTCTACACCTGCATTTTGAGAAAGAGAGAATTTTTCCATTGTCCAAAATGAAGAAAACTATTCAACTTGTGTTTTAGGATGTTTTAGAAACCCATTTTTATTGTGGCCAAGAGACATCAGAAGAGCCAGAAGGGTACAAGCAGAAATAGCTTTTTTCTGTCACACAGGAATGTAGTGCCACCTTGCACAGGGATTTTCCAGTTCTAAAACCTTTTCCTGGACCAACCCAAGCTGTAGGACAGGTATGAGAGGATGAGCTGGGGCCCTTGTCAGGAGACAGAAGAGGTTCCCTTTACATTTGGTAGTGCCGTAGGTAGATCAGTTTCTGAGGATGAAACTTCTCTCTGCACAGTGGACATTCTGCCTGCAGAAAGAAAAGGGAGTAGATGGACATACTGATTATTTTTATTTAAAAAAATCCGAATAGAACTGCTTAGCTAGTTTTAGAAAATAATTTGTCAGTCCCAACTGTGGTACAAGCTCCTCTGAGCCAGCCCAATTTAAAGCACACACCTTACTGCCCTCACCTCTGTAACTGTCATTGTATTTCAACAACTCCCTAGGTGCTGGTCAGCTCTGGGTGCCTCAGTGAGCCCCAGGGCCTAGGCAGCCAGGCTGGGGGCACGTTGCAGTGTGGATGTGCTGTGTACTCACCCTGGTGTTGCACCAGGCAGTGATGCACTCCCAGCAGAACAGGTGCCCACAGGGGGTGGCAGTGCTGTGCCTCCGCTCCTCCAGGCACAGCGTGCAGCGCGACTGGCGCCCGGCAGCTGCCTCCTTGCTCGTGTTTCTAATTAACACAGGCACAGTGGGGTTAATTACAACTCACCCTGCTTGTCAGAAATAACACCATCCCTAAGGAAACCCCGTGCTCAAGTATCAACCCTTTTCATGAAGGTCTCAGAAACACCAAAGTATGAAGTCCAAGACGTGCACAAAACCACGAAGAATTAGTTCTGCTATTTAATTAAATGTTACATTACATCAAATTGTAACCTAAATTGGGGTGTCACTCCTGTGTTGTCCCTGTTCATGACAGCTGTGACATTCCCACCTCTTCCCTAGAAGTAAGAACCACCTCTTACTTCTGGTGAGCGAGGTTGCGGTGCAGCTTCCACTCCTGCCTTGCTCTCTGCTTCTGTTTGAAGCTGTACATCTGCACTCCAATGGTCAGCAGAAGGTGGAAGAGGGAAATTATTCCAAGAAACTTGTAACTTGATCGGATACTCTGATCTTCTCCTTGCAGCCCTCCAAAATGCAGCTACAGAATTCACAGAGATGTTTTGAGAGAGAGATGTTTTGTTACTGTGGTTTTTAGGAAACTGTTCCCCCTCTCCCCATCTGCAATAAACTTGATTTAGGATTCTCATTATGTCCAAAAAATTGGCCAGTATGGATATGGATGATGTTTTTTTCTAAAGATACAAATTTATTTTCCTATAGAAAAGTGTACTAAATGTGTACTGGGTGTTGTTCAAAACAGTATTTCCCATAGATTTATCAAGTCACCTCTCACTTCCAGTGTATTTGTGGCAGAAAGACAGGTATTAACTTGTGACACACATTCATGTTTATTACCTGTAGCCTCTTGGCTGCAGGGACTCATCACCCCCCACATAAAACCAAACTTTCCCTCTCACCCCGCTACTCTGCCTGTGTAATCAACCACATCCAAATTCCTTATCCCTTTTACACATACAGCACCTCAGAAGAGGCCAGAATTCTGCAGTAGACACATCTTCAACCAAAACCACTTACATATGAAATCCCTGTGATCCTTTTGGACAGGTGATAGAAGGTGCCCTGGATGTAGAACACTGCCAGGTGGAGCCGGTGCAGCACAGGGATGGATTGTTTAAGGACATACACAACTTGGGAGGCTGTTTTCTTCTGCTGCTCTGTGAGCTCCCCAACCTGCTTCCTAATCCAGCTACGAATTAAGGTCCTGCTAGGAAAGCCAAGAGCTGGGAGGTTCTCTGGGGTCCTGGATTCCTCAGCCTCCATCTGCAGCTCGTGTTCCAGGTGCAGCAGTGCCTTTTCCAGGCAGTAGGGTACCACGGTGTGCAGGGAAATGAAGAGGGCTCGACGAAGGAAAGAAGGCACCTTCTTCTTGCTTGGGTCAACCTGAATGATGTTCACATATTCCTCTCCCAGAGTCTGATAACCTGAACAGTGCAACAGAAAACAGGGTGAGAGGGGAACTGCAGGATCATTCTGGATGTGGTGAGCAGTGGGGACAGGCTGTTCAGGACACAGCTGAGGCTTTGGAATTTGGAAATAGTTCATTTTTTTATGTTGAATTAAGATAAGCATCATGGTGACATCCAGTATCTGCAGTTTTAGGCTTAAAGCAGGGATACTTTTCATGGTGTCATATGTTCCTGCTTTTTTAAAAATAAATTCAATTTTAGAAGAACATCTATCTATGTTGATAAAGTTTGAACCCAACCCTGACAATTTCACGGCTTCATATTTACCAGAAGGCATTTATCCAAACCAAACCAACCTCTGCGCTGAAAAGAACGGCTGTTGGGCAGTCTTAGGTGGTGACCACCAGCACAGCAGGCGCGGCACCGGCCCCTCAGCTTTCAGATGTTGGGAGAAATGATAACAAATGCTAAATGACAGAGGTTACCTGACAGCGTGGTCAGCACGAAATAGGCCACATCGGAGAGCAGTTCCACCTCCCTCCTCCACTGCAGCCACGGCCGGGCACCTGCGGGACGGGGTCACTTTGCACCAAACCCGTGCTGATCCGAGCCCTTCCCGGGGAATTCCGCCCGGACTCGCCATCAGCCCCCTCGCCCCCTCAGACCCGCACCCGGAGCCGCGGGGCGGGGTACGGGGTTGGACCCGCTGTGCCGGCTCGGGATGGATCCAACCCCCCGCAGGCATTACCCGCCAGCCCTCGCAGCGCCGTGCCGGCCCCGCTGCGCAGCCCGGCCCGGTACAGCTCGTCCTTCTGCCCGCACCGCACCAGCCGTGCCGGGCCCGCCGCCGCCGCCATGGCGGGCGGAGCGACACGGGGCCTGAGGCGGCACCGCGGTCCCGGCTGCGGCGGAGCACCCGCTGCCCGCGCAGGGATATCCCGTCAGTGAGGGGCGGGGCCGCGCCAGGGGGCGGGAAACGCCTCCCCTGCCCTGAGGGGGCGAAAAGGGAGGGAAAAGTGGGAAAACGGGTGGGAAAAGGGGCGGATAGAGTGGGAAAAGAATGGAAAAAGCGGCCGTGAGGGGTGAGAATGGGAGGGAACAGAGTGGTAGGGGGAGGGAAAAGGGGGGGAAAAGGCCTGTGAAGGGCAGGAAAAAGGGCGGGAAGAGCGCAAGGGGAGGGAAGGAGGTGTGAGGGGTGGGAAAAGGGGCGGGAAGGGGCGTGGAAAGGGGAGGAAGAGGCTGTGAGGGGTGGGGAAAAGGGAGGGAAAAGGAGCGGGAAAAGGAAGGGAAGGAGCACCGCGGTCACAGTTGAAGTGGTAAGAACGGTTAAAAATGAGATCTTGGATCCGATTCAGAACACAGTTCACAAATCACCGCTCCCCAGACAGTGCAGCACTCCACAATCTTGTACAAATGCTCCAGCCCTTCCGCCGCCCGGGATAATTCAGAAGGAAGGTTCATTCAGTGCCCTGCCATTGCTGTTTTAACAGCTGCGAAAGCCTCCTTGCAGCCCTTCAAAGATGAGCTGTTTATATGGGAAACTGAACAAGCTGCCCTTTGTTTGCTGGCGAGCTCTGCATGAGGCAAACAACAAACACCTCCACACGGCAAAGCTGCAAACACATCAACATGTCAGTGCATCCAAATCCAAACTCCTGGTACCAGGGGCTGCCAGGGTGTGGCAGAACTGCTGAGTTTTTCAGTGCCAGAGTCCCCAAATCAATCCCTCGGTGCCTGCCAGGGGTTCCTTTTTGGCTGAGCCACTGGGAACAGGGCGATTTGGAGTCTTGTCAGAATTCCTGATCATTTCCTAGTTTATTTAGGGAATGAGCTGGACTCCTGCCTGATGACTCTTGTCATAAAACTCACTGGCCTCTCGATGGAGAGGGACAGCCATGAAGCTCTTGCAGCTGTGCCTGATGTTTAAAAATAATATTTCTGTAAAGTAAAAATACAAACAAAACCAACCCAAACACCCCATTTCTTTAAAAACAATTATCACATTTTAACAAAGGTAGCAGCATCCTATAAATGTATACATCCTATACATGTGTGTGTATATATGTATATATATATGTATCTACACTCTGAGGTCTGGTACATTCATTTTTGCCAAAACACGTTTTGTTGGTTTGTGGTTTTTTTAGCAGATTTTAATGTTGCATTGTTATAAATTCAGTTTTTCAGCACGCTAAAGTGAAGGGGAAGTTAAACGGTTCCACATTTAATTAATTTATTTGACAAAACTACTTTCACTGGAATTAAAGCAGGTGTTCTCATGAAGAATTTACCGAAGAATATGGCAGGAACTCACTGGAAAGTTCTGGGAGAGCAGGAGCTTGGTGGGTTTTTTCTTTCTTTTTACTGAGAAGCAAAGAAAGGCGCCCTGTGGCCAAACATAACCACAAATAAACTGGATATTTGTAATCCTTTCAGTGGCCTATTAGTGCACAGATCATGGCATCAAAGTTCTAATTAAACTGCACCAGAAGTTGTGCGTGATAAGTAAAGCTGTGATGAATCTCACAGATAATCAAAACATTCTTAATCCCTCCCTCCCTGCTCCAGGCGCTGCTCAGTTTTTATTTGTTAGGGTGTATCGCATCCATGGATTCGCGGATTGTTCCCTCTGTAGCTGTGAAATTAATGGAATTAGGGGAAAAAATGGAACATTTTCCGTCGTTCAACAGTAGGGAGCGCACCTGCATAAGGAAATGTCCCACGGGAAATGGGGTCTGGAATGGGACCATTTCACACTTAAATCTTGGGGATCTGCTATTAAATAAGAAACTCGAAGCTGCCACCTTGAGTTATAGAACTTTAAAGATATACAAAATTAAAACTAATTGACCAATCCTTGGGTCATTTTGTCCAAAATTCTAATCCAAGCTCTCATGTTCTTATTTATGTTTTAAAGGCAGAGCTGTGTGTATCTCACACGTCCAACAGTTGTTAACAAAAATACCAAACATATTTGTTGCCCTTTTACTGAAGTGTGTAAATATGTT
The DNA here is from genome assembly GCA_013397375.1 of Toxostoma redivivum. Classification (NCBI taxonomy): domain Eukaryota; kingdom Metazoa; phylum Chordata; class Aves; order Passeriformes; family Mimidae; genus Toxostoma; species Toxostoma redivivum. The sequence goes on along the minus strand of VXBI01008022.1, from coordinate 615,900 downwards.
TTTCTTATTTTGTGGGTCAATAAACCAAAGAAGAGCTCGAGAGGTGTTTTTTTTT
>VXBI01008022.1:509662-615813 GCA_013397375.1 Toxostoma redivivum | reverse complement strand
TTTTTTTTTTTTTTAAGCTGAAATCCTGACTAATGACCACTTAATTATTAGAAACCATTTATAAACCTGAAGGTCGGACTCTACCAACAAATGTTAAGACATTTGAAGTATGTAAGTTCTGTGTATATGCCCATTTTGATTTACTATATGGATTTTATTATATTCTAGAATTTCTTTTGTGATGTTTTGAAGGGTGGAGCTCCTGTCAGTGTGTTTTGAACTGGGGACGTACAGCATGCCAAATAACCTTCCCATTTTGTGATATGCTTTCATACATACATTCATATATAGGTATAAACACACACATGCATAAAATGTTAGTTGTTACACTATGATCTGCCAGGAAAATCTGATTTTTCTCCTTTGTATTCTGATTAATACTGGTGACTTCAGAAAACCGCCATTATTTCTTTAAAACGAAGCTGCTGTGTTTTTGATTAAGTTTTTGGAAGCCAAGTTTCTTGATTTCCATGCCATGCTTCCCTGCTTTTCCTTCTAACAGACCTGACAGGGGAACGAGCTGCTTCACTGACGTTACCACAAGGAAGTCCAAAATGTAAAAAACCTCGGTGCTCAGCAATGATTAACTTTTTCTCCCACAGGCTACTTGTCTGTGCATCATAAAATGCGATTTTGCCTCTGCAGACCTGTTAGGAGACAAGAGGTTCGGAGCGCAGCTTTCAAGCAGGGCACCGGGCAGATGTTTCAGTTCCCAACCTGAAGAACAGGTTCTGCGGATGCAAAAGGAGCGAAACGTCTGCTCGGCATTGTTACCACCCTCCGATTCCCTTTGCCTCCTCCCACTTTGAACTTGTTACCCTGGAGCTGAACTGTTTGAACAGGGGCTGTAAAGCTGCTTTGTGATCAGAGAGCTGAGAGCCCTGAGCATGTAAAAGCGGGGCGGGATTTCGCTGCGGCTCCGCAGGTCCCTCCCTCCCTCCCTGCTGCCGGTTTTGTCCCGGCTATGAAGGTTGGACACTGGGCGCACAGGAGCTGGGACAGTCCGTCCGCACTGCCCGGCCGGGAAACACAAAGGTGTGTGCGGCGCTTGCTTTCGGCTGGCTTTGCTACTTTCTCTTGCAGCGATTCTGGTGTGCTTTTAACTGTTTTGCTCACTCTTGGGTGTTAGAAACAAAGTTTATAATAACAGCCTTATAACTGTAACAGAATTTGCTACTACTTTTGCTCTTGTCTTTTTGAAGGAAGAGGGAAAATGGAAAGAGCATCATGTCTAATGCTTTTTAAAATTTTATCGTGCTTTCTCTTGTTCATGAAAATATTCAGGAATTCTCTTAGTTCTAAATTTTTAGATTCTCTGAGCTTGAAGCTTGAGCTTAGGGATGAAGTGAACCGCATTGGTGATTCAAATTTAGACTTTACTAACTGGACAACTGCTCTTTTTAAATGGAAGACTATTGCATTCATTGTGAACAATAACCTGAGCCTTGAGCTTTCCCAGGTGTACAGAGCCAAAATGGAAACCGACTGGGATAAGAGAGGTTGGATGTAAAATAAACTTCAGGTATTTAAATAAAATACGAGTTTAGCAATAGAACATGGCTGAATCTGTGGCTGAACAGCCAACTCTTAGCTTGGGAGGAAAGACATGTGTGACACTTTGAAAAGGTATGCATGTTTTTATTTTTGAGATTTTAAATTATTTTTTTTTAAAAATTGCTCATTCTTTAGGGCAATGGAGTGATAGTTTCAGTTCTTTCCTGGCATAAAAATGTGGGTAATGATTGCAGAGATGTGGCAAATATTAAGGATGGCCAGATTGCTGGGGCTATGTGTGCTCCAAATGCCTCAGGCTTCAGGGTTCAGATGTAGTTTTTAAATATACCCTGAATCCTCAGGGTGGTAATTTCCAGAATCCTGTTCTGTTTCATGGTAGAGGTAAGTTGCCTGTTAAAAAATAAAACAGGAGTAGACTAAGAGTCACTGCTGATTGTGGTTGGTTTGAGGTAGGAAATTGATGTCATGTTCAGAATGAAGCTCAAAGTTAACTTGTTCAAAAGAATGTGATGAAAGTTTTGTCTACTAGGAGAGCTTTTTGTGTCCTAACTGAGGGTGCAGAAACCGTGCTGGGGAGAATTCCTTTATGCCCAGTGAGATTAGCTGTGAGAAACTTCAGAGAGATGGGGGGGGGTCGGTGAGTGCCGAGGACACTGAGTTATCTAAATGTGGGCAAGGCTGAGTGGTGTCAGAGCCACTGTGTTCTGGTGGCCTCAGGAATGGCTCTGGGGACAGGGAGAAATGTTAACTTGGCTCTGGGCTCTTCAGCAGGAGCACTGCTTGTTACAGACTCTGCTTCAGGCACCAAGGGTTTATTACAGAGAATAGAGGCCATGACCAGATACAGAAATATTTGTCATGGCAGAGCTGTTAACAGTGGGCTTTTTAATTCAATAAGCAATATTTTAGCAGAACTACTTCTGTCATACCCAGTTTTATAATATAAACCTCTATAACTGAATCTTGAAGCACTCAGGGCTCGCTGACTCTTATGTTTAATGACTGTTGGCAAGATGAGCTCCTATAATGCAGTATATTTTGATTATTCTCAGCCAAAGAACAAGTTTATTCTGGCTTTGCAAGAAAGGATGATAACATTCCAGTTTATAGCCAAGCTCCTTCTACATTGTCTGAAAAGGCTTTTGTTTTCATTCATTGTTTCTGTAATTTTTTCTGAATTAAAAGCTACTTCATACTTAACCCAAAGTGGCTGAGAGCGTCTTAGTGAATGGTCCTGCACGAACAACAGAACAACAAAATATTTGGTGTGCAAAGCTCTTTTAAAGTCCTGTACTCATAGTTTCAAAACAACACAATCTCACTTTTTCGAAATAAATGTTTTGAAATAAATGGTACAGAGCCTTCAGTTCCTAAATATAGCTCAAAGGGGACAACATACTTGTGAATATCACTGAAATTTGCTCTTGTTAATTTGTCCAGAGCTGAGAAAATTACTGTATAAATGAATTCGAGTGGGTCAGTGATGAGGCTGAAGAGACTTTTCAGCAAAGATAGTCTTGTGGTTATTAAGGATCATCTGAATTTACTGCAATACAATTTTCATGCACCCAAATATCTCAGTTCTGCATTAGTTATCTTTAAAATGACCCACTTCTTCCCATGATAAGCTTAAATTGATCTGACCTTAATATGGAAATAGATTCTCCAGTGTTATGCCTGAATCTTCTTTCACTTCCACTGTCTTGACCACAGAATTTGTGAGTTCATTTCTGCTCCCATTGTTACCTCTGGCCTCGCTGGATGATGGCAAACCTTGTGTCCATCACTTGTGACAATTCCTGGTGGCAGCTGGAATGTCAATACTATACATGTCACCTACTGTGACCTGAGCAGTAGGCACTGACCACACATCCAGGCTCAGCTGGCAGAGAAGGAAAGCCCTGCATGACATGAGCCAAGCCCTGTTCCAAGGGACCAGCTATTCATGGCCACTGTGTGCAACTCCTCAGCCCAGTTTTTGCTACAAGTCACTGAAATTCTAGTCTCCACATCAGTGCTTAGAGCACAGACTCTAAATCTGTAGGGAATTTCCAAACTTTTTATTCATTGTTTAATCTGTCTTCATTCTGTGGGGGTGGAGCACTTCCCCTCAGCACACGTAGGTGCACAGCAGAGTCATTGAATAGGTACCTGCACAGTGCAGGCTATGACAAACTTTACACATGCTGAGACAAAGTCCTCAGCTTCCTTCCTGCTCTTTGCTATCTGGCAGACAGCACATGAGACTGTGCAGTCCTGAGAGAAATTTTGGGTGCAGACATCAAGACAAGCATGACCCAAGTGAGGACTTCAGATCCATTTGCATCACAAGTACAGCATGAAACTTGAGAGACTGATTTTGGTGTACTTGGTTGTGATCTTGAGCCGCATTTTTTATTGTGCATCACAGCCTCACCTGTCCCTTTAACTAGGGAATGGCTCCTGTAGAATCTTCTGACATCTTAATGGTTGTCAGGGAGCTCTGGATTGCCTCAGATGTGACAAGGGAAATCAGGTGGGAAGGTGAGGGATCTTTCCATGTTAACATTCCTGGGAGAGACTGGAAGGGCTGCACAAGCTCTGGAGTTCCCATTCCCTGAGGGTGTTTGCCAAGGGCCGTTATGTAGGAACTTGCAGTAGCACCTTTTGTGCTCAGTCTGGTGCTCAGAGGATGTCTCCTCTCAGCTCTCCTTGCAGGATTAGTTACTGTAAGATTACTTAGAAGCTTCTCCCTGCCTCTTCTCCCATTCAACATAAACCCCACTCCCAACCCCTACAGCTTGTTATTCCAGATTTCCTACTGCTCTTAGATGCTGGAACGGATTCTCTGTAAGTTTTCTCTTCCCTTAACTGAAAGCATGTAATTTGTGTTTTATTTAATTAAAAATAAAATAAAAAAAAAAGGAACGAAGCCTAAGGAAACAATGGCAGCTGCAATTGAGGTGCCTGGAAGAAGTTCTATAGCCTGCAGAACAGAGCCTCAAAAACACAACTTTAGGATCAATTATAATGGCATTATTTAGTGGCATTGCTGCAAGGACTACGTGAGATATTTTCTATTTAAACAACAGGTTTTTGTCTCCTACTGTATAAAGTGACCTATCCCACTTCTTCCCCTCCTGTAATTTTAGACTGAGTGAGATGAGGTTATTGAAGTAATGTTATTTATTGACTAACCAAGTACTAAAGTCCATGATAAGGTGGAGAGTGAAGCAGAGCTGTACTTTGATATTTATTGGATCAGACCCCAAACACTTGCTGCCTTGTAATTCCCATGTGTGCACGTCATTGCCCTCTTTGACAAAATGAGGATGGATTGAGTGGTTCCTAGACCCATTCCAGCTAATAGAGATGGAGATTCATAATTTAAGAAATTGGTTTGGATATCTGGAAAAAAAAAATTAAAGTGGCAACGTCCTCTTGAAGTTGCCAAGCACAAGTGTGTTTTTCTTGTTTGCAATATCCTCTTAGTGTCTGTCTGTTGTGCTTGGCCTCCTGTGTTTGGCCCTACCAGGCATCCTCAGGAGCAAGCTGATCATTTGCCACTGCCTTGTGAAAGGGGAACACAAGTTGCCACCTTTTCTCTAACTCCCCCAGTATAAATTATTCCTTAATATCCAAGACATTCATCAGTGCAGCATAAACTGCCGTACAGAATTAGAGCAGTTTGATTAAAGACATTGTTCTTAAAAGAAATTCCTGCTCATTTGCATGAAATTAAATAAAAAAAATTTTAAAAATCAGACTTCTAGGGAGTGACCAAGCCTGACAGCACAACTGACAGCATGAACATTATTAGAATTATAGATCTGATTACAAGTGGCATTGGAGCCCATAGTCTATCTCTCCTCAGTATGACTCACAAATTCCCAAGTGCAGCAGAACCTTTTCCAGCAGTCCTCACTTTCTGTCTGTCTCCTAACAAGGAGATCTTCCTCCCCTCATTTCTTTTCTGAGGCTTTTTGTTTTTTGTGGTCTAGAGTATGAAACTTTTATTTTCAAAGTTCTTTTGAGCCAAGCTATTGGATGAGATTTAGGGCTCTGCTTAATTAGTTCCTTTTGCCTCCAAATAGAAATTGCCAGTTCTCCCTTGCTAATACAAAATGCAAATGTTCTTCAGAAGCAAGAGGCTGCTGTGTTTCCATTGTCACTTCAGACAGGTCTGGGAACTGGCTGGTGACAAGGAATGATGGTGAAACCGAGAGGGGTTTTGGCAATTCAGGATAAATAGGGCAGGGGATTACAAACAAGTCTATCCCTACAGATAGAAATTGTTACAAATTTCACATTTTGTTTCATAAAGTGAATGCTAAAGTTGTATGACGTGGTTCATACAAACCTGAAATAAATAATTTGGATTTAATAACAAGTCTGCTTACTTGCATAAGGAATATTCAGTTACATCATTCAACAAAAATGCAGGGCTCCTGCATGTGCAGCTCCAGCTCAGGCTGTAAGGGGCGGGTGAGGAAAAGCTGACAAATGTTAAGTGCTCCTTTTAAGTGGGATGACTCTGTTCTGGGTGAAGGTGAACATACCAGCCTGCCAGAAAGGTATTCTGATGTCTCTTGACTGCCTTTTCTTCACTTTCTCCTTTTTAACCGAGTTGTTTGCCATGGGACTCTACGGCACGCCAGAGTGCTGAGAGTGTGCTCCGTCCCTTGGGAAGAAGAAAGCGGGATCACACCCTAAGGTGTGGGCTCACCCCTTGTTCCACGGGGCTGGAGCAGCCTCCTCTCCTCTGGAGCAGCCCTGGCTGTGCACTGGCGTGCCTGGGCGTGCAGGTTATCTCCGTGCAATTCCCGCTGAATGGAGCTGCATTCCTTCAGATGAGCAGCGTGTCACAGGCAACCACACTGCAGCTTAAAAGCAAATCCCAGCTCTCACATTTAAATGCTTTAAAGTATTATTTTTTTCCCTCCCATTTGATGGCACTTTGATCTTTTATCCATTGATCTGTTTCCTGATCAAACTATTCAGGTTTTAGTGATGACTTGGTTTTTGTGTGTTTCATCCATGGTATCAGTGTATCTGTCCTGGGAGGATATCAGAGCTTGTCTGAGTTCTGTGGATGCCACACAAAACCTCCCTGAACAAAAGCAGGTCTTGTGGGGTTAAGCTTTATATACTACAGTGATATAAAAATGGCTAGAGAATTGTTAATGGTGTACACAGCTTTTATTGTCTGTAAGTGATATGGATCCTGCCTCTAGGGTTTTAAGTCCTTTTTTCCAAGGGAATACAGAACCTCACACAATAATCTTAGGTAGGGCTCTTAGCCTGAGCAGACAGTTTAAATCTTGTTCTTGTGGTCTGAACAGATACAGTTGCTCTCTTTTGGCTGTTTGATGTCTTCTGTCAATGAGCAGTGCTGTTCTCAGAGCTGCCGTGGTTCCTACTGTAACAGAGGTGAGGTATTTCCAGCCGGTGCAACTGATATTTTCCATCACACAACCTTCACAACAAATTTTCCAGGAAAGCCAACTGAGCTTCTTTCATTTACTTTAATAGGAAATCTGGTCCCTGAATGTTGTTCTGAGATACCAATCTGTATTTTTAGGGTTTCATTGTGTACTTTTCCATTGGCTGCTTAGGATTTATGGGGATTGGTTTGGGAAGAGGGGCTCAGCTTCTGTTCTTTACCAACATAGGTATGCTGAAGAGAGGGAGGGGAGGAAGGGAACTTTGAGGACCTGTAGGAAGCTGTAAAAGGTGGGACTGAGTGCAGGAAGAAATCTTTTGCATGGAAAGTGAAGACATTCAGAGATCAGCTGCCTCAAAGTAGCTTCACTTTCAGATCATAACAAAGCATAAAGAAAATGAATTTGACATAACTTGAGACAATAAAATATTTAACGAGCCACATCAATGTAAAGCTCATCTGCTTTCACTGGAATGATGCTGCTCTGGCACCAGCAGGAACACCCGTGCCCATTCAGTCTTCCGTGCTCTCATGGATATGTTCTTTGGTGTCTAATGAGTCACAGCGATTGAACTTCCTACAAAGGAAATGGCCTTTCAAAAAAGCCCCGAGGCAAAGAGGTGAGAGAGTCTGCAAAATAACTACCCACCAGTTCATCTTTCTGCAAAGGAAATGGGCTGATCTTGTCTTGATGTTAAAACAGTTTCATCTGTCCTGTGAGCCTGGTTCCTGGATTAATCCCAGGGTTAAACATTCAGTGCACAGGTACCAGAAATGGCACTTTGTGGCTAGTGGCTATAAAATTGTGGTCGGGAGTTGCTCAGATGACCAAAACAGATGATAACTGAGGCAGTGCCTGTCATCTGCAGAAGTACCTGCCCAGAGCAGCTCCAGAAATGCTGTTGGGTGCAGTTTTGGCTTCTTCTCTGGACAAGTTGATTTAAATCCTGACGTGCTTTCTAACATCTGCTTTGGGTTCCATTCTAAATAAAACAAGTCAACTCTATGTATGTAAGTGTATTTTTTGTATCAATTCAAGGATTAACCTAAAGGAAAAAAACATTTATTTTGGGATGTACAAAATGAATCCATGAAATGTATTAAATTAGTGAATGGAAAGATATTAATTGATTTTGCTCAGTCTAAAGCAGAATGTTTGCTCTGTATTCTTTTACCTGCTTATTTATATGTCAGGAAATTATGAAGGGACACAATTGCAGGGACAGGTGACAGCATGTACAAGAATGAGTATTTTGGGGGCACAGGATGTATTTTTGGTAATCTATTATCTTCCTCTCCTCTCAATCCAGTCAGCTTTTGAAATCTGCCCTAAGTTTATAATTTGGGTTTTGATTACTCCAGTTGTGCTCTGTAATAAAGATATTCTTTACGAAATGAATGTTACTCTATTGCAGAGCCACAGGATGCCCTGTGAGGTATTTCCCATTTAAATGTGGAAACAAATGATTGTAATGATACTGATTTTTTACAGGATAAATATTGCCAAGCACTGCTGTCCCTTGGATGAAGTTGCCATGCCTTTGGCTCTGCATAGGGGTGTTACTTCACTGACTGATGCTCCCTTTGAACAGAGGAGTTTTTAACAGCGCGAGAATGGAGAAGGTGGGGCTTGGTGAAAAGATAATGGCAGGGAGGAAGTGACTTCCCAAAGAAGCTGAATGAGGGACCAAAGACAAGGAGGGAGGTACAGCTTCACACAGGCAGATGCTCTAGCAGGGCATTCTCTTACTCATTTTTTGCTAAAAATGTCTCAAACCCCCTCCTCTATTTCTAATCACTTTAATTAATAGTGAGCTTCTTTGCACTCTCTCTTTAAAATAATGTCAAACTGGATCTGTGCTTTCACAACAAAACATGTTAGGGCAATGTTTCAGAGCTCAACTTGTAATTACAAACTGAAGGAGACTCCCAGAGATTTAAACAGTTACCAGCACTAAGTAGGATCCCAGGTTTCTGTCTGGTGTGATTGCTGTTTTGGAGGGAGGCTTCTTTGACCTTCTTTCTCTGAGGAAGGTATCCACTGAAAGTTTTGGAAAGGTGAGTCCTCTGTATCCAGTGGGCAGAAGATGGGTAAGGAAAGGGAAAGGGAATGCCAGACAGTGACAGAGATACAGGATGGAGACAGCTGACAACAGGTAAGAAAGAGGAGCAAAGATCTTTAAAGGTTAGAGATGGAAGTGAATGAAAGAGCCATCATCAGGCAAAGTCCTTTGGGAATGTACCCAATACAATCACTTGTTGTGCAGAATGACTGAGTTAAGTGTATGTGTACATATTATATCTGTGTGTTTGTGTGTATAAAATTATTAAACCCCAGCATGAGTACTTTGGCTTCTGGAGAAGTTGCTGCTGGCAAAAGTGGAGCTTTGTCTGCCTGTGGAAAATCCTGGGGTGAGGGAAGGAAGCATTGGTGCCTTCTGTCTGCTGAGCTCAGTCCATTCTGCATCACATAAGTATGTTCCTGTAGTAAATATCTCACAGTTAAAGTAACTTCCACTATTTAAAAACTGTCTTCTCCAGGGTAGCCTCATGCAAGAAGCACTGGGAAAATACACGGAATGTTTGTAACTCCTGTGCTCCTGGGAAGGGCCCTCACATCCATCCTGTCAAGACTGAGCTCCAAGGTTCTTTCTCCACATTGATGCTCCAAATTCTGTTGTTCAATGAGTGGAATATGTGTCAAAAGAATTGAAGCAGGACAGTCTCCTGAATGTGGAATTCCAGAGAAGGCACTCACTGGCACTTCCAAAGCAAGCAAAGCAGCATTATCCTGAAATTGTTGCTTTTTCTTGGATATTTTCATTGCTTGACTGAAACTTTCTGCAGATATCTGCGCTGAAGTGCTTTGTTTGACTTGGAGCAAGCACTGTTGCTAGGCTGCTCTGAAAGTTTGAGATGGCTCTGACTTCTCCAAAATCTGTAGCAGGGGATTTGACACAAAGAGAAGAATGCATTCTCCAAGAGGGAAACTGCTGCCATTTCCTCTCTGCAAACATCCTCACAGTAGGTGAGTGGAAGGGGCCATCCTTTCATCTCATAGTTTGGTATTGAAAACGCACTCTTTTCTTCTTCCCCAAATTTACTTTTATTGCATTGATATTTCATATGGGACTGCCAGTTTTCCTTAAATTTGAGGGAACTGTGCTTGTATATTCCTCAGTCCCTTTTTCCTGTGTAATTGGTATTGTGACTAGAATTTGGGTGAAGTGTACTAAAAAAATCCCCAAAACAACCACTGCCCTGTACACTGAGGATAACTTTAAATCGATCTTTCTTCTGTCCTTGCTTTCACAGTCTGTGAAGGGATCTTAATGTGTAGAATTTGTAAAACTTGTGAAAAATGTAAATTAGTATCCTGGGATGAGACTGACAAGAGATTGCAACTTTTTTCCTTGATTCTTTCCAGTGCTTCTGGAAAATCTTTCTTGAACTTGATGAGACTGGGATTTATAGTGCCTCAGGTTGTGGCTCTGTGCCATGGAGTTGTCTGAACTGAGCTGGGAGATGCAGAGCTCAAAGAATAACTCTTGTTGGCTGTTGCTCTTTTTTCAGTGTTGACAGCTCGTGCAGGGAAAATGAGCTCTTCTCTTAGGGAGCTCTGGAGATTACAGATGTGATTGTGCACATCAAGTGTAGACTGGAGATTGGGTAGGAGGGAGGGAATTGTGCAACTGATGTCTGTGGCAGATGAATTTGTGCTATGGGAGACATCTGAGGGAGGAGGGGCTGGGTTTTTTGCATTTAAAATAAATAAAAATAGGAAAAGATTATTTAACTTATTATTTAAATCAAAACTTCATTTATTCAAAACAGGACTCATTTGCTTGAAATATATTTAATTTACTGCCTACAGTCATGAAGTAGACAGCACTAAAAGTTTTTGCTGGGTTTTCACAAGACCTAATTTTGTAATTTTGGTTAAATACCCAGCAATTGTGCGATCAATTTTGCTTTCTGTTGGCTTACAATTTGTACTGATAAGTATATTCTTATTAACTGAATATATTTATATTGTAGGTGTATTAAAAATAGCCTGTCGATGAAATAATCAATCCATGATTGATTTTCATTATCCTATCCTTCTCCTTCTCACATATTTACTGATGCTAGTTTTCCAAGTAGAGCCATCAAGCCATTGTCTAAGTTATCATTAAGTGTGCTTCTTTCCTTATATTGAATTGCAAGGAGTTTGGAAAGGCAAAATGCAGAAATTTAGATGTGAAATGGGTGTATTGCATGTATTGCATCATTTGTGTGTTCTGGCACTACAGAAGTGAGGTGATCTATTCCAATTACTGCTATATCACACAAACTGACTGTTTGGGTACTCATTTTTTAGTTGTGGGGTGATGACTCCTGGATGAGCATCACATATTCCTGTAGATGAAGCTCTGTCAGTGTGCAAACTTAGGACAAAGTGCAAAAAGGCAGGAATAGCTGGAGGGAGAGAAAGTCTGCATTGTGCCTGGGCAGCACTTCCAGCATTCCAATGCAAGTGGGTCTGGACCTAAACAAAAGCTGGTCTGGGCTCAGGAATCCCTTTGCAGGCTGCTTCAGAACACCCACTTGAGCCTGGCCTTGACTCCCTCATTAACTCTTTCCATGGCTCTGTTGAAATGCAGCTCTGATCTGGTTTTGCCTCTGCACTGTGACAGACTGAGGCACCTGCACAGACGTGACAGAGACACTGCTGAGTTGCTGCCTGGAGCAGCCTGTGCCTTCAGAAATAACATTTCAGCTTTGGCAGGCCCAGGTTGCCAAATGCAACGCTTCTCTTTTTGTATTTGGCAGAAAACTTAGGGAAGGACAGAGCTGGAGAGTTGAACCACCGGTTGCAATAACTCCCATGAAGTTAATTAAGTGCCCCTCAACTGATCATTTGGCCCCACAGTATCATAGTTACCTGCAATATCCTTCTGTGCTTACTCATCTTCAGTGGCTTGGAACTCTTGGCACTCTTGTGCAGCTTTCTGATGTTTCATCAATTGAGACATTTTTCAAAACCTGTTGCTTTTTTGCAGTAAAATCTCCACTTTTCTGTGTAGGCTGTACATGGATGAGGAAGCAGATTGCTATGTAAAAAGGAAATTTGAGTGGAATGCAATTAACTTTTACATAATTTGGTTATATATAATGCCATTAGTCCTTATTACAGCAGCATTGGGAGAGTCCAAAATCAAGAAGGGATATGGCAAATTCAGTAATCCTCTATTTTTCAAATATGCTCTGGCATGTCTAGACTCACTTTTCCTTTGTAATCTGATGAAAGAGTGTTGTGCATAGACATGCAAAATCCTGTTTGCTGAGATATGTGGTACATCAGATTAGCCTGGAGAAGCACTTAAGCTGGCCTTCAGCTGGGGCTTCTACATCTGCCTGGCTGTGAGCAGCTGCTGTCATGACAGGGCTTGGGTTGGGGCATCTCCAGAGGTCCCTTCCAACCCAAAGCACTCCCTGGCACAAGCTGAGCTGAAGAACAGACATTCAGGTGATATTTTGTGAATTGGCACCAGCTGTCTGACAGGAACTCCAATTAAAGTTAGATTTCTGTGAAACTGCCCATTTATTTTAAAAATAAAATGTGACCTGATGCTGCAGTTCTGCTTGTTCTGCATGTACCAGGGAGCGAAGGAAGAATGGAACCTAGTTTAGGTTTGGGTTTTGTTGGTGCAGTTTGAAATCTAGTCTGAACAGACACACTGTTATTCCTTTAATGACTGAACTCAAACATGTCATTCTCTTCAATTTGGTATGACACAGCTGGTGGTGCTACAAAATTGTGACACCAAATTCTGGAGGTTTTGCACAGTCTCAACTGACAGTTATGTTTTCAACACCTTTTTTCCTTCCTGAATGGAGGACAAGGCTGTAGTGTAATGAGCACTGAGAGCTGCTGTTTGTCCTCCCTTTTGCTGCAGAGGCAGAAATGCACAAGTGAGGTTTGCAGAATGCACAATTGTTTCCTTTGTTGGCAACATCAGCTTATACACATTTATGTTAATGAGTCCACAGACTGTTGTAATGAAGATATGAATCTAAGGACACAATACTGGACTGCTCAGCAGATCCAGATTCTAGTTCTGATTCTGCCTTCTTGTTTGGCTCTTTTTGTAACTTCATTTCATCCTTATGTTATCTCTTATTCTGATTATAAATGGGAACTGCTGTTCCTGTACAACAGACACTTGTCACTCATGTTTATGTTTTTTTTTATGTGTTCTGGAATACAAATAATAATAATGTCCAACCTCAGCAGTTCAGAACTGAAGTAACTCTGGTAAGATCTAGGGAGTGATAATAGTGGGTGCTGATATCAGCTGCTTGGGAACTGTTCTGCAACGTGCAATCTGCAGACCATAGAGGAGTCTGACCCTGCAGGTTTTTAATCTTGGGTGGTGGTGGCCTGGAGTAGATCTGAGGACTGGTGGAACAGTGAAATTGAATCAATTTTCAGTTTGTGAATAAGGCTGGTTTCAGATGTCCAGCCTCATGTAGAATTTTTTTAATACTGTTCAAGTCTTAGAAGGAAAATTGTTTGAAAGCATTCAGTCTTTGAGCATTTTTATATCACATTAAGAGATGACAAAATTATAAGAAATTGTCCCTTTTTGTGAAGCAGAGTGCATTGTAAAGGACAAGGAAGTGTCTTGAGGTCACTGCAGGCAGAGGTGACCTTGGCTGGGGCTCAGCACCCAAGGGCAGCTCTCAGCTCTGTCCATTCATTCACACTCCATAAACACATCTCCTGCACCCAATGGAGGGCAGCGATTTGGGAATCATGTAAGGCACAAAGTACCTGGAGGATGTCTGGCTCCTTGCTGCCAGGAACTCAGGCTTAGGAGTCCAGAATGAACCACTGGAGCCCAGACCTTGACCTTAATTATGACTGTGCTTAAGAATCTTATCTTTCAGCTGATGTGACTCAGATTTCTATTTCCTGTCTTTGAGGAATGTCTATTTGTTTCCTCAGTGATTTTAGTTTGAATCAAGTGAACTTTTCAAGCCTTGCCATTTAGCCCAAATAGATTCAACAGGTAATGAAAATGTCTAAGGCTTTCTAGATCAACTTCTTTCTTAGTTTGTTTTTTTGGTTGGGATTTTTGTTTGCCTGTTTTTTTTTGATAAAGTGCATTGTAATATAATTTTTGGAGGCACTGTGCCAAGATGCCTAAAGGTGTTTAGTCTCCTAACTCCTATTCAGGTTCAGACATTCCTGCTGCAATCTTTTGGAAGGAACCTAAATACCAATGAATTGACACCTGCTATGGAGCAGGGAGGTATCTGCTTTGTCTCCAGCTTACACAGCCTCTGTGATTTTGTTTTAGCATCAGGAAATACTAATAACCACCTGTCTGTCTCAGTGGAGTTTGTTAAGATAAATGTTGAGAAAGTTGTAAATCTGACACAAAAAGCAGTGGGCACCACAGAGGTGCTTCTGATGGAGCTCTGCTTTGTTGGTCCTTCTCCATGGTCTGTAGGAATATTGCAGTTTGGCCTCACCTTTCTTTACTCTGTGCTGGTGAATCATGAGGCTGTAATAAAAAGGGGAGCGTTACCTGGATACTCAATTTATGTGGCAGCACTGCTTCTCCTGTAAAAGTTAACTGAGGAAAACAAGATAAAAGGCGCTGACTGAACTCTGTTGCAGAATAAGTGGTTTTTTTTTCTGGATTAGAAACTGAATCACCTGAATGTTACCATCTGTTTCCACTTCTTTCTTCTCTTCTGCCCCCTCAAGTGTTCCTTCCCTATCTCATGTATCTGCTGCTGCCTGTAAAGATTTTGGACACGTGTAGTGGAAAATGGGACAAATCCAGCGGAATAAACAGCACCGTGCGCGCCCCACTGCCGGTTCAGGACATCGCTCATACAATGGGCTGTATCGCTATTGCCATCTGCTGGGTGAGCGTGTGCTCGTGGTCACACAACCTCCATCCTGCCAGAACCCAGGGCTGGGAAGTTTCAGCTGCCTCAGAACCAGCTCAGTGCCGCTGCTCCTGGAGGAGCTTTTGTACCTGGCATCCCTGGAGGGTTATTAACCAGGGTAACTACTACTTGTAAGCACTGCTCCTTGCAAGGCACTATAAAAGTTCTTGATAGATGTGCCTGGTAGCAGGGAAGTTACCCTGGTTTGATCCTAATAACAGTGAAATAGGTAAAAATCATGCTCAGTCAGATGGTTAGAATAAGTACAGTATGTTTAGAGGTAGTAAAGCAACTTCTGGATTGACTGAACCAGTGCTGGAGCAATTAAAAATAACGTCTTTATAATGCTGCGAGAGGAAAAATATGTTCCTTTCATTCATTCATATGAGTGCTCAGCCTGTGTGTTGTCAGAGATGGGAGGGGAGGAAATCCAATAATCCTTAACAAAGTGCAACGATATTGGCATTATCTGTGGGAAGTTCTGGAGATGCTGCCATTAGCTGTGAATAAGCCTGTCAATCAAAGCCACTCAGGAGGATGCTGCTCTGAGAGGCTCTGTAAACAGGAGCTGAGTCTCTCCCTCTTACACTTGCTCACAAGCAAATTATTTGTATCTGCTGATAGTTCTGGTAAACTTAATTCACCTAAAAGCCACCAAATGCAGGCACAGCCAAGTGACTACTAGCCTGTGTGTCTTACAGCATGACTGGCTTTGGTTTGCATTTGGAGTTTAGCAAATAATTTTTAAAAAATCCTAGCACAATCCCTCACTGTGATACTGTGAACGTCTCTGGCTTTTGGTATTACTCATCTCCCCAAACATTTCAATGCCCTTCATCTCCAAGCAGTGTTCTATTTATCTTCACATCAGAATCTTATCTGTCAGTTTGATCTGAGGTTGAATGCTTCATCAGAGAGAGGAATGCTTTGTTTCTTGAGAGAACAAATTACTCCAGTTGCCTTCTGAAGCAAACCATAGTGGTTTTCTACAGTTATCAAACTACGAGGAACCACTCGATTCGTGGCTGCTGCCATCTCCGAGGCAAATCCAGGATCCTTCATCTGCATTGCTGGCTCTGTAGAGAAGAAGGGAGAATATTCTTGAACTCATGATCTCAGAAGTACAAACCATGAGTTAAACCTGTGTAGCCACTGTGAAAAGAAGCTGTTCTATTATGGCCCTTTTATGCTGAAAATGCTCTGCACAAAATAGAAGAGCTGTGAATAGCTTAGAGAGAAGTGAGTGAGATTATTTTTGACAATATCAGAACCACTGATATTTCCCTGAAGTAATAATCTTTTCCCTGCTGAAATGCTTAAGTTTTAGGCAATTGGCTCAGTGAAGAAGACAATAGATTTTAAACGTGTTTAGAGACTATTCTAATCCCCTTAACTGGTGTCTCTCTTACTGAACTGAAAGGGGGATGTTGATTCCCAGTAGGCCAGCAGGATTTGTGATTGGATCTAGGGAAGAAAAAGCTTGAGGTTTGTGTCACAGTGAATGAAGTGTGTGTTGACATATGCAGGTACTTAGAATGTGTGGGACCATTCAGTGAAAGTCAGAGGAAAGTCATTCCAAGAAAGTGTGCTCCAGTACCAGGCAAGTCTTTGGAACAGTGACAGATGCAGGAGCTGGGCTGCTGTCAAGATAATGCTCAAAAATCAAGAAATGAAGCTTAATGAAAGTTCAAAATGCTCATTTGCTAGAATTAAATATGAAAATAGAAATATGTTAGAAGCATTAGCATTCAGATCCATGATTACAGAACAGGTTTTGTCCTCATTTACCAGCAGAAAAAGGAATAGATGGACTACAAAGTGCTGTTTGAAGTAGGGGGGGAAAAGGGTTTGTGCTTAATCCTGCATGCTGTTCTCTGGAGGAAAATTGTTAGTGAGGAAAATCTAGTTAATTTGATTCGTTTTTCTCATAGACCTCTAAGTAAAAATTTGCATCAGAGAGGTTTTACTGTGGGCAGGGATTAAAAAGTTAAAACTCTCTCAAGAGATGCAAATATCTACAGGGTTTTATATATACATACATACACACATATATACATATATTCATATGTTTTTATGTATATCATAGTTTCCCAGGAAAACACTAAACTTGGGGAAACCTTTGCAGACCTGTTTGAGTGTGGAACTGGCTGTGGGGTGATGTTACTAAACTGTGTTTCGTTTTTAGAACAGGTGGTTGAGAAAGTGAAGCAAGATCATTTGTTCTTACCTGACTGAGAACTCCCTACAGAGAATGAACAGGATTCTGTTCTGTTACCTTCAAAGTGTTTGGGGATGAAGGTGGTACACACAGGTGTATCCACATTTCATTCTTCTAACAGCAGTGAGTTTGGTTTTGTTGCAAATAATTCTGTTCAGTTTTGGATGTTCAGGGTTAGAGGTGTTAAATGCTCTACCTGAAGAATCAGCAAGCATTAGTTGGTGGAGAATAAATCCCTATTAGAGACCTCTGTAAGTTTTAGAAGCCGTAGGGACTGGGAAACAAAGAAAACTTTAAAGAGTTCAGAGAATTTGTACCCCTTAGTCCCTCTGGCATAATTGAACAGGGGCAGCTCATGTAGTTGTAGGAAATCATGGCTGTGGTGGTGTCTGATGTAGTTCCCAGTCAAGCAGTGGAGGAGAAAAGCAGAGTAAATCTTAAAAGAAGGACCATGAGCATTAAACAGCTGTCAGAGAGAATCCCCTGTTGCCTTAGAGAAGCAGACATTTCAGTGTCAATTGACCAGTAAGGAGCTGTCAGTCAGCGAAGAGTTAATTGCTCCAGCAAAAAGTAGTTTAGATAAAATCCTACCTCTCCTCTCTCCCCCGCTTCCTCGGTGTTGTGTAGAGGAAAGGAGCTTGTGCATCACAAAACGGGCAGTGATTCCTCAGTGCCTGAGCTAATAAACGGGATGAAATTCAAACTGCCTTCTCACACAGACACAGAGAGAGACTTGCAGAAGAGGGAGCAAGACGGAGGGAAAATGCAGAGTATTTTTACTTCCTAACATAGGCAATTGAGAAAAACACTCTTATCTCTACAAGATGATGGATTTAGGAAGCCCATCGCAGAAACACAGTAGGTGGATTTATTCTTTTTACAGCATCCACTCGAATGTTTGCTAGAAGATAAATTGTTCTTGTGCTTGTGGGCTCAGTTGTTGTTCAGTAGTACTTTCATAACATCACATTACTCTTCCTTTTCCTCACTTGCTCAGAGACATTCAGCCATTTGACCCTGTTTGTTGGAGGATAATATTTTTTAGATCTTATCAGCTCACTATAATTTCAAAAGATCTTTTATATTTAAGAAGGCATGTTTTATTAATTACGGCCATAGTATCTAGATAAATCCAAAGACTGCTTGAATTGAAAATCCATTCCACTTACAGCAAATGAAACATGTATTGCTTCGGAGAAATGATAATGCTAAGGACAGAGCAATTCCCAATTCTCTGAATGAATTGTTTACTCCAGAGCAGTTTCAGTAGCTGTAGACATTGCATTTGAGTGTGCCTTGCAAAGTTTACTGATGGAGGACGGGAAGGTTGGCTTTTAAACAACAGAAACTCCACCACCATGCACTGTGCTAAACTCTGCCCATCATTTCTTAATGTCATTACTCATTACTGTGTGTGTGGAATGATTTCTGCTGCTGCACAGTGCTGATGTTCCTGTGTTCTCTCAGTGATTATACAGGAGCTCTGCTGGTGTAGATTATGCTGACCAGGTTTGATTGTGCAGTCATCTCCTCTTTACCTGTGGTACACAGTTCATTAAAGCCATTCCCGTGTGCAGTTCTCAGATGGTTCTGCAGTGCTGTGTGTTCCTGGGGCTCTGTACATGCATTTGTCAGCTGCATGTCTCATGGCAAAGTGTGTTTGTGCAGAGGGGGCTGTTCTCCGGTCTGTGTCTGCTGGAGGTCCATGCCACTGCATCACTAATGATGGTTGTAACACTTCAGGTACCCTGGGTGATGAGCCATTTGGAGGAGATAATTAATCATGTAAATGACTGACAAGTAAATTACAGCCAGCCCTGAATGCATCTCACTGTTAGAAGCACCTGCAGGCATTCAGGTGCTGCACAAGCCAGGTCCTCAGCTCTATTCTGCATTTTCCTCTCTCTGTGGGCTTTATATAACCTTCCCCACTCATCTCACATGCATTTGCACAGTCCTACTGAGATGATTAATCCTCAGCTGGAAGAGCTTTTTTAATAGTACAAGTACCAGATATTGGATTCAAGCTTCTTACAGACAGTGTAGGGATAAATTCTGGATTCTCTGCACAGCTTATTGTGGTTGTGATGTCCTGTAAATGTGGCTGCAATATCAGAGAGACTTTGCCAATAACTATCACCAGAAAATCTCTGACTTCTTCACTGTCTGTTTCAGAGCCTGATTTGTTTTCCTCCCTGAATTCAGGTGACTGGACAGGCTGTGCTCTGAGCAGTTTGCTGTTTGCTTCTCAAAGTTGTGAACTGACTGCAAGTACCACACAAGATGTGCAGATTTCCTACCTTGGTCAGAATAAAATTTAAAGCAATAATAAAAGTTAAAATTATAAGGGAGTTGTGAAAATTCCCTACCTCCTTTTCGTTGTGAAAGGTGCAGCATAAGTAGGTAATTTAGGGACAAGAGACAATGCAGTGACAGATTGTGCCATTCATTTTTATAGCAGAGATATTGCTGTTTTATCAGTCTCCAGCACCTGAACAGATGATACTTATCTCGATGGATGAGATGCACTTGCTTGTGAGAAGTGAGGTTCGGTCAAGAAGTGTCTCTGGAAGACACTACCTGGATTGGCACAGCTTTTTGTGTCTTGTAGTTCATGCAGTGCACTGTGCACTTGAATCCTCGTGCCCTTCTACCCGGTGGGACATTTGCAGGTCTGTTTGCGTTTCTGTGAGGACCGCACAGCCGGTGGTTGTGCTGCTCTCAGCTTCCCCTCCTGCCCTGGGCAGTGCGCTCTGGGTGCGGCTCTGGGTGCGCGCTCCGTGCGCCCGCAGCGCATCCCGGCGGCAGCGAGGGAAAACCGCGGCATGGGGGAGCGGCTGTGCCCTCCTGAGCGCCGCTTCCGAGGCCACACCGAGCGCTGTTCCCAGCTGGGGCTCCTCAACACTTGGTGATGTTTCCAACTTGAGATCCAGCAGCGCTTGGTCCCAAGTGTCAGCTCTGGAGCATGTGATGCGCAAGCTTATTATAAACTTAGAAACTTCTTCAGCAGCTCTTCTTCACTTTTTTTCTTATTTGCAGGCTTTGTGTTTTCAAATGGCATCAGTTCCCCTGACTGAAAACTCTGTTAGTGAAAATTAAAAACTTATTTCTGGTGAGAATTATCAATTCACTTGTGACCTTCACTCCCAGTTCAGACTGACACAAGATAGTGGAGACCTTTGATACCATGTGCTTCTGGCAAGATTTTCATTTGGTATTTCATTCTTTCCCCGTGTTTCTGGGCCAGCTTTCATGCCATGCCCCTGCTGTTCAGCCATTCATGTTCATAAGAGGCTAGTTCTAACCCTCTTAAAAAATAAAACCCTGTTGAGGTCAAGCCTAGCAGCACAGCTTTGATGCTTGCTGCTGTAGCAGAGAATTCAAAGTTTAGTCCCCCACAGTTCTCTCTCCTCAGAGCAGTCTCTTCATTTATTCATACATTATTAACTGGTGATTTGAGTAACAGATGCGTATGGGGGGGCATCCATAATTTATTACAAGGATGAACAAACTGTGGCCTGTGGACAGTGAGGACAGGCTGAATTCCCTGTGCTGGTGGGGGCAGGGGTTTTCCTTAAAGACAGACAGGAGGGTTTCATGCACTGGGACCTTTGGGCACCTGGGAGTAAGATCAGCTTTGAGTGAAAATTCTGATCATGGAAATTTCCCAGGGCTGTGCCTGAGAGGGCAGAGCAGACATAAAGTGGGCACAGGGTATCACTAAGAACAGAGAAGCTGCTGCTTGCAGGTTAATTTTTTGCTGCTCAGACTGCTAATCAGATAAACTGACTTCTGTGCTTTCATTTAATCAGTGGCAAATAGCTAAAAGGGGTGACTGTAATTGTAATTTAGCGGTGACAGGCACAGATATGTGCAGAGAATTGACTTGCAGCAAGCTCCTGTGCTAAGGCAGGAACTGCAGCACCTCTGTACCATTTGTAGGACAGCCCTGGCATGTGACAAGGCCTAGACTTGTGTCTCTTGAACCCTCTTATTTGGTCTGCTGGATTTTGGGTCAGGTTTATGTGACTTTTCTATCTCCAGACAGGAAGTACTTAAAAAGCTCATCTTTTAACTGCAAGACTTAGGTCCAGAAAAATTTTATACTAAGCATCTTAACCAGAGGTGGCTTGAGCAACTTGAATGAAATCACTTACTTTGGCTCTGTGGAGTTTCCCAAATGGGAAATGCTTTGTAGAGTAGATTTTTTTAGATTTGTTTCTTATGTCAGATTAAAAACAAAAAAGTATTTCACTGAAGGTTCAAATAAACCTATTTTTTTCAGTTTTAGAACAAAATGTGCAGATTTTTGCATTGTTTTAAACATCTCATCTCATCTAAATTTATGTATATCTAATCTATACTACAAACTACCAGGTACATCTAATCTATCATATATATAAGTAATATATACTATATATTATCTCATGTGCTTTTTAAGCCAGTAAATATTTTGATGAACCAAAACCTGTTGATTTAAAATACATGACTTATTTTGGGAACTTTCCTTTGTAGAAATCCTGAAAGAAAACCTTTCCATTTCTTGTCACAATTCTCTACTGCAACACTGCCCACTGATACTTCCAATACCTGAAAGAAATCTAAGCAAATATAGTTGTCATAAGACATGAACTGTGACTTGTAATAGCAGTAGAATAAATATAATTGCTGAAAGAAGAAAAGGGACTTTTGGAACAAACCCTTCCAGTCCCATATGTTTTAATTCCGCCTGTGCCAGTCTGCATTTGTGTCATGGCTGAGTTTTTGGTTCCTTCACGAGGTGATCCAAAGGAAGACTTTGGCACCCTTAGTGGCTCTTGGAAAGAAACTTGAGTTTTATTCTTGAGTTTCTTCCATTTCTAACTTAAAGCCCATCTGTGAAAGCCCAATATCCTGGGTTAGGATTTTTCAGCACACGTCTGTTATAATATTCTGATATTTTTGTGCAAACAAATGGCAATGGTGGCATTGAAGGAACTGAGGCACAGTCAGTTCTTTCACTGTTGGGTTTTATTAATAAACAGCAAAGATCAAAATGCCACTTTTAATGGTGTTCTCATGGCAGTGTGTGTGTTAAAACCAACACGTGTGTACAATTCAGCTCTGGAATTGGAGCAATCCCGGCTCTATCCACACACAGTATGTGGCACAGAGCTCCCTGCAGCAGGCTCTGCGAGGAATATTTACATCCCAGACGGGAGAAGGACACAACACATTCCCTGAGCAGGGCATTACCTGGTACCTGAGCACCAAATAAACCACAGCTGAGGGGAGGAAATCGGGGAGCAGGAATTGCAGCCCCCCAGAGGCTGTGTGAGAGCCCAGCAGGAGTGACCTGGAGCAGGGAACGAGGCTGTGACTCCACGGAGCGGCTCGGGCAGAAGATGTGGAGCTGCCTGGGGATGACAGGGCACATGAATGCAATTACTTTTCACAATAAAATGGACTAGGTATTTTGTAATAGTCTCTGACTGACAGCTGGGAGAAGAGGGATGAAAGGCAAGGTACCTGAACTAGCTTGCAGGTATGAAACAGAGCTCAGGATTTTAGCTGTGTAACGCAGTTTAAATTCCACATCTCTCTGCATCTTGCAGAGAAACCTAATTTTTTTAAATCTCCACAGGCTTCTCGGAGACAGAAGATGCTAATTTTAGAAATGTGGCAGCTCGTCTTCTTCCCCACCCCCTTCCATTTGCTGCCAGAATGCTTAACAATCCAGTAAACAAGCTGTAGGAAAAAGGGGAATAACCTCAAGAGCCGAGGTTGGTGTTGGCCTCTTGTCCGTGGCATTTTTGGGGAAGGATCTGCCCCCTGCCCGTGGGTCTTGAGTTTGAAACCGATTTAAAAATAGAAGAGTAACAGTTGAACTGACGGTGGAAAGAAGTATTTAAAGGTGCAGTAATCGTGGCTGGCAGCCCCTTTGCTGACCTGATTAATTCTGCACCAGTACTCAGGATAGTCTAAATTAAAGCATTGCATAAGGAGAGTGCTGGGAAGAAAAGGAACAAGCCCGAAAATTTCTCGTAGAACTTGGATATCTCATTTTTGGTTTCTCTACACACCGAAAACCTGACACAGAAATCTCACGCATCTGCTATAGGAGTTTGTTCTCATTACCAAATACAAAGTACACTACAAAAAGATCTGAATTGAGATACCTTTTTACTGTGCAAAAAGGTGAGTCAGTTCCCCTTAATGAGTACCCAGAGTCCTAATTAGTGCAGATAGTGAACAATAATTTCCACACTCTATACAGATCTTCTTGTATTAATGCATCTTCATCTTCTGCTTCAATCTTGTGTGGGCAAACAAAGTTTAGACAATGTTTATCCAAACCCAAATGTATTATAGTTGCAATCATCTAATTATCTGGCCTTAGAGTGCAAATTGTTTTATCCTCATTTTGGCAACAGGTGGAGTGATCTGAGTGTGTTAGGTAGAATTTTCCTGATGAAACTTTTTTATTTAAGAACTTCTGATGCAAAGTGCCCAAAATTTCTTTGGCTTAAGAAGACCCAGCATTTCTCCACTATTATTATGCAAGTCTTTTATTGTACCTGCTCTTGTGAGCACTTGAAGCTGTGTGTGCATAAATATATAGGAAAATGTTTAAAATTAGGCATTAATTACTGCTTCAGAGCATCTGTATGACTAAAAGTTTTGTGTTAAACCTACATAAGACACATGTGTGTGTCCAGTCTAGAAAATCTGCTATTTTTAAAGTAGGAAATATGAGGCAGTGAAGTGTTCATTACATTCGGAACACGTGGATAATAAATCTGCTTAAATTTAACATGCATCATAATTTCAAACACCCTCGAGTGTCTGGAAAGTTTAACAAAGCATGAATGCCTCATCTACTTTGTGCCTGCACAGAGCAATGCATTTATCTTTTCCAATTTATTTGGGACAATGGAGCAGAGTGCAGCACAGCTGTTTTCTATGGATGCAAGCATATGTGTGTTCTATTACTAATTAGTAATCGATTCCACCCCACCGTGCATTTTTCATGGCTCAACTGTCTGAGAACTGTGTCTGTGCTCAGAAATCCATGTCACAGTTGTGACTGAATGAATTGCAAGTTTTGATTTTGGGAGAGAATTAGCTCAGGAGATTTTGTCATATGTGTCAGAGTGCTGTCTGCTGAAAAATGAAATGATTAATTTATTTCTTCACTCCATTTCTGTCTTGATTATCTCATATCTTGTCCCCAGCACACACCGAAGATGTGATTTACCCTGAAGCAGGTTATTATCTGTTAATAGGGACAATCCATGTTGTTTAGGCAGCCATGATTCTCTTCTGGTTTGTGCTTGTTTTGTGCCTTTTCCACAGCTCTCCCACAGTGCTGACACTGGAATCTCAGAGGCAGCAGAGCTTTGCAGACAATGGGCTGCAGGGTGGAAATGTGTCAAAAGCAGTAACAGGACCAGGAGCAGGGAGCTGTGAGCAGGCTCCCTCCACTACTAACAGCAGAAACATGGAATAAAGCAACTGTGCTGGGCTGCATTCAAGCAAGAATATTAATGCATTTCTATTTTTAAAGGGAGGAAAAAAGATTGCGTGGAGAAACAAAGGGATCTGAGGTAATTTAACTTTAATCTTTGTGAGCTGTGTCTCTGTTGCTTGGATGCATCTGGGGTAATCAGACTCACTGGAGTAACTGAGGTGTAGCACCTCACTGGAGGAGTTGACAAAACTAACTAGAAAAGACAGGGAAAGTATTGTGAGGGAGGAACTACAGTCCCAGAGAAGGGAAATGATCTCCAGGATCATACTTCAAACACAACTCCTTCCTAGGACACCTGGAAGATCTGCCTGCCCTAAGGTGTCCAGTTCCCAAGGGCAGGTAGGTGTTTGCCTGACAGCTCTGGCTGTGCAGAATTCCTACATTTGGGAAACAGCTCTGGCTGCAGGTGAGGCACTGCCAGAGCCACGCACCCACTCTGCAAGGCAGCTTTCACTGGTACTGTGGGCTGCTTGTAGTTTGTCAGATATTCAATGATACCACAGTAAGAGCAATTGTGCAGCAAGATATAACACAGAGTTTGACTTTTCAGTTATAAAGCTTGGAGGGACAAAGAGGACCAGCAAGCCAAGGGATCTTTACATTTTCCTTTTAGTGATCTGCAGAGAAGTAGCAGGAATTCCAGCAGCAAACACATCTATCTGTCTGCAGCTGTCACTGCAGCACCTCCAGATTTTATCACTAGCACAGAGTACAAACTACTTATTGAAGTGTTTTTGTTTAAACAAAGCTGGCCAGCCAATTATCATTCCCTCATTTTCAGATTGTTAGTCAGAAGTTTGAAAACATGTTGAAAACTTGTTTATAAAGCACCGCAGGAAACAGAAGAGCTGCAGAGAGGCTCATGGTGTGTGTGAGGCTGGGGTTGTGGTGCTGTGGACTGCTCCTATCACTGAAGTGGTTGAGAACTCAGGATTAGTTCAGTCTGGTTGGTAGCTGAGCTTTACTTCTAAAGACTTTCTAAGACCCTAAGATCTATTTGAAACTGGTTTTGCTTTCTTTCATTACTGCCTTTCCCCCTTCTCTGCTAGACATGAGCATCTTCCCATCTTATGTAACACAGAGTTTCTTGGAAGAATGTGTGTTCCCTGAAAACCTCAAACAGCCAAGATGATTTATGGGTCTATAAGAAAATAGGCCACCAAAACACTTCAGCTCTTCTAATCTCCAAATCAGAAAAAGATCTAAGACTGAAATAATAAAGATTGTAAATGTTTATTCCGAAACTGTGTGGTGAAAAAGTCAGGTTAAACCAGCTTGGTTCAAACAACTTTCTCAGTGTTCTCTTTCCTTCTGGTGTTCAATAGAAGTTTTGGGAAAGGGGGATGAAAGGGAGAGCCAAAGGAATGGTTGTTATCTCTGTTATAAACAGGCTGGTGAGCCCCAGGGAGGTGAGCTGGTCAGGGGCAGAGCGTTTCAGGAGCAGGTGCAATTTAGCTGTTAAATTTTGATTCCTGTCCTGCTGTTGGACACATGACAGGGTGTGAGCCTGAAGGACATTACCTTAGTTCCTCTACCTGAGGAGAAGCAGAAGGCAATGGACAGCACACAGTACCACAGTGTCTGATTTTATTATAGAAAGAGTCACAAAACTTATTTATGCAAAGCATCTCTTTGGTATTTACAGCACATTCAATGCCAGTCATTTTGCCCTCTATTTGAGTCGAGAAGTTATTACTTGCAAGCTGTGAGAGTTTTGATAGCAGCCTTCAAGTCAATTGTTGTTTAAGTTGAACAGACTGTTGGTGGTTGTTTTTATTGTTTCTATCCCACAAAGATAATTTTATTTGGAGAAATCTATCTTGTACACAGTATGCTGGGCCTCTTCACCTTTTCTCTGCAGAAAGTACATGGGAAGATATCCAGGGGACCCAGGGAGAATTTCCAATTACAAAGACAGAACTATTGCTGCACTAGATTGTGCAATCCCATGGCATCATCTGATGCAGGGCTGGAAATTGATCATCCTACTGGATGTTGAATTTATTGTTGACTCAGGATTAAATGTATGGAAAGATCTTACAGTTTTCTAATCTGATAGTGTTCGTCTTGGTTACTGTCTGTAAACATTTTGCAATAAAACCTTAATTTGAAACTTCCCAACTCTTCTTATGTTAAAAGAATGGTGATTTTGTTCTATGTCTTGCCACCTGCTGTTCTCTTCTGTGGTAAAGTACATTGGTAACTATGGGAACAAAAACTTAAGAACAGACACCCACATGTGTTGAAGTTGATTTATAGAAGGTCTTGAAGTGATGCCACGGATTGTGAGAGATGGAACTCTCTGGATGGAGTTTGATGGCTTTCAACGAGGGCTCAGTGTTCAACTTTCAGAAGTTCTTTAGAATGTCCCTGGCATTGTGGATGTTCCATTCTCCATTTAACCATGGTGTAAGGTGGTGGTGCTGCATTTCCCAGCTGGCTCATTTTGTCCCCAGCAGTGCTAACACTCCTCCCCTGTGCTGGGCAACAAGATCTCTGTTATTTCTGTCAGGAAATAGATCTTAGAATGTGATAAAATGTGGCAGCTGGAGCCTTGGGATGAAGGATATATGTGTAGGTGAATGTGTAGTCAAATTATAATGTAGCCTTATAATGTGTGCCACTATGACCTGACAAAGCTGTGCTATCAGTTGAAGCTTGGGTGGTTTGTGCTGTTTCTCTGGAAGTGCCCTGTTCCTTCCCCGGGCAGCCAGGATGGTGCTGTGGCTGTGGCAGAGGTCTGGGATAGCTCAGGATCCTGTTTGGACAGTGCAGCCACTCAGCAAGGGCAGATCTTTGTCAGGTCATGGCTCAGCTCTTCTAGCCAGGCTCAGCTGCTGGGTAGCATCACTCTGGGCTTCCTCTGTGTATCTTGGAAAGTCCTGGCCTCTTTTAGTCCCTTCTTAGGACTTAAATCTTTGTGATGTGACAGCACCTCACTACAAGTCACTCTTCTGCTCTGGTTGGTAGAGCTGAAGAGCTGGGAATGGAGGCTGAAGGAATTAGGGCATGCTATGCTTTGTGTAATATGGAACTGACAATGGCGTAGGTTTGCTCCATGCCAGCACTGTGCTCTCCAAACTGGAGTGCTGGTGACCTTTCCCAGTCACATATGAACTTCGGGTGTGAATCAGAGTCCACAAAAGCCAGATAAAAGTTCCTCACTGATTTCAAGAGTCAGCAGATTGTCTTTGCACAGAAAAATTTCCTGGTGTAGACCAGACGTTACTTGGAATAAGAAAATCTTTTAATGTAAAATGCTTTGGTCTCGATGATAGCACAGTCTGTGTTCTCTTTATTTCAAAAAATTTGCATGTGTTGTGAAGGCATTCAAATGTTTCTCTGACGTTTGTTCTGTGACCCTGTTCTAACTGCACAGCAAGAAACTCCCAGAGAAACAAAACATTTCATTTTATGAAATTGATATCATACAGTAATTAGGTACTGGTTCTGAATCTCTAATGGTCTCAGATGGGAGTATATTTTTCTTCTAAAGAAAGCATAACCTGGTGAAGCAACAAGCTTTGCTCAATTTGATGGGGTAATTAGTGAATTAGTTGATCATCCTTAGCTGATATCTTTAAATTTGCTCTGTCTCTTGATCAGGTTGTGAGGAATAGGTGGTGTTGAATGGGAGGTTTGTCTCTAGGCACTGAATTGAGCCTACCCTGCAGTGTGAAGATTTTGTGCCCTGTGATTCCCCAGAGAAATTGTCTGACAGGCATTTTCTGGGCCTCAGCACTTGCCCATCTTCTCCCTTCTGATATGAGACAGAGATTTGTGGATAACCTGCACTTGCCAACAGGAAATAAGAACAGAAATGAGAGTTACTTTTAGGATAAACCTGGCACATTCTCCGCAGTGTTTGCCCTGATAGGCCTGTGTTAAAGCACAGTGCCTGCAAGTGGAATTACCCAAATGTAATGTGGTGTAAATACATGAGGCCCCAGAGGCTCCTGCAGTAAGTGCTCCTCAAGTGCTCCTGGATGGGTTGCTCAGGAGATGAGACCTCAGGGGACACAGCTAGTGCTGAAAACCACTAAGCAAATAGGATAATGTTTTATTGAAAGTAAGCTTGAGCCAAATCCCAGAGTCATTCCTTAGATGGCAAAGACCATGGGATTCATGCCCTAAATGAAAACTGTAGAGGGTTGTGTCAGAACTTGCAAAGACCTTGATCTTTCTGCAACAGTGACTGGTACCTAAAATGCAAAGATAATGTAGGATGGAAACAGCAGGACAATCGAGCTGAGCATATGAACAAGAGTCAACAATCCCAGTGTGGAGAGCCTGAGTGGGGTGGGAGGAAGGTGACTCTGTGAGCATTACACAGCACCTCATGTGCTGAAGTGGGTCAGGATGGGGAGGTACAAGGTAAGAGGGCAACATCAAACAGCACAAACAGATTGGCTTCAGTTCCTGCAGTCAGGTGGGGAGAGGATCCAGAGCAGCACTGCCTGATGAACCTGTGTGAGGTCACTGCCTGCAGGGCTCCATGGCAGATACACCCTGGGATCCTGCTTACCCTGCCCCCCAGCATCAGTTTCTTTTCTTAGAGGGGAGACTAACTTTTTTCCAATCCTTTATCTTTCCTGTTTAATTAGATTTCAAGTCCTCAAAGAACAAATTGTTTTATCCTGTGTATTTCAGTGGCATGTAGGAGGGGCAGGAACTATTCCTGGTTGGAATTTTTAGGCAGCAACCTCATACAAAGATGCTGAAATTCTTCTCCAGGATTTAGACAGAACTCAAAGGTCTGTGTCTGTCTTCTCCTGCGTTGTGCTTTGGGACACAAACTACAATAACATGCATTGTTTCCTAGCCAAATCCCTTTACTTCTGCATTAATATTTCCTTGCAAGTTAAAAAGGTGGAAAATATATCATCTTTGCCAAGAAAAGGAATTAGAAAGAAATCCAAAGACAGCAGCTTGCCTATTTTTATCAGTAGCTGTAGACTTGCTTTCTAAACTTAAGCAAGTCTGGGAGGATCCCATAACAATGTGTAGGATGCTGAATGGACACAGGGGAGGCATTAACATAAAAAAGAGGTTGTTTTTTTCTCCCTTCTTAAATGAAGTAGCACCTCGCTGACGTTTGCTGCCTACTGCAACACATCCCAGAGGAAATAAAAGTGAATTATCCTCTGTGCTTCTTTGCTGACATCCACAAGTTTTTCCTTCAGCTCTTTTCTGAAGGAGTAAAGCAGAAGACATCCTGAGAGCAGGCAGGCAAAGAGTTAACAAACAGTTATCCCAGGTGGCTGAACACTTGAGTTGCAGGGAAAGGCTGGGAACATTCATTGAGCTCCTGCGCTGGTTTCTACCTGGCAGCAGCTCCTGATGCACTCCTGCACAGGGAATAGAGGATGAGGCTGCTCAGAGCACAGGCAGCTCGCATCCCTGGGAGCCCTCGGATGCTGCAGTGAAACCAACGGGCAGTGCTCGTTTCCTCCTTCTTTAGAAGAGTCTTTTGAAAGATCAGGGATGTGCATATGGTCCTTGCTGCTTCCTCTGGTGTTTTTACTTGAATCTCTCACTGGAATATGGATGATGCAAGCACAATTAAATGTCTCAGCCCAGAAAAAGGTAAGGGGAAAATGTTTATTTTAAACATCTTTCTCAGGGAAATTAGTTTTACCGTAAAAAGTATAGTTTACAAAGCTTCCTTGGACACTTCTTTTCTGTTATTCAAACTTAAATGCTTTAAGCAAATACAGCAGGTTCTTAAGGGAGCTTTTGCTGTACCTTTGCCTCCTACTATCACTAAAGCTTAAATAATAAATGTATCTCTAATGGCTGTTTCCTCCTGTATAAAGTGTGCAACGAAGGAGTGCACCAGGTATGTTCATGTTCCTTTTCTGCTTGCTTAACTAGCTGCTGTCACCATAAGAAAGGCTTTCTATTTTTAACCAGAGACCTTCTGCTACCCACATTAGAAGAGAGAAAAGAGACTCCAGTACTGTTGTGAGTCAGCTGTATTGTTTTAATTTTTAAAAACAGGTGATTTGCTACTCATTAGATGTAGTTTCTTTACACCCATCCACCAGGAAGAGCGCACAGAATCAGTTGGGGTTGAAGCTGTCCCTGGTGGGATTAAACCAGGGGTAAAGTCAGGGAAGTGCCTCAAACTGGGAAAACTGTGCTGCAGTGTCCTGCATGCTGAACTTGGAGCTCATCCCTCCTGTACTGATGGCTGCTGAAGGAATCTATGAACTCAACACCAATTCTCAAAAGCTCAGTTTTTATTTTTAAAAGCTTTATTTCCTCGTGGATTTACTCAGGAAAAGCCCGGAGAGAGAAACCCTTCCCTGAGATGTATTTTAATTGACTCCACTGCCCAGTTGCTTGTCTCTATGCATTCTGTATTTTATGCCTGTTAGGCATGTGGTTTTACAGGAGTTATGCAACAAGTAAAGAAGGATGTCTTGGGTTCTGTGTGCTCAGAAAAGCTGCTCTGGACACTGTCTCACACCTTGGTGTCTTTGGGAAGGCAGAGCAGTATCCCTCACTCCCTGTGTTTCCAACTAATCAGTGCTTAGTGCCACGTTCCTCAATCCCTTTTGAAGGAATCACTCCTTAAAGTTCTCTCTTCTTTTCTAAAAATCATTTCTAGATGAAAACTTTGCCAAAGTGGAAAAATGCTTGGCTCTAACTTGGTGTTTGGGTATCAGAACCAAACCTTGTACCCATGAGCTATGGTTTGTCTTTGCCATGTCTTTGTTATTAAAATACCAAAAATAAGCTCCAGCAATGCCATTCACTGAGAAAATGACAACAGGTAACTCAGGTGTGGCTGTACCTGTGCAGTCACTCATCACTGCAACAAATACTGCTCCAGTAACTGAAGAAGGATCTGAATGTGAAAATCACAGCAAATTGACTTTAAAAGATCCCACTCTAAAGCAGAACTGCAATTAAAGAAAGAAGAGAGTGACCATAGAACATCACACAGGAAATGCTTCTATTGTACCTAAAAATGGCCATTGTTTTTTCCATAGTTTTATGACCGTTTTGGAAATAGTTTTTTTTATTGATGAAATTAATATAAAATCTAAGAATACTTCTAGTCTGCAACAGATTTAATGAATCTGAGAAGTATGCAAACAATTCAGGTAAATAATGAATCTCCATGTGCATCACAACAACAGACAAATGTTAACCAGTATTTCCTTGGAGATTTGTTAAGAATGAAGCAGAGATGATGAGATGCATTTGGGCATTGTCAATATTTATTTAAAAAGCAAAAGAGCAGATTTTAAAACTTGGCATAAGAATTTATTTACCTGTACCATATTGCTGGCACAAAGGCTGGGGATTTGGGAGCATGGAAGCTTTAACTGAGCAATGTGCTAAATAGGGAGAAACCATTTCCTATATGCAAGAACTTTTTTTGTGCCAAGGAAAAAAAGTGGTTTTCTTAAATCTTCAGAACCTGTAAATCCTCAAGTTTTGAATTGAGTTGGCTGGAGTGGTACATTTATCATAGAATCATGGGTTTGGGTTGGAAGGACCTAAAATATTGTCTTGTTTCATCCCTCTGCCATGGACAGGGACACCTTCCATTATCCCAGGTTGCTCCTGGCCTTGGACACTTCCAGGGATCCAGAGGCAGCCACAGCTCCTCTGGGCACCCTATGCCAGGGCCTCCCCATCCTCACAGGGAACAATTCCTTCCCAATATCCCATCTCACTCTGCCCTCTGGCATTGGAGAGCCTTAACGTACTTTTAATTATTGCATTTTCTAACAGAAGTGTTTCAGGACTGAAAACCAGAATGGTTTGGTTCTGCAGATATTATGATGGGACAGCCTGAGTATTCCTGATCGAGTTATTGCTCTCTGAAACCTGATGTACCAGTGTGCATTTGTACTTTAGACAGACAAGGTCCTCAGGGAAGGTGTGATGGAACAGGAATTGTGTCACCCAAAGTCCTTTTGGCTTCTTCCTACTGGGTTCAGCTTCTGAAAACAGGAATGAGAGAGAGGGGCTCTCACCTGAGGATCTCCCTGCAGATCATCCAGGTACCAGTTACCAGGTTTGTTCCTTGCTTGCAGAAGGAAGCTGCTGAGGCTGAGATTGAATCTGTGTTTGTGATGAAACCAGCTCGGTGTTTCTGCCAGGTGGTGTCATTCTAAGCCAGTGAGTGGAAACACTTGGAGAACAAATGGGGTTCCTGAAAAGAGCAGAGGATCCATGGGCAGGGGCTCCATGGGCTGAAGCCACGGGTAGGGGGTTGCATGAAGGCTCTTTTTAAAGGGTTCCACCTTCTTGCTGTCATCTGTAGCATTAAAAGGAAATGGGATTCTCCACTTAGGTATAAAACCAGTCATGATGCAACTGAAGCCAGTAATTCCCAAGTGTATGGAAGCCTCCAGAAGCCTTCATATGATGATCTATTCAAACATTCACAGTGGCACCAGCATCCAGGCTCTCAAGGCTTTGGTGTTCCAGTGACTTGCCACTCTCCTTTTTTAAGGGGTTCTGGCTGACTAGAGGCTGGGGAGTGATTGATGATGATCCAAAGTATTCCTTGCTCCCAGTAATTCTGAAATGTTCAGCTATCACTAAAATAACAACTGATACTGTCAGTGCTATTGGGAGAAGAATGGGCCATGTCCTGAGAGAAGCATCTTGTCTGGGAAAATCCTTCAGAAATGTGGCAGCTGACAAACATCTTCCAGGGGAACAGCTCATGAGATGTGACTGTAGAATTTCAGCCTCCAAACTGCTACAGACTCCCAGGAGCAGCATTTGCACAATGTCTCTCACTGGAGAAGATCAATACTCAGGTGTTCTCTGGTTCTCCAGCATCATCGCTCCTGATTTTGCCTTGTACTGAAGATGTTGTTTCTGCTGGTCTAATCCTCAATTAGAGATGGTTTCCAGATGTCTCATCTTCAACTTGGTTTAAAAAAAAAGTAGAGAAACATTGCAAAGAAAATGTCACATTAATGCTAAGTGGACAACTTCAAATTAACTGGTACCATACGTGCAGTTTGCTGTGATTCATATCCCTTCTGTCCCTGACAGTTATTTGTGGGGAATGTGAATTGAGTCCAGCTAAATGGGAAAACTTCCCCACTTCAGGGAATTACAGAGGGATAATCAATACTGGCCTCTGCAGGTTTAAAGACATTAAGTGGCAGAGAGCAACTAAATTTTCTGGCATGATGTGATCTGACATGGAGTGAATGTGGACCTGCCAGTACTGAACAAAGTCCAGAGCCGCTGTTAAATGTGGATCCCTGTAAAATACTTTCCTGAAAGCCCATTTTTCCATTCAGCCAGCGAGCTGACACTTTCATCAGCCTTCAAATGCCTGCTTATCTTCTGGCTCTAAGCCCTGGGGAGAAATGAATCTGTCAGGATGCTTTGTTTCAAACTGAGGTGGATATTGGAGTCTGTAGCAAAAGAGAGAAATACATTTCCTGTGAGAGCCCAGGAGCAATTACTTTACTTCCTGTACATTTACCTGAGCCCTACTGAATCCAGGACCAAATGAAATCGGGCAATCTGCTGTGAGACTGCAGCCCCTGACCTTGCTGTGGGCTCCAGCTCAGCACCCTGCAGCCTCTGTGCTGCTTTCTGCTGGTAGTCTTCCCCTCAGGGATTACAGCAGGTGGCTCCTGCTCAAAGGAAACCACAATTATGATCATCTTTCAAGCTTCCAGAAAGACCTGCCATTGGTTTCTCAGATTTACAGATGCTGGGTTCTGTTGAGTGATAAGGTTTTGATAAGTTAAGGAAAATTTAGAGAACAGTCTCAGAAGGCTGTCTCCTGGATGTCACAGAAGCTGAGAAAAGAATGAAGACAGACTGAGTTATTCCTAGAGCCACTGCAGCTCCTTTTTTCTCCATCTTTCATGAAACTGGTCTATATTTGAAGAAATAGGGAGTCTGTCACATATTTCAAAATGTACATGGCACAAAAGGAAGTTCTAGAAGAGTTCTGAATTCATACAGATTGAATACATTAAAATTCATCCCAAATACAGAAGTAAAATTTGTGAGTTAAAATCACTTTGTGGTGATGCATTTCAGCATCAGGTGTCTTTTCTGAACATCTTTCAACCTGTCTTGCATTCCTGTGCCATTTTGCCTTGGATTCTTGAATTCTTAGAGGGGTTTTCCTAGAAGGAGTAATCATATTGATGAATTGCTTTCCTCCCAACCTGCCTTAATCTCCCTCTCTGTGTTTACAGCCCATGGCCCTGAACAGATGGTCAAGCAAAGACCTTTAAATGTAAAGGGTTTATGATCTTACTTCAATTAAGTGTGTAGGGACATTTTCTTATATGAGTTGGTGGTTGGAGACAAGGTGACCTTAGAGCACCATTTATAGTCTTAATATCTTCATCTTATGCTGACATTTTTTTCTACAACTGACAAAATTTGTTTATAACAGCTTTGCAATGAAAAGACTTCAACAGCTCAAATCACAAAGCCTGTTCTCAATTAAAATAATTGCATCATTTTTTTCCAGATGAGGCCAAGAGAACTAAACATCATAGCATGAGGCAGAATAATTGTCATTAAATTAGTGCTGTTGTTGCTAGTGGGTCCCCATTCCACAAACACTCCTTCAAGGGAATGAAATAATTTAAAGGATTTCACAACTGGTTCATTTTAATAATGGGGCTTTCTAAACAGTTTTGGGGAGCCCTGTGAATGTTCATGGTTGTGGTTGCCTAAAGCAGCTGTCCCAGGGCTCACCCACTGAGAATTCCAGCATGGAAAGGAGCACCAGGAAAATGTGATGTTACAGCCTCTCCCAGTGGAATCAGTGCCTTGTCAATGGATGGATACTGAAGACAGGTGTATTTCAGACAAGCTAAATAACTTGCTGAATGTGTTCTGAGCCTGTGCACAAATGTTATTCTTGGAGGTTTGGTGGGTGAGGCACAGAGGCCATGGAATAACCTGAATTCCACTCGATCCAGGCAAGTTGTGTAGAGTTAATCTCGAGGGGGGATTACTGTGCTTAGAGGTGCTGTCCAGATGGTCGGGCAGGCTCTGCCTGTGCCCATGGCAGAGCTCGGCAGGGTGGAGCTGGGCTAGAATTAGGGAAAAGGCAGCTTATGCACAGTTGGGATAGGGTTGTGGCCCAGCAGGTGCTCTGGCCTTTCTGAGCCAAAACCATCTGAAAGCGATTGGTTAATCAATTATTAATAGAACTAATACAGAAGATTTTAGTTGAGAGACAAAAATATAAAATGTAACAGTGAATGTCTTCTCCATCAGCATCTGCTGCCCAAATCCCTCTTCTTGGGAAGAGCCCACACTAAAAACGTGGGCAGCTGTTGCATACAGACACAGCTGTGAAAAAGCAGAGTGCATTGGTAACACAAAGGCAAATGACTCCAGCAGAGAGAAGAGAAACTGCAGCTGAGCTGGCTGGTCTGGCTGTCCAGTTCATGCTGCTTTAGACTTCTTAGAAGCAGCATTTCTGGGAAAAAGGGAAGAAACATAAATCACATGTTTAGAAGTAGTGAATGAGCATCATTCACCTTTGGTTCATCAAGTCCAGTCATCTCCTGCTGCTTGTGTTTGTGCCCATGTATGTGGGGCTCTGAACCTTAACCATGACTGAGAGTATCCCTGACTTGTATTTGGTGATGTGCACTTCAATGAGATGTATTTGCTTTTGGTATTTCAGAAACATCTTTGCATTTAGTGCTTCAGAAGGTGGTAACAGGCTGACTAACTCCTATGAAGATCTTGGGCTGGGGTAGCTAAGATGTAGCTGTAAATGGAGTTTCTGCAGTTTTTACAGGGTTTTTTGACTGTGGTTTAGAGGTGAAAGTGCAAAGGGGAGGGTAAAAGTAAGTGAGAGAGAGGTGAGCCAGAAGGCACAGATCTCTCCTGTTTCCTCCTTGTATTTTAGGACTGTGTTGTTGGTTGGCAACATTTATTTTCTTGTGATTCTACAGCAATTAGGAGCAAGATTTCCCAGAGTGGGAAGTGAGAAATGGGAATACCTGTATCAAAGCTCTCATGTGTATCACTGATAGCTGTCCAGGAGAGGCTCAGTGTTTTAGAATGAGCCCCTTGTGACGAGGTCAGTTTGTTAATCTGGTAAACTGGGTCTGTAGAGTGTCCATGCAAAGGTAAAGGGAGTGCATGGCTGGGAAGTCACAGGTCTAATCCTGGTGGATTTGCAGGTCAAATACACTCCCAGCTCTGTAACATTTAATGTCTTTGGCAGTCAGGATATTGAAATTTCTAGTTTTGGTTTTTCTACTTTGAGGGCTGCAGCTGTTTTCCTATGTATTACATAACGGTTCACACTTCTTCCATCCCTCAGCAGTCAAGTGAATCCCTCCATCCTGAAGGATTGCATTAATGATAAACCCATTTGTCTCAGGAGGATCTCCATCCTGTTCCCTTTTCTCCATCTTCCAAACCATATGTGTGTTGAGCTCCTGTGTCTTCCTCAAGATGTTCTTTCTGTGGGATGGAGTCTGGCTCCTCTGGCACTCTCTAAGTGAATTTCTTCCTCTGCAAGACATTGACATTCCAGCATTGTTCAAGTGTTCCGAGTTCCATTTTTAGCTAAGCCACAGGCCAGCCTGGAGACTCAGACATTGTTGGTTTTAAAATCTATTTCATGGCATGAAAAGCCTTTGTTACACACAGACAATAATAAGTTCCTGAAGTGCTGTGGAAAGAAGTCTTTAATCTCTGTGTTGTGTCAGGTGAGCAAGATTTCTCTGAGGATGTCAAGTGAGGCAAGAATAGAAACCCATTTCAGTAGGCTTAGATCCTAAGTCCTCAGCTCAGTGTGCTTAAGAGTTGGGAGAGGGATTGTGTCCAGTTTAACCCTTCGTTATTCCCTGTTGCTTTTCCATGCTGTTATCCAGTATCCAGCGTAATAAATGGAGGAGCCTTCTGAAAGATTTTTTTTTTCTCTGTTTCCATTATGATTTTCTTAGGAGGCCTGAAGGGATGCATGGCTAGTGTCAAATGAAATAATTTAAATTAACCTCTGTGTGCTCTTAGGATTAAAAATCTAACTTTAACTTGAATATTGTAAAAGTTATTTTCCAGTGCTATAAATCATTGGCATTTCTTTCTACTCAAATAAAACCAAATCCACATTTGAAGCCCTGCTTGTGCAGAATTCTAATTCTGAACCATGAAACCAATATCTCAAGCAATTCTGCAATGGGAGTTAGTTACATTTCACTCTTCTCCTCCCTTCCCCTTGTCCCCAGGTTGATAACACGTAAATGAATGCAGACTCTAGGATGTCCTGGTGGAACTGATATTTGAATTTTGAAGGGAGTACCTTCAGCATTCTGTGCCAGCCACTGATTTTGTTGCATGTACAGCCTGGAAAACTGCAAGGAAACTGCAAGAGAGGGAAAAAAGGAGCTAAACAGCTGCAATATTTTGGGTTTACGCAGAAGTTTGCCTTAACTCTGTCTCCTTGTAATTGAGAGCCTCAGAATTTAGTTCTCTCTCCTTCCCTGTGAGGTACAGCACTGATATTCTCACCATTTAACGTGTTATTTCTAAAGCATGGACATTACACAAAGATGTTATGGGTTTATTTGATGAATTCAGAGAAGCAGGTGATAGAGAAGGCAATGAAACTCACAGATCTCAGCTCTCATCCTGGCCCAGGCATCATGTGAAGAAAGGATTAGGATCTTTAGAACAAAGTTTCCATTGTTCCTCCCTTCAGGGCAGAGTTTTCTGTGGGATGCATATATCCTTCTGAGCATTTTGCAGGAGAAGTTGCTCTTTCCCTGATGACAGTTTGCAGTCATCTCACTAAATTACTCTTGAAAGATGCCTTAGGAGGGTGGAAGGCTGTGGTTGAAATGTTTGAATAAATAGTGGCAAGAGTGTACATAGCATCACTGCCTCCCATGGTGCAGACCCAGTTTGGTTCCAGTTGGGAATTAATCTGTGGTTAAACTCTGAGTCAAGCCCAATATAAGAACTCTGGGCATAGGTGGTGAAATAAACAACTTGTAATTGAGAGTGAATCATCTCCAGAATTAACTACTCCAAAGCTTTTTTCAAACTGTGAAAGGAAGAGTAGGAAGCACTTAATAAATGTGTTTTTAAACAGGCAATTTGTGTTTAGCTCATCAGGGTAGAAGCATATGAGGCTCCTTGTACAGATCACAGATGGCAACAGAGGTTATCTATAGTGCTTAAAACTTAATGTATCTTAAGTGGTTGTGATAACCTAAGTGACAGATTTCTGTATTTGGAGTTCAATGGGTGCATTTCAAATGGAATGAGGTAGTGACTTAGTTCTTTTTAAAAATTTAAAAATCCTCACCTGCTTTTATCTGTCAGTCTTGGAGCCCCCTCAGTGCTCCTGGTTCTGTTACAGCAGTTCTGGGCACAGGAGCTGCCTTGTGCCCTAAGCAAGATCTTCTATGGCTGTGTCAGCTTGCAAAGACATTCCTAAATAGATTGTGAGATGGAAAGACACCGGGAAAGAAGGGGAAGAAGGAAGAGGAGAAGAAGATGAAGAAGAGAAGCAGAAGAAGGAGGAGAAGAATTCACTTCTTTGGAACCTTTTTTTTTTTTTTCAGCTGCAACATGTCACCTAAATCCCTTGACTGGATAGGGCAGGAGCACGGCTTTAGGATTAGTGCGTATGATGGATTTAGGATTTGAAGCAAACATGTGTTGCTGTGTTTCCATCGTGTCTAGTTTTTGCTGCCTAGAGAGAAATGTTTTTTCTTTTATCAGAAATGTCCATTAAAATAGTGAGGAGAACCTTCAGAGAAGAGAAGAAGACTGGCACAATGGTATTTTGAAGAGCTGTATGAGAAGAAAATGTGATTATTCTTTTCTTTTCGCAGCCCTGGAAAGAGACTGAAGAGCTTATGCACCTGGGCAGATCCACGGTGAAAGGCAAGGGTGGCTCAGGAGGGCAGAGAGGGGAATGGATTGTGCTGTTAACTGTGCATTATTTACTGCAAGGGATGGTGGTGGTTGGTTTTGAAGAGCAGGTGGAGGCCCGGAAAGAGTGGGACCTGCAAATCTGTTTGTAACCAAAGAAAGGAAAGGGTTTTCTCTTTGTGGGAATCGCTGTCAGGAGGAGGAAGCAGTGGAGGAGCCAACAACTATAAATTGCTGTAATGTCTTGATGATGCTGAGCAGTTGGGAAAATACCAAAGGAAAAAGAGAATCAGGAGGTGGAAAAGAATATCATCAGGAGGCCTTGCTGTCCAGAAATGGCTTCATCTACATGCCAAATTGCCTCATGGTCCATCACGTGTCTTCTTTAAAATCTTGAACTGAAGCCCACCCAATCCTCCAACGTAGTCACAGGTGCATCACAATAAAAAAGATTTTATTGGGATTTTGGTGTTCTAAATCTGGGCTGTGAAAGAGGCCTAAATTAGCTGAGAAACTGTTCTGAAACAACCTGAAACATACTTGAAAAATACCACTGGATTTTTGAAATCAATGGCTATTTTCTATTTTTCTAGTAGTATTTTTATGCTATTACATGGAAAATGTGTACTACAGAATTTTGATACCTCCTAAGGCCATCAGTGCTTGTTTTCAGTCCAGCTCAGATATGGATATGTCAAAATCTCCCTTGCTCCAAAATAAGTTCTCAGTGGCCCGTTTGGCTGAAGATTTTTTCTGGGTTGGTGGCAGCATCGTCGCTTCTCCGAGATGGAAAATCGGCCACTTTGGTAAGATCCTGAATCCCTGCATTGGATGAAATGGTGACACCTTTAAATCTTTTAGGAAATGTCTTTCATGTTGTAGTTAATGGCAGCATCTTTGCCAAATCTTTGTGTGGCAGCAACGTGGGGAGCAGAAAAGAAGGAAGGACTTGAGGCAGCCCTGGTCTGATGTTATATGCTTGGTTGGTGCAGTTTTTATCTTTAGCAAGCCCCAACTTATAATTTCATGATTGACTTATGTTATTTAGGACAAGCTAGAGCAAAATTGCACATTTTGACACTTGCTGACTTATTAAATATTCTGTTGCATAAACTCTGTCCCCTTCTCCTTACCCACAGCAAGACAGGTTTGCTATCTGCAAGTACTGTACACCTCTAAACTCTGACATTTTATTTGTAGTTTAGAGTTTTAAAAATGAGCATTTGGAAGTATCTCTGCTGTCTTCATTCACACCAGGTCATTGGACTCTTTAGAGGTTGTTTTCTGAATACTGATACACAAAACTCTCAAGCTTCACTGTCTCTAATGGAAGGATCCCCTTTGGGTGCTCACAGCAGCCTTTCATTTAAATAGCTAATAAACCCAGCAAATCTAATGAGAGATGGCCAGAGAAAACAGATGTTCTAATAAAAGCACTTTAATAACAATCATCTTGAGCCACTTCTGCATGTCCAGTGAGGAAATCTGCAGCCTTGACCAGAACCACCCATTTCCTTGGAGAACTTTTTTGCCCTGTTTTTCTGTCAGCCTCATCAATCAAAGACTGTTTTTTAGCAAGGAAGTTGGACACACAGATAGCTTAGCAAGTACTGGGAATTTTTGCAGAGGTCGAGAAACATCATCCAACTCTGCTTCTGCATTTCCCTGGATGCAGTGGCTGATGGAGGGATGGAGAGCTGACAGCCTGACCTGGAATCAAGCCCCTAATTTCCACAGGGTTAAGAGCATCTCTTCTCCCACTAACACCTCATTTTTTAGGGGTTGTGTGTTTAAGGATGGATTCTATAACCTCTTGTACACATTGTCCCAACCACTGCTTGCAGAATTATAGAGAAATGTTCTTTTCCAAAGACACTTCCAGATTTTTTTGGTCATGAGCAGAACAGTAGAGTCCCAGACTTCAGTGAAGCTTGAGCCACTAAGAGCCAACAAAGGGGAGAAAGCTGTGCTAGGAATAAGATGGAAGGTTTAAAAGGTGAGAGGGACCTGTTCATTAGGCTGGAGGGGTGCAAAATGAAACAAATGAAGACTAATGAGTTTGGATATGATCTGTTTTTTAACTGGATCCAGTGTGAGTAAGCCTGCTGTACCTGGGCCAGGAGCACCATAGACAATTCATAGGCAGGATTGGCAAAATATCTTCTGGACTGTTCAGCTGGACAGAATTCCCAACACACTCTGCTGGATACATTATGTATTTGGATATATTACATATTTTATATAATTATAATGATATATTGATTTTAAAAAGGATTTTATGCCTCCTGTCTAGAAAGAAAGTGATATTCCTGGCAGGAATAGCTGGAGCCAGCCAGCTCTTTGGTTTATGTATTGATGAGCCACTTATAGCTGTGAAACCATTTCCAGTGAGACTAAAAAAATGGGGCAGTCATTATGTCTTCAATGGATTGGCAGTGCTGAATGTGTGACAAGTGTGGGAGTCCTCTGTTTGTGTGTGGGAAAGCTGTTTTGGTTTGGTGATATTTTAAGGGAACAACTTGCCCTTCTGGTGCACGTGTGCTGGGGGGTTTCTCTGGGCTCACAAACATCTTCTGGAAGCCCTCAAGAGAAATAAATCTGTTTTCCTCTCCTGATGTTGTTTAGGAGGGTGGTTGTTGTGAGGCACACAATGAGGATTCATCCCTCCAGGATCTGTTCATGGGGCAGAGCTCAGCAGAGGAGTTTGATGCTCCCTGCTCAGTGTCCCCAAGCCTGGCTGGGGCCAAGGTGTGCGACACAACCTGGGGCTGCCTTGAACCCAGGGATGTGAATCTTTTGACAAAGCTGGTCCATGTACAAAAATACTCAATGACTCAATCTCCTGACTTCTTTTCATCCCCACATGCTAAAATACTCCCACTCCTTCACACATTTATATCAAACTCAGAGACTCCTAAAAGACAATAATGCTACTGAACCATAAATAATTAATTTGCAGACACTAGAACATCTTTCTAACTATAGGCATGAAATTGGTCTCCTTTTCCCCCCTTGTTTCAGGACAAATTGTAGGGTTTATGGTTTGTGTAGTTTTGATATTTACTGCTACTTTAACACTTTGTATAGTAAATATAAATGTTATTAAGAAGCATGAAAAATCACTGTGAGTCTTTTTGCTGCATCAGCCCAGTGTGGAACTGGGTGTTCCATGTTTCCATTCCCTGCTCTGCTCTGACAGTGCTCTGTGCATCAGTACAGAGATCCATCTTCTCTCCACAATTTTTTTTGTCCAGATGCAAATTGAGGCAACTCATTAGATCAGAAGAGAGCTGAACATAAGCTGAATTCTGAAAATAAAAAGGAACTAATGAAGTGCAAAACAGAAAATCTATAATTCAGCCTTAATTGAAGATAGTTAAGAGTAATTTCTTCAAAAACCTGATTCATTGCAAGACTGGGAGATTTT
Source organism: Toxostoma redivivum (assembly GCA_013397375.1). Lineage (NCBI taxonomy): Eukaryota > Metazoa > Chordata > Aves > Passeriformes > Mimidae > Toxostoma > Toxostoma redivivum. Next base: position 572,906 of record VXBI01008022.1, on the reverse strand, counting down.
TATGTGAAGTATAGAAATGAATCCTTAAAGAAGGAGTGTGAACAATGGCAAGGAGAAGCAGTTCTACTTCTCAGCAGTGTGCCCTTTTCACTTGCATGCTGTGAAAGACTTCAGAAAAAATCTGTATCATTTTCTGTTCGATATAAGTACTACTAGGATTTTTATTTTCCTTCCAGTCTCTGTAGTGCTCTAAACTTGCAGTCCCACAGGGGAGGGGTGTGTGTGAGTGCCACACACAGGGACAGGTGTGGAGGTGTCCCTGCTCCATCTCCTGGCCCTCCTGGTGCCCCCAGACCATACCTCCGTGTTCTCTTTGGGGTTTTCCTTCCCACTGCATTGCCAGCATCCAGAAAAGCTGCTGCTCTGACACAGGAAGGAGGAGATTTCTTGTGCCCTCCTTTCCCTATGTCACCAGCCCCAAAAACATGGCAACACTAAAGACTGGGGCTGGTCATGGATCAGCCAAGCTCAGTCCAGATGAGCTGGAACTGCAGCAGGCAGCTCTGAGGTGCTCAGGGTGGTTTTGGGTGAGAAATCCTGCAAGAAAATAAACAGCATCATTGAAAAAGCAATCCAAGGATGCATATTAAAATTTTAACAGCAGGGAATATATTCCTACTTCATGCAAAAATGTTTTGCAAAAAGTGTGTGCTTTTATTTTGGTGCTTCTTCTTATGTTCTGCTTTGTAACAGGTGTGATCTTTGATACTTTTCCCATTTCTACTCTTCTCTTTTCTTCCAATAAGACTATTTACTGCTATAATTCCCAAAGAGGAAATTGGAAATTTAATGTGATTTGAAGTGTGTGTGATTAGTGATCAGAGAAATTCTTTCATTAGCTATTTTGACTGAATTTTTTTTTTTTCCAAAAACCTTATAAACCTTGTGAAATTAAAATAAGTTCAAGTTTCCCATAATTCTTTTCTCAGTAAATCTGAGAAATATTTATCTTCTTCTGAATTGGAATGAAAGCAGATATTGAGAAGATTGAGTGTCTGGGACAGGGTTGGGCTGAGTTTGGATCTGATGTTGCAGTGGATTCCAGTGATGTTTCTGGCACAGCACTTGCCTTTATGACTGATACCTGCTGAATATTGATTTTCTCTAGAGGCATCTGTGACTGAAGGCAAGGGCCCAGCTTTAAGTAAAATGTTGCACAAGGGATTATCTTGTTCTCAATTCCACACCTTCTCTCCATGAATATTTTATGAACATGGACAACGAACTCTACACAATTGTGCCTTTAAATTAAAATTTTCTTTTACTATACAGATCTGCTTTGAAATGAATCTATTTTGCTGAACCTTTTCCAGAGTAAATTAATTGACTTTTTCTGAACATGAGCTCTAAGGCACAGGGACATCAAAGCTTTTTCCCATTTCTTTTTACTTACCTTGCTTTTGCTTTTGCCTGAGGTGAACTTGAATCACCCCAAAGAGCTATGTCGGTATTGATGAATTTTGGAAGACATGGAATGAGTGTTCTCATTTGGACACTATTTCATCTTTAATCTTGACTGATAAAAGACACCTGACCTCAGAATCTCCTTGCATTTATTTATGAACTAGAATGTGTACTGCATGTATTAATTTTCATTCTTCAATCAAGAATCTCAATAGTAATTTTCAGTTCTCATCTCTAGCTCTGAAAAAAATGTGTTGAACACGGTAATAGTTTTAATTTTACTTAAACAGATCAGGCAGAAAGTCAGAGGAAAATCAGGTCACAGGCTCTGCTCTGTCATCAGGGGAAATAAATTGGAGACTTGGCAGAAAATGTGAGTCTGCATTTATTCCTGGGACAGAGCCAGCTGCTCACAGTTGGATTGAAGCTGTTGAGCTTGGTCCTTGCAGCAGCTGGATTTCAGAACAAGGCACTGACCTGGCTCCCAGGGGCTTCCAGGGCCAGAGCCTGGCTTGGCAGCAGCTCCTCAGGAAGGGCAGGATCCCTGCAGAGGCAGAGCAGACCCTTGCAGGGAGCTTCTCCCAACACTTGTGGCTTTTAAGGCCACTGCCTGCACTGTCTGGGATGCTGCCAAACCTACAGGAATGGAACAGGTCCTGAGACCCAAAGGCAAAGTACAACCCAGGTGAGAGGCCTCCTGCTAGGAAAATGTGGCTTTAGGGGATTTGGAAGATGAAAAATCTGTGAGGTTCTTGCTAAACAAATCTATAGGATCAGTGCTTAATCCATGGAAGCAGCAGGAGCATCCTGGCCAAGCATTTCAGTTTCCAGGTGAAATTTCCTCTTGTGTCCAGCACAAGGTTTACATCTTGCAGGAGCTGAGATTTGAGATGGTCTTGAGAAAGGTACTTGTACTGGTTCCAACATATGAACATTTCATATAAATTAATACGGGAACGAAAACTCACATTTACAGGTAAGTCCACAGTCACCAAGAATCTTTCTACCTTTTTGATCTCAATACCTGACCTCTTATATCAGACACTACAGGAAACCTTGTCCTTGGACTCAAACTGTTCATTTGGCAGCTGCTCGATGTGTTTCCTTCCTGTAAAGGCAATTCCAAAGGGAGCAAGGTCTGACTCACTGCTCTCACTTCATTCCTCTCCTCAGTGGAAAGATGTATGAGCTCCATGCAGGCAGGCACCCAGATGATCAAACTCCGTGGTGGCTCCAAGGGGCTCGTCCGCTTCTACTACTTGGATGACCACAGGTCGTGCATTCGCTGGAGACCCTCTCGGAAGAATGAGAAAGCCAAAAGTGAGTGTCAGCCACAGAACCTCCCCTCTGACCCCTCCTGGGGCCTTGTCCTCTTGTAAACAAACAAGGATGAAAGGTCTGGCTCAATGAGAGGTGTTGTACTTGGCTTTAAGGGGCAGTAAATGATTTTATGATGGGTAATTTATGAAGTTGAAGCTGCTGCAGTTGGCTGTGCAGGTTGCAGGGGTGTGCTGTAAATGAGTAGGAGGCAACCCCTGTGAGAGCTGGAGCCTTGCAGTGTGAGATTTGGGCTCTCCCTGTCTGGGATTTCTCTGTGGGGTGAATGCACCTGCCCAGCCCAGGGCATGCTGACATTAATGAGCTGCACTTGTGTCCCTGCAGTTTCCATCGACTCCATCCAGGAGGTGTGTGAGGGGAAGCAGTCAGAGATCTTCCAGCGCTACGCCGATGGCAGCTTTGATCCCAACTGCTGCTTCAGCATCTACTATGGGGACCACATGGAATCCCTGGACCTGGTGTCCTCCAGTGCTGAGGAAGCACGGACCTGGATCACAGGGCTGAAGTATCTGATGGCAGGGATCAGTGACGAGGACAGCCTCTCCAAACGCCAAAGGACCAGAGACCAATATCCTTCCTGTGCTGCCTGGGAGCTTTCCCAGCAGTGGAGAGCTATGGATAAGCTCAGGATTCCTTTCAGTATTTGCTTTGCTGCAAGTAAGCACTAGGTTCAAAGCAGTTCCCATTGTTTTCCCTGTTTCCAGAGACAGAGTTCCTGATGAGGATTGTTTTGGGCAAGATTTGGAGATGAGTGACTGCAAAACATGTAAGCATATTCTTCAATCTCACTCCCAGTGTAAAACCATCCATTTAATTTGGTGATGTAACACTGAGATTCACTCAGAAGTTTTTCTTCTGTGCTGTCAAATAGGCACAGAGCACATGTGCATGTTGAGCACAGCAAGTTTAGAAGCTGTTACTGAATTAACATGAGGAGACTTCGCTTGACCTTTCATTCCCAGTCTCATTTGCAGTGTTTCCTAATGTGAAAAAAATTATATATCCATGATGTTCAGTAACATCCTTCAATATTCCCTGCTGCTCCTTAACTCCTGTTCAATGTGGTTGAAGCAGACATTTGATGAGGCAGATAAAAATGGGGATGGCAGTCTGAGTATTAGTGAAGTGCTCCAGCTCATGCACAAACTGAATGTGAACCTACCCCGACAGAAAGTCAAGCAAATGTTTAAGGTAAGAAAAAAACCTTTTTTTTTCCTGAAAAAGCAAGGATTTAACACAAAAGCCAGTAGGAGAGATTGCAAATCCTTCAGCAGCTGGTTTGTTTCCACTCTGCTGAGAGATACTACACAGTCCATTTGGTAAATTGGAAAGAGCTCCAGAAACACGTCACAGATAAATTGCTATGCACAGAAAAAGGCAACACACCAGGTACCTTCTGGTGTTACATAACATGAAAACACACAGTACCAAGATCACTCTTTTGCTATACCTTTTTGATCACAAACTCAGTCATGTTTCCTCCTCCGATTATGTTCCCTCTAACAAATATTATCTAATAAATTATCCAATATCCTATGATAGCTGGTACTAATAAAATACCCAGCATGCAAACTTCTGTATCAGATTTTTGCACTGCTAAGAGCTGTTTGTTTGACATTGCATTCTGCTGACCTTGGCCCAATTTAGTGAGCAACAATGGAGATGTGTAGCTTTTGTTATCACAAAGTCCCTGCAGGGACCAGCAAGCCTTTATGTGAAATCCCTGATGATTTTTTCTTTACTTGCAAAATTAGTATTCCTCCAGATCTTATTAGTTTATGGCCATGGATTTAACAGATATCCTCTCAAATCCTGGATATAAAATTAATTTTGAGATGACTCGGGCTCCAATGATCTCCTGAAGATGTGAGTGGGTAATTCTGCCAGACACACACATGTTGTTGGAGGGTACCTTGTCTTTACTTGATTGCCACAGACAGAAGAAATCCTTCAGTGGGGTTCCCTGTGGAACAATTAAAACCTTCAAAATTGTTTTTTGGCTCCTGCACTGATGTATCCATGGGAGAGGTTCAAAGCTGTGCAGAGGATTCCTGTGACAAGGCTGATAGATCAGTCAGTTCTAGCAGCCACGTCAGGCAGCTCCAACCTGCATTTAATTGCAGTGCTTCCCTCTCATGCAGGGGTTTGTTAATATCAAATTGGTGCAGGCAGTTGGGTTCCTGACTGTCTCATTGCTGTGTGCTGCAGGAGGCTGACACAGATGACAACCAGGGCACACTGGACTTTGAGGAGTTCTGTGCCTTCTACAAGATGATGTCGACGCGGCGCGATCTGTACCTGCTGATGCTCACCTACAGCAACCACAAGGACTACCTGGACACAGATGACCTGAAACGATTCTTGGAGACTGAGCAGAAGGTAGGCCCAAGCCAGGAGCAGAATTCCAGCTGCATGCCTTCCTGCTTGCCATGAGGGAATGAATTCCCTTTTAAAAGGAATGAGGACTTTGATGCTATGCATGTGAAAAATGGACAGAAGTCTCTTGATTTTCATCTGTAGGCTGGCAGGACTATTTCTTGAATCTTCTTACTCTCACTACTTTTTTTTCCCCTGTAGGCTCTTTTGGTGTGCCTCTAAATATAATCTCTAGAATTGCTTTCTTTTTTCATGTGTTCCCCTTGAGCAATCCCATCAGCATCTGTCTGTTCCCAGTATTCAGTACCTTGGGGCAAAGCTGGTGCTCCTGGCTCTGCTTGTGACCTAGTGCACAGCCCATGATGAAACTCTGAATTACTTTGTCACACTCTCTCAGTGTGTAAACTGGAAGATTATCTTTCAAGGAGCAGTTGAGAGGATGATTAATGTATAGGAGAATTTTTGAAACACATTGTAGTACCTAAGAAATTTTCTCTGAGTGATTTAACTCCAGTCCTGCAGGAAAAAATGCTTTGGCTTATCTTTGCCCTTTTCCTCTCACGGCCTCCTCTGAAGCTTCATGCTTGTAATTCATAAATGACCAGAGTTTCAGTCATTGTCCATGAAAGGAATGAATAAAAAAGCCACCTCTCTGACAGTTATCTTCTTAGCTAAGTGAGGTGTGTTTCCATTTCATTGGTCAATTGATCCTCCAGATGGTGAGGGGGAAATGAACACTCACCACAGGACTCAAATCAACTCAGCTAATTACTGAAATGGGCAAATCCTGCCTGGGGGGCTTCTCTCCCTTGCCATGCTGTCTCATACAACATGGACAGGGAAAACATCTTTACTCCATTCCAGGAAAACCTGTTGTTCCAGAGCTTTATCTTTTGAACTCAGTATCATCGATGTTCAAATCCAGAGTTAGAGGTTTTTGTCTTCTTCTTTTACTTTTATTTATTAGGTTTTAGATTAACCCCCAGAAAAGGCATTGATCTGATGTGCTGGTGGTTTCATTTTTCCCCAGGCAAAGATTCTGTGTTGCCAAATTGATGGTCACTTTATTGCACTATGGTGACAAGGGCTGTGTTTTCGTGCCATGTACAGCACCCAATAGAAAGGATTACTGGACCACTCAGGACAGGAATGTTAAATAATATCAGGATAATAAAGAATACATCAACAGTTAAAATCAGGAGTATTAATTGTGTTAAAATTGAGTTACTAAAGCATTGCATTATGTAAAAAAAAGTTACAGCTCAACATTAATGGCCCTGGTTTCATAAATGACAACATTTACAGACATATATTCCCCTTTGTACTCTTTTTCAGTTGAGAATGTAAAGCAACCTTGAAGTTAGCAGATTTCCTGAGAACATTACGTCCAGATTGTCTGTTTCCCTGCTACTAACAGATTTTTCTGTCTGCTGCATAAAGATGAGCCATTTTCTTGTTTTATTTTAAAGGAAAAAACCCTTTGATAATGCAAACTAATCCTCTAATCCTAGAAGAGAAGAAATCCCATTGGTTTGTGACAAAGCTTGTTCTATTTGGATGCTCTGTGGTGCCTAACAACAGATCTGACCTACAAAGCAGAACTCTGTCATCAGGCAGCTGCCAATAGCACAGAAACTTTTCACAGAGCACTTCCCTTCTGATCTGACCTGACACTGATTGACAGGAGTGAGAATCCCACTGGGGAACTGGAAATCCTGAGTCCCACTATGGATAATCTGCCCAGTTGTTGGACTGGAGATAGAGGAGAGAGCTCAGAGAAGCTGTGATTAATAGTTAACACTGCATTTTTGCTGCTCTTACAGATGACAAATGTGACTAAAGAACATTGCCTGGAAATCATCAGCAAGTTTGAGCCATGCCCGGAGAACAAGAAGGAGGGAGCCCTGGGAATTGATGGTAAGCTGTCTGGTGCAGTTTTTGTGGGGAAAAGGGAACTGTCTCAATGCTCAGGAGAGTATTGCTGCTGCTTGCAGAATATATAGCTGTAGAATTTTGTCATGGTGTATACAGCATGTTTCCAGTATTTTTTTTTTTTTTTTAAATATCTACCATTTACTGAGAAACCTAAAGGAAAATCAGATCTCCTTGGAGTTTTGAAAAGTACATATCACAATGAAGCATCAGTCATTGAAAGTCAGCTGGAACTGAAGGTGTCTCTATTTGTGCTTTTGGAAAGTACAGTTGAATTTAGTTGCATCATTCCTGCAGGTATTTTTGGAAATCATTTAAGTCTTAATATAAGAAGAGTGATGTGATCCAGAGTAAATGTCTGAGTGGGATGATAGATGAAGTCGGTCCTGCCTTCCTGACCTTTGCTGCTGAAACCTTCTCTCTAAATATATCAATGCTGTACCACCAGGCTGGTAGCTGTTATTTTGGGGGCTGACTGTAAGTCCTTTCCCCTAAATAGTAAATCTTCAGCCAGATCTTATCTTCTTGACTCCAAGAAGGGAGTACATTCCTCAGGAATTATGTTCTGTGCAAAAGTTCTTGGACCTTTAGAAAATCAGTCTTGTCCATTTCTGTGGGTGTGTTGTCATCCTGAAAAATGGCAGAACAGAAGTTGTTTGGTTTCCTTCAGGAAGAAGTGGGTAGTTTCTGGTACAGTGTGTAAGGTGGTTGCTTAGGATGGGTCAAGGTCTGTTCTACTTCCAGACTAAATTTTCAATTTATTTTAAAGCTTATGCTAATGCCAGTGAGAGAGCAGATGATATTATTTTCATTTTCTGGTTTATACAGGAAGTTGCAGTCACATAAATAATTAATAAGTAAGTTCATTATCTTGCCTTCCTCATCCCTGCAAAAGTAAGAGTAGGCTTTTCAAACTATAGTAAGTTTCCATAGAGAAAAATAATAAGAAAAAAAATCTATACAATTGCTTTACCTCAGAATGGATGATAAAACATTACAGACTTTATGGGTTAAGATAAGAGAGAGTCCAGCATGCTGCCATTCTGCTGGTGTCTGCTACAGAGCCCCTGATCAGGGGGAAGCAGAAGGTGAGGTCCTTTGGAGACAATTGGAAAAAGCTTTGTGACCTTAACCCCTCCAGTAACGGGCTGGAAGTGAAGCAGAACAGAACAGACCCAATCTAGATCTTAATTAATGCAGGAGATTCCTGGTAACATCCAACCAGAGGCGACTGAGGAGCTGACAGGGGCACATTGCTGGGCTGGGGCTGACAAAGGAGGAAGAGCTGCTTAAAAATCATAAATCTGTGTCTGCATGTACATCATCTATAACATGTGTGTGCACACACACACGGGAGTTATTCCTCTTGTCTTTGTGTGGAGTTGAGACATTAGATGTCTCCTGTCTCCCAGAAAACAAGTCCAGTGTTGCCCTGGGGACTGAAATGCAACAGCTGCCTGTGTATTCCTGAAATTGGTACAGCTCAGACAGGAGCATCCTGCCCACACTTGGCTGCACTTCAATAGTAGTGAAATAACAGTACAGTGTTCTTTGTCCTTTCCTATTCATTCATGTGCCTGTACTGCCTGTGTCCTCAGCTGGGCTGGATTTGTCATGGAGCACCTTGGACTGGCCTGTGACAATGGGCTCATTCAGGAATCTTTACCTTTGTCTGCTGATCAAAGTGACACCGTGCCAGTGCCCCTTCCCTGAGCGTGTCCTGTGGCACACACTGCTCACAGCACCTTCCTTCATTCCTGTTTCTTCCTCGTGGGACTGATAAATCCAATTAGTGTCAACTCATTACTACCATCATGACATCATATTTTAACAAGAGCTTAAAGCAAACAATGGTGGTGTTGCAGCAGCTGCCCTGCCAGTGCTGGGTGGAATTAATCTTGCAGCAGCTGATTGGTTTGCTGGAAGAGCTGATTACCTGCCACGAGTGGTTGGCTGTGTGTTTGCTGACACACTCTGTGCTCTATCCATTTTCCACAGTGGCTGCTCTGCCTTGGTTCATCTTTTGTTTTCACTCTGGCTCTATCACTGATTTGCTCATTGATCATGGTAGGTGCTCCAAGAGACTTCAGCTGGGCTGAATTGAATTCCCTGGCACTGTGTCCCAGTGTATTGTTTCAAAGGTTTTGGCTGCTATTTGTGTTTATCAGCTCTTTTCCTTTAATAAAACTTAAAAACAAAATGTATAGCCTAGAAGGACCACCATAAAGGTGGCATTTTATCTTGTCAAAGTTAAAATGTGTTAAGACCTTTGGAAGTTTGGCTTTTTGGATTTTTACTCGGGCACTGATTCATTTATGGAATGAGTGAAATGTCAGGAGAATTAGAAATCTTGAAGCAGAAACCTATTGACCAAAGGCATCATCACTGTCAGCAAAGCCAAGGTGGGAATCTGAGTCTTTCCTTGGTGGTGAAAGAAAAACCTTGGGGAGAGATTTGAAGTGGAAGTTTCAGTGTCTCAGAGAGTGTCTGTGACATGCACAAATTTCTGCTGGAGGTCTGAGAGCAGCAATTTCACACAAAGATGAAATCATAACTTGCTAAAACATTGCTTCTGAACAAGAGTAGTGATTGCAATACACACAGGGCCCAGGTGATGATGTCTGCAGGATTTACAAGCATCTCACTGCTCCTGAAAAAAAATTCTTCTAGTAGCCTCACTGAAAGCCCCCCAGAAAACTGATACTTCAGTGTCAATTCTGGAGTGAAATTTAGTCTCTGAAGTGACATTAGTGCAGTACTGCAGAGCTCCCCACTCCACAGGCAGGTCTGTGTGCCACATCCAAATTAGAGAGTGCAGCTTGTACAAGCCAATGTGTGCTGTCATTATTCCAGTATTTTTGGGGAAGGAGAGGAGAGGAGAGGAGAGGAGAGGAGAGGATCTCCTACTGGACCATCAAAACCTGTCTCTGTGCAGCCCAATACTGTAGATCTTACAAGATTTCACTGAGGAGCAGCTCCAGGATATGACTGCAGATCTCTGGAGGCTTTTATATGCCATGTGACCCAATGTCCTAGCAGAATCTTTTGACACAAGTTATAAGCCTAAGAGGTTTGGATCAAGTAGATATATTTTTCTCAGGAAAGGCAGAGCAGGAAAACGTACAAAGTAATGAGAAAAGCACTTGGTCATGGTGACAATTTGGGTGTAGTGGTGCTATTTCTTTATCTTAAATGTGCTGGTGAATATAGGGATGCATTTTAGGCTGGTTTTAGGAAGATTACAGCAACAAAAAGGATGGAACTGTATTATTTACAGTGTTGTTTGTTGACAGGTTTCACCAATTACATGCGGAGCCCATCGGGGGACATATTCAACCCAGAACATTACCAAGTGAACCAGGACATGAGCTACCCTCTGAGTCACTATTTCATTACCTCTTCACACAACACCTACCTCATGGGAGATCAGCTGATGTCCCAGTCCAGGGTGGACATGTATGCATGGGTGCTGCAGTCTGGCTGTCGCTGTGTGGAAGGTAAAGAGCAAAAAGGAGCTGTCAGTGGGCTCTGTAGTCTTGTTTCTCCTCTCTGAAGAAAGATTTCTGACTTCTGCAGGAGACATGGCAACTGGGGAGAGGAAAAAGCCTGGGAAAATGGTGTCTTCCTTTCATAAAGAGCAACAAAATAATGTTGTGATAGAACGGAGAAATTTTCTTGAGCATGGAAATAAGACAGACATTTGAGAAGTGGTGTTGTTGGTAATGAGGCAAAAAAGTTGTAAAACTCCTGTTGTAGAGAGGATGCTGATGTTGGGCAGAATGCACTGGTGCTTGTCCTGCCTAGCCAAGTGTGTGACAACCAGACTGGCAAATATGGCAGAGTTCCTGCCACACTTAAGAGGAAAGTGGATATTTCTGCTCAGGGAAGTATTCTGTGAATGGTGACAGTCTCTGCAGTGACCAGGAAGCCTTTTTGTGCAATCCCCTTTGATCCCTGCTCCTTTCTGAGGCATTGCCTGTTTCATAATCATCTTTAATGTTCTGACCATCAAAGTGTTTTCACAGTTTTTCAGAAGGCAAATATGGTTTGCTCAGGTTGGATTGTGGATGTGCCATTGGCTTCAGAGGAGTAAAACATTTCATGGAAATATGATAATAAACAAGTATAAAGTCAGGCAAAATCCGGGGTGGGCTGGGGATGACCAGGTCTTGGCTTGGCCTGTGGTGTGAGCAGCTTGGCTGAGAGTCTCTGCTTTCCTTCCCAGCTTCAGCAGGAGCACAGTGAAAGCAATGCTCTGCTCTGTCATCCCCCTCCCTGTCATAAACTCCTCAGCACTTGTTAAAAGAGTTTCTTTGCTTGGGGCTTTCTCAAAAGTGGGAACAGTCACCTGGTCCCAGCACAAGTCAAGGCCAGGAAGTTTCTTCCCAGGAAGGATGTTCAGCAGAGTGAGGGTGGGAATGAACCTGTGCCCTGCTCTGGGGACACAGCTGGCTGGGCTGCTGAAGGGAATTTCAGGGTGTTCTGGTCTCCCCCAGAGGTGGCCCAGGGGTTCCTGCTCATTGCTCCTGTCATTGTTTCTGTCCTACAGTTGACTGCTGGGACGGGCCGGATGGGGAACCAATTGTCCACCATGGATACACCTTGACTTCCAAAATCCTCTTCAAAGATGTGATTGAAACTATCAACAAATATGCCTTTATCAAGAATGAGTATGTATCCAGCCTGCCAACCTTTGAGTCAGGGCTATGAATGAGAGTGTTCCCTGACATCCTTGTACAGAGAGTGAAAATCTGACCTGTTCCTGAATTCCAGACAGAATTTGGAGTTGTTTTCTGGGGGAAATCCTTCAGATCCTTCAGAAGGAAACACCAAGGTGAAGCTGGGGAGGGACATTCTGCACAGAACTGTGGAGCTGGCTTTATTGAGCTTGTACAACACCTGAGGAACAACAGGTTTTGCCAGTGAATGTTTTTAGTGAAGGGCTGACACTTGAACCACTTTGTCTCTCTGGATGTGCACTCTGGTGCTGCCAAGGCTACACCTGTGTGCTCCAGGGATAGGAAACAAGGCAGGGAATAAAGAATCCAAAGAGACAGTAGTAGCCTGATTGTGGACAAAGCAGAGTGTTCATCAGAAAGAGCTTATTTTCCCTAGAGGTACATTGCTCAGAAAATCAATATTATCCATGGGAAGTTTCATATACCTTGGCAGTTACTGTTCTCCTCCTACACAAACAGTCAAAATATGTGTGCCAACCTTTGTTTTTTTTAAATAGAAATTACTTTATTGCTATAAAAATTTTCCAGTAGCTCCCCCAAAGCAGCACATCTGCCTTTACAAATAGAGCTAAACTTGCACTAAATTTTCAGACCAGGTAAACTTCTTGTGAGCCTGAGATTTTTTTGCAGTTTGCCTGAAGTCATGGTAAACAAATCAAAGGCAATGCTTCTGAAATTGTTCAGTTTTTTTAAACCTTTGCAAAAATGGCAACTGGGACCACATCATCAACTGATGTTAGTTCTGGTGTGGCTGAAAGCCTTATTTTTCCTGATGGGGAGCTAATGAAGGTCAGATGTCAGGATAGAAATAATTGATTTTTAATTAATGAATCCCTGATAGTTCAGTCCTGCAAAGCTCCTTTATAGACTGGCTGTTGTGCTGATCTTAAAAAAACATCATCTCTAAAGAGAAATCCATCTTCAGTGTGGTTTTACAGGGCACTGACCACACTGGAGTAAATGTTCCACAAGTCTTGTCTTCAACCAGCTGGGCGTTGTTGTTCCTTGGCCTTGGCTGGATAATCAACAATAAACGAGAACAGTAAAACCAAAACTAGAAACAACACTTGCTGTCTTTGTAGAAGAGGCTTTGTCTTCAGGTTTATCTGTATGGCAGTGCTCTGTTAGTGGGAGAATCTTCAGGCTATAAAAGCCAAATTTGCAGGTGATTCCTCCCTGTCTCTGCAGGTACCCTGTGATCCTGTCAATTGAGAATCACTGCAGCATCGTGCAGCAGAAGAAGATGGCTCAGTATCTTACAGAAATCCTGGGAGACAAACTGGATCTGTCTTCTGTGCACAACGATGACTCCACAAAGCTCCCTTCACCAGCAAGTCTTAAAGGGAAGATCCTGGTTAAGGTAAACACCTGCTTCATGTGTCCTTTCCCTCCTCCTGTTTGTGGTGATGATGATTTCTGCCTGGTTATCACTGCACCCTAACTTCAATCATTTCACAAAAAGCAGACCTTGGGAAACTGCTACTTCAGGTTCAGAACAAACATCTTCTCAGCCTGTAAGAACCTGGAAAGAACATGCTTTGAATAATTTGTGGGTTTTTTTTTTTTTGTTGGTTTTTTTTTAGAATATGTCATAGCAAGAGCTGCATGCTCCCCTGCCTCTGTAACAAATTTATCTTCTAGGGCAAGAAACTTCCAGCCAACATCAGCGATGATGCAGAGGAAGGAGAAGTTTCTGATGAGGACAGTGCTGATGAGATTGATGATGACTGTAAACTAATGAATGGAGATGTAAGTGAAGTGCCCATTCGAATGTAAATGTCTGTCAAGGCTTCCCAGTGGGAGGAAACCTTGTAGGAGCTGTCGGGATTGTGGGTGTGGTCTGATCTTTGGGATTCATCACAAGTGCTTCAGGTTTTAAACCTTCATGGGGGCGGATTGACATCTAGGGGTTATGTTTCCAGTTTAGAATTTTAATGAGTAATGTCTCATGATTCTTCAGTGCATCACTGGGTGCTTCCCCTAAAATGCAAAAAAAGAAAAGAAAATATTCTACTTACATCAGATTGTGGTCATTTTTTACAGAGCATCCCTTTGCTTTGCTGAATGCTGGGCTTGGTTGATCTTTACTGTAAAGAAAATCTCTGCTGGCTTCAATCTGAAAATCCATTATTTCTTAATTCTTTTTTTTAAAGTTCTATTTTTTGTCACTTTAATCTTCTGGCAAGTTCCACTGCACCTTGCAGAAACAATACAAAACACAGCAAAACCATTTAATGACCTAAACCAGACTGCCTTGGAGAGAGTTTGCATTATCAGTCCTCTCTCCCTCAGGCTATTTCCTCATTTTGTATTATAGATCTGATCCTTTTTATCTAAAAGAGAAACTTCTATGTGAATAAGACTAGCAAAGGAGAAAAAGAATTTCTTTGCTTTTTGGAAGTTATTACATGTTAGCATGTAATTTTTCAGTATTTTACAGCACCATCTCTGTTATTAACAGTTCACTTTGCTGAGGTTTACTGATGCTTTAAATCTGAGATTTGCTACACCTGGTTTGCTTTCCAAAACGATTTTTTGAAGAGTTCAGAAAATCAGAATTTGTTTCATGATAAGTGTAACTGGGAATTCTTGAGGCCTACTGAGAGAGCACAATCTGTCACCCCTTAAAAGACCTGAGTGAAAAAGAAAACTCTTGATTTTTATTTTTAGTTTTATTTCCCCACTTCCCCACATGGGCTGTGGTGCACACAGAGCAGGGAACAGTTCTCTTGCATTTTGCCTTTGATCTGCTGAAAAGAAGATTCTAAAGCATCTCCCATCCATTCCTCCCAATAGATCTTGCACCTATTGCAGCTGCAGGGTCAGCCTGGACATGGCACAGGACTCATGTGATGCTTTTTTCATCCCTGCCCTTGTTTAATGATTTAATGTTTTGTTTGCAGGCATCTGCTAACAGGAAAAGAGTGGAGAATATAGCGAAGAAAAAACTTGACTCCCTGATAAAAGAATCCAAAATCCGTGACTGTGAAGATCCAAACAATTTTACAGTTTCCACTCTACCATCCTCAGGAAAGGCTGGGCTGAAGTCTGATAGTAAGAAGGTGAATTTATGCTGAATTGTACTTGTGTTTCATTAGTTTACTAAATATATCTTATATTATTGACTTCAGCTTCATAGCTGAATTCATGCAGTTAATGATGGTGCCAGGTGAACATCACTGTCAGATTCACAAACTATTTATCTTGCTCACACAGCAACTGGAGCATGAAATGTACTCTGAAATGACTTTTCAACAGGAAGAATTTGATTTTCCATTAAAAAAACTGCTTATGAAAGTTGGGCTCTTGTTGTTCCTCAGTTCCCTATGTTCTATGCATTTTCAATATATTTTAATTTTATATTAACTCTAATTTATAAAAATGTACTCAGCCCACAGACTACACTTCATGAAGTTGAGGCATTTTCATTTTAGACTTTGTAATAAGCCACAAAAGTTTGGGAAGATTATTCCACACAAATGAAAAACAGTGGATATCTGCCAATAACAAGCAGGTGTAATAACCAGGGATTAAAACTAAACTAGGGATGAGAACTAAAAATTAGCTTCCCAAAACATTCTGTAGGGTGAGTTTTGGATGTACTTTAAACCCAAAGCTTTACACAAGGTATCAGAGAGTTCTTGTGAGAGCCACCACAAGGCCAAGGCTTGACAAACCCTTTAGCAGAGGTGTTACCCAGAATAGTCAGTGCTAAACCCCCTCCTGTTTCTGCTGATATGCAGAGACTGTCTGAGCTCCTGTGTTCTTCTCTCTTTGGTTGCTTCAGAGTAAACTTGAGGATGATGCAGAATCTGGGGAAGATTTCAGTGCCAGCAAAAGGCACAGCCGGTCGCTCATGGGCAGCTTCTCCAAACGCAAGGTGAGCCCCTGGCAGGGTGAGCTCTGCACCACATCTTGGATTCTTGGAGGGTTTTTTATTTTTGCACGCAGTGGAGAGGAATTTCATAACTGCAACATCTGCAGCACCTCACTCTGAGCTGTTCACTGAACAGACAGGCTGGGGAGCTGCTTATCATTGTGCATAACAACACAGATTCAATTTACATGAAGGCCTGAGAGAGTCCAAGATCTAACTGAGAACCACAAAAATTAATTTGCACCTTTTATCTGAGGATCTGTGCTTCCTTTATAACAAGGCTCAGACCTTGGGCTGAGTTTTCCCTACGTGCAAATTTTGCTGCAGAGCTGAGTGTTACGAAAGCTGTCATTTTCCATTTTCTCTAAGTAACATACTCATTGGCATAACAAAGCAGAATTGTAGCCAGATGCTCAAACTTTGATTACACAGTTATGATATTATGGTTTTATTTCCCTCTGGCACAGAAAAAAGGAAGCAAATTGAAAAAGGCATCAAGTCTGGAAGAGGGTGAAGATGATTCAGATTCTCAAGGGAATTTAGCCAGGAGCTCTGTACATTACAGCAGGTTTGTTAACAAGTGATTGGACAACTTTGTTGCTAAAATATGCCTGCATAAATGCACCCACTGAATAGGTTTGTTTCTGGCCTGGATGTCAGTTTGTTGGTGGCTGCAGGCATGTGACAGGAACGTGGAGAGATGCAATGTCTGCCACAAAATCACCAGAATGATCTCTTGGTGCTGTTCAAAATAATTAGCAAAGCACAATGGACTTTTAATGCATTTTGAGCTCTTACTGTCTCATATATTTCTTTACCCTGATTTATTTTTGAATATGAAGGATAACATTTACCCCTTAATTGGTGGGAAGTTAATTTGTTTTGTCTTTCTAGGGTAAACCGACAGAAGAAGACAATGAAGCTGTCCAGGGCCCTGTCTGACCTGGTGAAATACACAAAGTCTGTTGGCATCCATGATGTTGAAACTGAAAGTAAGTTGAACTAAAAGTTTGGTGAAAATAATTGCTGCACAAAGAAATGGAAAGGTTTACGTTCTTATATATATTTTCATTTAAAAAACACTTCTTAATGAAGATTCAGGTCATCATCATATTCAGCTTCACTTTCCCACCATAACTGCACAACAAGCACAGTATCTGCTGTAATTTAAGGAAAACAGAGTTCCCTCTGAGTGGCATGTACTGAAATGATGCTTGATAGTTAAAAGGAACTAATGCTATGCACTTTTGAAAGCTTTATCTAGATAATAAATAATGAATAAGGAGATTACCTCTAATCTCCTCTGCAGTCTCTTCCAGCTGGCAGGTTTCATCTTTCAGTGAAACCAAAGCCCACCAGATCCTGCAGCAGAAGCCAGCACAGTACCTACGCTTCAACCAGCACCAGCTGTCCCGCATCTACCCCTCCTCCTACCGGGTGGACTCCAGCAACTACAACCCCCAGCCTTTCTGGAATGCTGGCTGCCAACTTGGTGAGCAGAAAGGAAACTTAATTATTTTTTGTTCTATTTTGGGAGGGATGTTTTAATAGGAGTGCTGGAATCACCCCTTAGGACACTCTGAGTTCTCTGCTTGTTCAGCTTTGCTGACCATTGAGTCCTCCTTGTTACTGTCCCTGGACTGATTACCTTGAACATGTGTCTGGTAAATGGAAATAAATGAACTTCTCAAATGCAAGAGGGCTTTGGAGTTCAGCTCTTTTGGAGAGCTTCTCTCCCTGAAGCTGTAATATATAAGGGAATTATTTTCCATAAGGCATCTGATTGCTTTCATCTAAGAAGTCAAATTTGAATCTGATTTGTTTTTTTTAATAGTTGCACTAAACTACCAGTCAGAGGGGAGAATGCTGCAACTGAACCGGGCCAAATTTAGTGCCAATGGGAACTGTGGCTATGTCCTCAAACCAAACTGCATGTGTCAAGGTAAGGAAAACCAGCAGAACCAGTGGATCACTGATTACATGACAGGATTGAGCTGTTACAGTTTATTTAAAGATGCATTTCTGATACCAGAAGCAGACCAGCCAGAAGGTATCTGTAATTTAAAGTCATGCTGCACTTCTTTCACATGGTGGGACTCTTCATTCTTACAGGTGTCTTTAATCCAAATTCTGAAGACCCACTGCCTGGTCAATTGAAGAAACAGTTGGTTCTAAGAATTATCAGTGGTCAACAACTTCCCAAACCACGTGATTCCATGCTGGGAGACAGAGGAGAGGTATGGGACAGCTGTGATTGTTATTTTGTGATGCTGAAGGTTTATTTCCATACTGGCTGGGCTAAGGATGAGAATTTCACATCCTGCAGATATGAATAAATTAGGTCATGGACATCCTACATCTTCAGGTGGTTTTCTTCACTTTTTAGCATCTCAGCAGTGGTTTGATGGTTTTCCTCCAATTGCCAACACAGGACTTCCAGAAGGAGCAAAAAAAAGAGAGAGAGATCTTATCAATTTAATAATCCACTCCATATGGCTCAGGACCAATAATTACCCAGACATTCATGTACAGTGCCCATGTTGTAAAAGTAATTTTTTTGGGTTTCATCTTTGTCACTCTTTCTTTTTAATATTTGTTGCTTTTTGTTTTTCAGATCATAGATCCTTTTGTTGAAGTAGAAGTTATAGGCTTACCTGTTGATTGCTTCAAAGAACAAACCAGAGTAGTTGATGATAATGGTAAGATTATCTGGGATTTAGGGTTTTCACATCCTCTTTCGGGCAAGTTTTTTTTCATAAGAAAAGGAGTAGATAAGATTTGGTACCTATTATGATAAAGCACTGAAAACTGGGTTTCAGCATTTTTAATGTTAATTAGACTTGGATTTTGACTTGACTGAGTTGGTATAAATATGCTGAAGGTCTTGGGATGAAACAAGACATTTGTTTTCTCATTATGTATGAGAGAAGGGATTTTGAGCTTGCTGTGGTCAAAAGGCAGTTTGGCCAAACCCCTGCTGGAAGCAGCGCCAAATTTAGGAAAGACCCAACTCTGTTCCTTTCAAACCCTTGTGCTGCTCCTCACGAGAGTCCTGGATTTCCCAAGAACAGCGATCAGCCTGTCAGGAAAACCAGAATGACACTGCAGCTGTGTAGGCAGACCTTGTTCCTTGTGAATGAGATCCCTAAAGGCTGATTCCTCCCTGGCAAGGTTTTAACCCCATGTGGGAGGAGACGCTGGTGTTCACAGTGCACATGCCAGAGATCGCCCTGATCCGCTTCCTCGTGTGGGACCACGACCCCATCGGCAGGGACTTCATCGGCCAGAGGACAATCGCCTTCAGCAGCATGATGCCAGGTAAGGAGAGCTGGCATCCCAAATTAGTGGCCTGGCATTTTTCCTGTGAAAAATGAAAATTAATGTATCTGCTGCAGAAATTTCTAGTTAGAGCAAGAGACTGGAGTTTGGGCCCTGGGTTCTCTGCCTTAGTCAGCTACTGACTGATACAGTGATGAAGACTAAATCAATTCACTCCAGACTTTTGGGACTAGATTTTGCAAAAATGGGTAAGATTGTTAAGCAGGGTGGGTAAATAGTGTGGGCTTGGCAGGCTGCTATACAGAATCTTTACTCCTTTAGTGCTTTTTTCTCTCTTTCTTCACACCAGTTTCAGAAAAAACTCTAGTTTTGCTTGGTTTTATGACTATGAGTAGTAGTTTAACACGGGACAGAAAGTTACCTATTCTAATGATGGAATCCAGGTTATTAAATGCCATTTTCTGACAGTTTCCTCTTTCTGTTTTCAGTTCAGTCTTTCACATTAAAGCTTCTTGTGTATGTATTTTTCTTTCCTTTCAAAGTAAAGAAAAAAGTTTGTGGTTAGGATCAAAAAACAAAACATCCAGTCTCAGTAAACTGACCTTGGATGGAAGGTTTGCAGTCTTAATAATGGACTGGAAGTCCAGAGGAGAGAACGTGGTCAAGTTTAAATCATGGATTGACAGCAGCAATAATGGACCCTGGATGAAACAGGACATGGCTGTTTTATGAAATCATGACAAAAAACGGGGGTGAAATTTGCAAGTGTTGTTGTGGCTCAGGTACCTGAGTGGGGCAAGGTGATGCTCCAGCCTGGATCCTCACTGTGAGGAGGAGTGGGAGAAACCTGCTTGAGCCCTTCTGCTGCTCACAAAAGGAAAGTCTCCAGCTGCTCCTCCTGTGACCTGTCCCAGCCCTGTGCCAGCTCTGCTCCCTCTGTTTCAGGTTACAGGCACGTGTACCTGGAAGGCATAGAAGAGGCTTCCATCTTCGTGCATGTGGCTATAAATGACATCTGTGGTAAGGTGAGTGTCTCTGTGGTGTGCCACACCCCCACAGGAGCTGCCAGGATCTTGTATCACACCAGGGAAGCTCAGTGGGTGAAGGTCAAGGGTGACATTTTTGTCCACTCAGAGTAAAATTTATCTCTGTGCTTGTCATGGTAGCCTGAGATCTTTCTGAATATCCATGGAGATAAAGGCAAATCATAGGGAAAGTTATAAAAGAGATTCTTGCAGTGCCTTTTTGAGGAAGCCATAGGGGAAGGTAATTTCATTGCAGCACACACATTTATATAAATGTGATTGTGTCCAGTCCTGTGAGTGCACCTTGCTGAGACAAAGGTTACACACATTAACCCTGAGCACTTGTTTCCTGCAAAGCTGATGCTATAAAGGTTCTGCCTGATGTTTTGGCATTTTAAATTTAATTAAATTCTTCAAACTTATTTGTTTTGGATTTTTTTTGCCATAATAACTCTTAAAATGCAGAGGAAAGGTAATGCTAGTGATAGTTGGACATATTTACACTCCTTGCCTGTTATTAAGGGTGTATTTGCTTCACATGCAGGAAATAAACAACTCTCAGGGTGCCACATCTCAATTTCCACGAAAGCAAAGCCCTAATTTCAGACTTTTCCTAAACCAGATAAAAACGAGACTGCCTCTGTCCTCTCAGTGTAGTGCTCTGTGCTGTCAATGTCAATGAAATTCAGGCTCAAGGCACCTTGCAGGGCTTGAGGATCTGAGTTTGTCCCGCAGGAGCGAGGTGCAATATCAGCATCAGGACAGCAGGAGGAGGCATCCAACGGGCTGGGAATGCCCAGGTCCTCCTGCACAGGGCAATCCCAGCAATTCCTGAACGAGAAATCAGCATTTTGAGCTGCTAGACTTTAATCACTGCTTAGTTACTTAATTCCATCAACTTCCATCGCTCCCCTTGCCAGCAGTGTTTAATGGAAGGGACAATGCTCATCCTCTGAATGTTTGAAGTATTTTATATTCAAACGTCTTTTGGCAAGTTCTCTATGTTTAGCCTTAATTTCCTAGCCTTTCATAATTATTTGCTCTTGCTAACTTCTTCACAAGTGACTGGCTGGTGGTAGTTTACAGAAGTTTGTCCATTTAAACTTTGGCATTTTTTTGGGACATGGATTTTCTTGGTGTTCCCTGATTGCTTCTCATTGTCACTGCAGTCTCTCTGGGTTTGCTGGTGTTAAGAAGTGATTCTGTGCACTAACAGTGTATGAGGATTTGGAAGGAGAGCCTGTATGTGTTGTGGTTTTGTTTTGTTTTATTATTTTTTAATTTCTAATTTTTAATAAAAACTACTGAAAATGTGGAACAAATATTACACATCCCTTTCTGGTTTGGTCTGTCTGAATCAGTTTTTGCTTTGATTTTTGATTAACAGAGTCCTGTCCAAATTAGAATTTTTATTTTCTCCTCTCTTAATTATGGGCAGAAAAATCACCCTGGTTATCAGACTTGTTTTACCCATTCTTTATTAATCCAGAGATTCTAATGTAAACATTTACATTTTGGGACTTTTTTATAAATGGAGATATTCCACCTGCTCAGTAGCTTGGTATTACTAAAAGAGTCTTAGACTTTTTAGGTTTTTTTTCACCTTAACTTGTGTATGGAATCTCTTTCAGATTGCTCTGTTTCCTGGAAAGACTTTTCTTTGTTTCTGTCTCTTCTGTGGTCTGCTCATGTACTGCAGAATTTCTTGTGGTTTTTCTAGATGTGCCTATCTCTGAGATCCTCCCTCACTGTTACTCTGCCTTTACTCTGTCTGTTTGTGATTTCAGTGGGCTTCTCTATGTCAAAAAAGTCTCCTTTTAGAAGCAGAGCGTTTTTAGACGCCTTGAAGGTACCCCTCCTGTCCCAGGGAGGTGCAGACACCACCACACACCTGCATGCCTTGAGCTGGTAGCTTCATTAGCATCGTTTCCTCGTTAGCATTTTCGAGCTCTCCAACTCATGGAACATGAATTGTGACATTTGACTGGGTCACTCCCGTGGGGTCATTGACAGCCAGAGAGCCCTCCCCGTGTGAAGCAGATCCAGGATAAAAGTCCTGCCATGCTCCCCCTTCCCCGAGCCTCTCCCTCTCCTGCCTTTTCTCTTGAGGGCTATAATTCAAACCCCTTCTTTCACATGGAAAAGAACATTGACAGTGAATCATTTGCTAAATTGTGGGAAAGCCTCTTGTGCTGTTTTTCAAACTTTAGAGAGTGAAACAGCCCTGTAAAAGCTGGGCTGGAAGCTGAAAGCACAGTGTCCTGGATCTCCCTCAAAACTGCTCTCTTTTATTTTTTTCCTTCCTTTAAAACTTTTCTTTTCCCCCAAGTTAAGCAAATCTGCCTTTGGGTTCTTGAATCACTCCACTGATTCAAGCAACAATGTCCAGCTTAACAAAGCTGCACCAAACAAGCCAGAATGACACCTGGGGCCCTGCACTGCGTGTCACCCATTCCATCAGTGCTTCCCTTTTCTTTTTGGTGGATATTATTTGTCTGTGCTGTTTGTATGACAATTTTTTCTGGGTTTTGCAAATATTGTCTGATTTTTATAGCAATAAATTCATGTACTTGCCAACTTGTCTCCCAGTAATCCAAGCAGACTGTTCAATAGTCTGGCTCTCACAGAAGATTTTTTCCAATATTTAATATTTGCCTTGAATGGGAAAAATCAAACCCCACCATCTTTATCTTATTCTAAAGGTAATTTTTGATAATGCCCTAGTCACACTGGAAATTGGCACATGATAACTAAACTTTAGTCACTTATAATTAACTAAATACTATTAAAAAAATAATATTATGAATACTTTTATTGGTCCTTGTGTCAGCCTTGGTCCCACATGGCAGCTTGGGCAGGACACTCGGGGTAAAAGCAGCTCTTAGCCCAGGCTCAGTGCACAGGGCAGCCAATATCTGTCCATGAAGTCCTGCACAGCAGAATTGGAAACGGACAAATATGCACTCAAATATTTATTTTGGGGGTGAAAGACCATTGTAAGCTAAATGAGACACTTCTGTGCTGTTGTTTGGCACTGCAGAAATGTGGCCTCATGTGACATCAGAGGGCAAAACTGGAGCTGACAGCGAGTGCCAGTGAGTGTGGCTGCTGGTCAGGTTCTGTCATGGGCTTCTCAAAATGTACTTCAATCATGATGTGCCCTGGGTTTATTCATTCTTGATGCTACATCTGCTCAAAAGTCTGATTTAACTGGGAAATAAAGAGAACAAAAGGGGAGAAGTAGATTAAAAGATAAATACCTTTCTGTGCTTCAAGTGATCTCTGTGCACAGAGCAAACCAACACTGTCTCAGGCATCAGCCTGCTGCTTGAAAAGTTGGCAAATACACCTGGAATGTTTGCAGGAATGCTGGAACTCTGTTCCATTGAAATGTAAATCAGTTGTATGGTGGTGGGAGATTCATGATGGTGAATTTATGTGTTTAATGCTTAAATAACTACTGAAGACTATGGAGAACTGTATTATGACACTGACTAACTTCCCTTGTTTATAGTGTGTTTCCTCAGTGCTGAAAACATACACCTTGGGATAAGTGTTGTATGGTAGGAAAAATTACCAAAATGTAATCACAAGGTAGAAATTGAAATACTCAATCATCTTTTGTGTGTGTATCGTTAATGCTCAATTCAATTGAAGTGTAGATCTTCATACTGAAAAATTATTATATTTTACGGTCAGTGTTTATTTCCCAGCAGTTCCTAGAAAATGCATTTACAGCAAGAACTTTAAATACATCTGCTTTGGGTGAAACTGAGAAACTCTTCAGCTTTCAGAATGAAATCCTTGTAGACAGAAGTATTTCCTTTTTTTTTGTCTTTTCAGCAGCTCTAATGTTTATGTAGATGTTGTAAGTAGTTACATGCTAGAAAGAAAATGATGACAAATACAGAGATAAGTGTGGCTGGAAAATGTTATCTAAAAACAGCTGAGAAAAAAGAAAAAAGAGGTGTTATTTTGCAAGGCTGCTGTTAGTGATTTTTTTCATTTTTAACGGCTGTCCTATTTCTGGGTTAGTTCTCATGCTGATGGTAGGAACATAGCAGGAGACTCTGTATGTGAATGATCACTTGTTCATGAGTTCCTGTGCCCAGAGGAAGAGCTTTACATTTTTCATAGGGGACTTTTTATATTTTTATTCTTTTCCTATTTCTTTTGCAGGCCAAACAAGCTCTAGGTCTAAAAGGGCTGTTTCTCAGAAATCCAAAGCAGGCCTCTCTGGACAGTCATGCTGCTGGGCAGCTCCATCGCAAACATTCCTTTAGCAGCCACATCCTGCGACGGACGGCCAGCGCACCCACCAAGAGCCAGAAGAAGAACAAGAAGGGCTTTCCTGAAATTGCTTTTGACACAAAGGACAGCAGCTCTGCAGGGGCTGGAGAAGGGAGGGAAGTGGAAGCTGCCTCCCAGCCTCGCTTTGTGCAAGAGCCAGAAAGTGCTGCCCCGTCCCCAGCTCCCCGAGATGGTGCCGGTGGGGAGGCACCTGGCAAGGGCTTGAAAGGTAAGGCCCAGGGCTCTCTCAGAGGGCCAGGGCAGAGCTGTGCCCCCCCTGGGGCTCCCTTCAGCGAGCCCTTGCCCAGGGCACACAGGGTGAGGCTGCAGGAGCCCCAGGGCGAGAAGCAAAGCGTCTTCGCCCGCTGTGCCATCAACAGCTCGGGCAGGATCGGAGTGGCCACCAACTGCATGAAATGCATGATTGGCTCCAAAGAGAGCCCTGACCCAGAGGGGCCGTGGAGTGACCACCCTGGCAGGCCCATTGCTAGAGACCCCCTGCACCCTGGGCAGGGCAGCAGTGCAGAGGAGAGGGTAGAGCTCAGGACCTGGGTTGTCAGAGGGCAGCCCAGGCCACACTCAGATTTGCAGCCTTGCAGCAGCCCTGGAACTGCAGGTGACCTGACAAGGAGCACTCAGTCTTTTGTGACCCCAGGGAAGACAAGTGGTGACTCTAAGTGTCACGGAATAAAGGCTCATTCCCGGCAGCGGTGGCAGTGCCAATCAGGTGGCAAGTATGGAAGCACTGTCAACTTGGTTGCAGCCAGCAATGGCTCAATATCCTCCAACTCCAGCAGTCTAGAGAGCCTTGGAAGCCCAGAATTCCCCAAGCACTGGTCTGAACCTTCTCGAAGGCAAGTGGGCACCCTACAGAGGGAAATGAATGCCTTGTTCGTTCAAAAATTGGAGGAAATTCGAAGTAAATCCCCTATATTCTTTACTGGTAAGACCAGATTTTCTTCACCCTTCTCCACTGTAGATGACATCATTGTCTCAGCTTCTGCATAGCATCCTTAGAAGCTCCTCTATGTTGTTTGGCTGTCAAGAGGTTGTTGTTTTTTTTTTAATTTTGGCAATGACAAAAAAAAAATCAGCATAAATACTTTTATTTTCTTTTTTGTAGATGTGTCTGGTTTAGATTAGTCCCTGCCATGCCTAGTTAACCATCTGCAGTAGCGACACTGTCAGTAGTCCATAAATGTTGGGGTTGTTTGTTCAGGGTCTTTTGTTTCCTTGCTTTTCTTAGTGAATGTGGTATGATACTAAGTAAATTTTAAGATCCAAACCAGAGCATTAAGTGAGATTGAATACGGAAAACCCACATCAACAAACAATATTTCCATTATCAGCTTTTGTGTTCCACTGAGGGACAACCACATCAGGAATGATGTCTAAAGTGCTCTCTGATAACACTAAACCTGTTCCCTCCTCAAAGATCTTGCAAAGTCACTGCTGTCAGTCCAGGAATTACTGGATGGAATTCTCTGCTCTGGGGTGTTCAGGAGATAATATTTTATAAACACAGCAGCCCATTCTGGTCCTAAATGTGTATGCAAACATTTCTAGTGTGCTGTGATGTTCCACACATGCCCTGAGAGCAGAGCTGCCCAGCACAGAGCAGCAATGTGTGATCTGCTGCTCTCTGACATCAGCCAGGCTGGGGCACTCCTGGCATTCCCCACTGCAAACCAAAATGTGCCCACTTAGAGGAAAGTTCCTAAAGCTGCAGCATTCTGTGGTTGTTTCACACCAGAAACAGGAGTGTGGTCACTGGGACTGTGTGACTGCACCTGTACCATGAACTGGGGCTTGTAAAGATGGGAAATCAAAGCAGAGGCAATCAAAGGAAATCTTTTAGTAAGAAAAATGGCATTTTTCCTCCTGATTTGGCAGGCACGTGAGAGAAGAAAAGAGATTTTGATAAGAATTTTCTGCTTCACAGAATTCTAAGGAGAAAGTAGGAAATACAGCTTTTGGCTATGACTGCAAGAGCTGCTCTTCAAATCCCTCACCCTCCCTGTTAATTGCCCAAGAAATTTGGACACTGATGATTACATTTTCAGGAACAGTGAAGTGACTTTAATGCTTTTCTAATATGTAATCCCTTTTTTAGTAACAGATTCTGACTGCCCACCTGTAGTGGGTTTCTTTGAAAGCCCCATATAGAAACTTGAGATATTTTATTTATTTGACCAATTTCATCTGGTTGGGTCTGCAATTTACCTTCTATTTTTTTATACTTATTTTTTTTAATGTATTTTTCCAATATCTGCTTTGGGCTTTTAGGAAAATACCAGGACAATGGTAGGGGAGAAGTTTGCTGGTTCCCGTGACATGCAGTTAATTCAAAGCAGCAGAACTCCTTCTATGCCTAAATTATTGGCATTGGGCTTTTCACAAACTCTGAGTACTGTGACATATGAAACCATTTCCCATTATCAGTGCCAGCTCCCCTGCCAGCCCCCCAAGTCACTAAACAAATATTGTGATATGCTTGAAATTTGATTAAATCCATCTGACTTCCCAAGCATGGAATCAGCAAACCCTTAAAACGGTGAAATGGTGCCTTGGACTGGCTGCTGCTGGTCCAGTGACAGCCCCTCTGTTTGCACAAACAGCTCCCTTTCCCATCCTCCTGCAAGGCCGTGCCCTGGGCCAGGAAACCAGGGAAACCAGCTCCATGGCTGCACTTGGGAATTGGCATTCTGCTGGGGAAGTGCCCCCAGGATAAGGCAGGGAACTCTAGCTGGCCCTTTATGGCACCAGCGTTACATTTTCCAGTGATTTCCCTTCCAAGCGTGCCCCAGTCTGTGCTGGTGGAGGGGGAGAAGGAGAGTTCATAAATCTGATCAGCTCTGGGCTCTTCCTGACTCTGAGAGTCTGGAATGTCTCCTCCAGACACTGAGGGTCTGGAATGTTGGATGTGGATTATGGGCACACGTGCCTGATTCCCTTCCAACTCCCAGCTAATGAAGGCCAGGGAAGAGCTGCTCCCACCCCTGAGTTCCTGCAGTGGGCTGGAAATCCTGGTGCCAAAGGAAAGGCCTGGTATTCCCTGGGCAGGTTCTGGGACTGCAGGTGATGTTTTCGATTAGGAAAGGGCTTTGGAGGAGTCCAGCTTCCTCTGAGCAACCTGGAAGGTGTCCTTGCATCCTGTCAGGGTACTTGAAACTTGATGATTTTTAGGGTCCTTTCCATTACAAACCACTCTGTAATTCCATTATTCCATTTTCCCATCCAGTGGAATGTTTCTTCAACACTAACAAATATTTTCATTCTTCTATGATAAAAAAATTGAACTTAATATCTGTCCATGTGTGGATTCCATTGAGTGCTCTGGTTGGTCAGAAATTCTTAGGATCCTACAACCATGTGTCAACATTCCTGTATGTTCCCTTTCCCTCCCTCAGCACTAATTTATCCTGTTATCTGCACCT
Source organism: Toxostoma redivivum (assembly GCA_013397375.1). Classification (NCBI taxonomy): domain Eukaryota; kingdom Metazoa; phylum Chordata; class Aves; order Passeriformes; family Mimidae; genus Toxostoma; species Toxostoma redivivum. Next base: position 545,209 of record VXBI01008022.1, on the reverse strand, counting down.
GCCTTCCCTACATTAACTGGATTTTTCCTCTGTTCTGTCCTATTATTCTACATGCACACTCTCTCTCTCTAGTTAAGAACTGAAAGGACAAGCAAGTCAAAGGTAATGTCTGCTGAGTGTCCCTGATTCGAGCACCTTGTTGCCTGTAGTCCTGGTTTTTGCTTGTTTGCTGCCCTGTAATTACCTGCTCCTGTATCCTTAAGGTCATGGTGTGGCTCAGTGGTGCTTTGTTAGTTCTGGGATGCATGTCTGCACTGTGCTTTGGAGATATGGGACAAAATCTTTATGGCATGATTGCTTTGGCTCCCAGGGTGCAGGTGATAAACATTGCAGAGAATGGAGCATTTTCTCCAGGTAATTGGTGCTGTAGTGATTCTCCAGGGTTGCACTCTCAGCCTGCTGTTCATGACCCATCTGTCTGTAGAGCTTTTTTGAAATAGAAATTACCAAGTTTTTTTAAGAAGAACAAAGTCTGTTTAAAGGTTTGTTTTGTTTATAAAAGTCCCATTGCCAACATTCCAATGTCTGCAGATCATTTGTAATCTGCTCCACAAGTCCTGTGCTGCTTCTCTTCTGAGTGGTTGGTCATTGGGATCACATCTGCTGGTCAAACTGGTGTTTTGATTATTGTACATGCCCTGGTTGTGCTCTGATACCCTGACCTGTTTGAGTGCTGGAAGGAAGGAAGGAAAACTGCAAATCAAGTGATGCTGGATGGTGGAGGAAGCAGAGTTGGTTTACAAAAGGGGACACAAAGGGCAAAAATTGCTGGGTACTGTTGTTGTTTGATAAGAAAACCAGAACAGTCACATGGTGCTGCTGTGCATGGACTGAGATTTCTTGAAGCAACAGGGCTTTGTGCAGCTAAAACTGAATGTGCAAAATGTTTTGCTGCCTTTGGCCAGACATTTGAAATCACATTTTTAAAATCATGATTAACATAGGCAACTAGTACCTTGAAAACAAAATGATAACACATAAGGAATGAATCTTAATCTAAGTTGTAATATGTAAGAGATAACTAACCCTGTATCTCTGTTTTTCTTGTTTCTTTCTTTTTCTTTTCATGCCTCCCAAGCAGATGTCTGCCACTTCTCAATGCAGAGGTCAGTCACTTCTTTATGCAGCTTAGAAACGATCACAGAAGAGCCTGTCCTTGCCAATGAGAACCATCACTGCAGCCTTCTCTTCCCTCTGCCCGTTAGCCCTTACAGTGATTCTGAGGAAGGATCTGGGTCTGACCATTCCACTGAAGCTCCATCAGAGGGAAGCAGCACACCCAACCAGCCTCAAGAGCCCCCACCCTCCAGAGAACAAGGAACAAATCTGGCTGCAGAAGACCAAGGGCAGGATGTCCCAAGAGCAGCTGACACAAGTTTAGTAGCCCCAGAGCAGGAGAGGACAAGCGTGGCAGGATGTCCCACAGAAGGAAATGGTTGGACACGGTGCAGTGAGGCTGAAGATGAGGGTGGGTCAGCAGCACATCCCCAGAAAGCCAGGCTGGTAGAGGCAGCAGATCACAATGCTGGCCAATCTGTAGGAAACTGCCAGAAGCAAAACAACCAACCAGGTCAGGTATTAACAGACATGAAAAACACCTCTGAATCCAAAGGACAAAAACTGGGTGCAGCAGCTGTTCCACCCCAGCAAAGCAATGTCATTAACAGCACACAGGCAAATTCTCCCCAGAAAGCCCAGGCTGCACAGGCTCTCCCTGTCTCTGTTTCTCAGACGAGCTCTTACACGTTGGCAAGAAGGGCAAAGAATGAAGGACTGAAGACGTCAGACTCCTCAGCCTTAATAAAAATTCCGAGCAGCGTGTCTCCAGCAGCAGAAGTGTACTTTGATGCCACTGTCAATGACCGGATCTGGAGCAAGCTGGACTGCAGCAGCCACCGTGACAGCATGTCCTCCTCGTCCAGCATGTCCTCCAACGACACCGTCATCGACCTCTCCCTGCCCAGCCTGGCTCGCAAAAGCCTCCCGGACCTGGGCATCCGCCAGGACAGCCTGGAGCCCCTGGCCATCAGGAAGGGGATGCGCCCACGCTCCGCCACCACCTGCAGCACCGAGATGCCAATGGTCAGCAAGAGCAAGTCCAACCCCAACCTGAGGTGCGGCCAGCTGCCGGCGGATGAGCTGTGCCCCCGGCCCCTGGCCAGGAGCCCTCAGGACGCCTTCTCGTCCATTCCTAGGAGGCACACCTGGAGCAGGCTCTACATGGAGAGTCTCAGGCAGTCCTCTAACAAATCCAAAGCGCACGACACGGTTGGGAATAACCAGGCAAAGTCCAAAAGCCTCGGGGACCTTACCTCTGACGACATTGTGTGCACTTTTGAGAGCAAGTACCGCAGCATCAGCAGGAGCTTCGTCACCCGCTCCATGCGGGAGCAGCGCCGCTCCTCGGGCCTGCGGCCCTCGGCCAAATCCCGGGACGAGCTGACTGAGCAGCTGAAGAGGCTGACAGCTTTTCAGCAGGAAAACGACATCACCTCCCCCATCAGCCTTGAGCCCAGCGAGTCGGAGGAGGAGGGCGAGAGCGTGGGGCTGCTGCGCCGCTCGTCGTCGCGCAGCCAGAGCCGCGTGCGCTACATCGCCAACAGGGCCCGGCAGGCCCAGGAGAGGCAGCGCCTGCAGGGCCGGGCACAGCTCGGGGGCAGCCCCATCGAGGAGAGGGGCAACCCCGAGGGCGCCTGCAGCGTGGGCAGGGCTGGCTGCACCGACCCTGCTGCCCACACCGCCCTGCCATCCTCGCCCAAAGCCCAGCCCGACTGCGGGGCGGACACCGAGGTGTTCTTCATGCTCAAACTGTGACCCTGGCAGCGCTGGGCGCTGTTTACATTCCTGTCACAGCAAAACACGGCGACCTGAGAGGCCCAAAATCATCCTGCCACAGCTCGGTGCTTCCTGGCCTTCCCTTGAGCCCAAGGGTGCTTAACATCATGACTCCAAAAGGACAGATGAGATTAATTTTTAATTGCGCTTTGCCCAGCCTCCGATTTGGCCTCCTTTGTGTGTGACCACTTCTTGCGTTTGCAGTTTGCTCTTGGTCTTTACTAATTTCAATAATTCTTCTGACAATAGGTAACCTTGATGTTTAATAGCTAAATGTGATGCTAACGACAGCTAAAGTAAATTTTGCTCTTACAAATCATGGATCCATGTAAGGAGGCTGGACTTAGAATCACATTTTGTTTTCTGGAAGAGTTTGAGGCCTCTGAGGGTGTGAATTAATAATGTAGTAGACACAGTCCATCTTCCATCGTGGACCTGCTTATTTCAGTGAAAATCCATATTTTCTCTTTGAAGAAGAGCTCTCTTGTTCCAAAGCAATGCTTTTATAAACTCAGCCTGTTTATATATCTATATCAATATATATCTATATATATATACACCTGTGTGTATGCAAAGATATGTCTGCACATGTATGTACACATGCACACCCTGAAACTGAACTGTGACTGTTCCTTGTCTCAAGGCATTGTCTGAGGGAATTGAGACAGGAGAGAGAAGGGAATGGCTAAAAATAGACAGGAAATATCTTCTGACTTTACTTCAGAAATGGCTATGAAGCATGTCAGTCTTTTCTTGAAACAGCACTGTCCCTTCTTATGGTATTTTAACAATGCTGCTGTACATAGCACTTTTTGGATGAATTTTACTATTTCTGTATTGCACTGCCATGCAAAATTTTCAATAATGTTTAAAAAAGAGAGATATTTAATTTTTTTAGATGGACATATTTAGAATTAAATAACAACCTAAACAGAGTAATAATTTTTCCTCCTCCTTTTTTTTTTACTTTTTATTTTTAGGGATGTTGTCATGTGTCCCCCCAGTCCCCAATTATGATGTCATTTATTATAGATGTACATTTTATCAGTGATGGAGAAGAATGTTTACTAAGATGCATTTTAAAGAGAAACAGAGGTTTAATTTTATTTCAGGCTGCATAGAGTCCCTATTATTGAGAGGATATTTTGCATTTGTAATGATTCTTTTGTGTATATTGCAAAATTTAAGAATTTGTTTGTAAAACCACCTTACACTACTAAAATAAACATATTTAACCTTCCAGCTGGTGACTCTAGCTGTAACACAACACTGGGCTTTGTGATACACAAACATAATTCATTCTATCTGCTTTGTTTTTCAACTTCCTTTGTGGATAACATTTAATTTTACTCTTTTTCAGAGGGGTAGCCAGCACAGACCCAGCTGAGATTTTCTCAGGTCTTCCAGAACATGTGCAAGGATTGGCAGAGACTGACATTCTGTGGTGTGAGACACAGCACAGGGGCTGGGGCAGAGCCCTGGCTGCAAGGATGAAAACTCTGGTGGAATTAGTAGCCAAACAGACAGAAGGAGCTGATCCATCCTGGAGCAGCTGTACAAGTAACACAGATGGCCCTGTTTCATCACTGAGGGGGTTTAAAGTCTGGCTGAAAATGCTGCAGCACAATTTTGCTCTTCACCTGTCACTTGACTGAAAAATCACTTCTATTCCTGTCCCAGCAAAGTGCACAGTAAAAGTGCATTTTACTTCCTTCACACTCCTCCTGGAAGGGTTGTCACTTGTGGAGCTGGAAAGGGGCTCTTGTTCTAATTTTAGCATCACTTGTCCACAAGAATTTAAATTCTGAGATACCAAAACAGCAACAAAATTTAAACTCTGAGATATCAAAATATAGGGCTGGGGGGGGTGTTAAATTTTCTGATTGAATCTTTTCAAATGCTCTTCAGCATGTTTTGTCTGAAAATATTCCCTCAGTTTTGCAGCCTGGCTCAGATCTGCACAGCTTGTCTGCAGGACTCAGATCCTGCAGATCCCAGGAGAGCTTTGTGCAGCAGAGGTTTGGGATGTGCACTGAGGTGACCCCACAGTGTCACTGCAGGCTCTGAAGGAAAGGAGGTGAAGCTGCAGCAGAACGTGTGATCTGCCAAGAGGAGCCTCCCATTGTGTCCCAGCACAAAGCAAATTTCATTAACATTCTCTGGATGAAAAATCATTCTTGTAATACTTTAATTTTGGGCTGAAAAGCTGCAGGGAGTCACTGCTTTTGTAACTTTAATGCTTTTGCAGCTTTAATGTCAAGTACATACAACTTGACAGCTTTGGAAAGTTAATATTTAAAAGGCCTATTTGTGTCTTCTCAAAGAAGTCTCACAATCAGATGATTTTTCATCTTTAATTGATTAAGCAATACTTGTTAAATTAATGCACCTCACAGGAGGCAGCATCATGTAGCACTTCAAAACATTTACCTCTGTTCAGAATTTTAACCAAGAGGGTCTGGATTTATCTCAATAGGGCACATGTGAAATTTGCCCTCTTGCTTCCAAATTAGTAGCAACCAGTTTTACAGCTTGTTTTGTGACACTACCTAAGACCAACCATTCATCATGTATTTATTTATTCCTATAAGTGGAATTTATTCCAGCATTTAAGAATTATTTGGAATTTAAGTCAGCAGAAGGTCACAGTTTTGCTCTTCATTCTTCTGATCTTCCTGTGCATCCTGAGACTCCTGGATATGGATTTTAGTTCATAAAACTGTAAGATCCAAAATCCAAAGTCTCCAGATCACAAGCAGTGTATTGGACATGGGTTTTATGCTCTGTATTCCTCCAGCCTGGCCTTCAAGAGCACTGATAATGAACATTCAATTGTGTCTTTCAAAGCTGATTCTGTCTGTGTGATCAACAGGCAGGAAAATGGGCACAGCTGCTGCTCTGCTGGGACACTTCCAAAGGCAGGAATTTTACAGGAACACCACAGGCCAGTAATAGAATTTTGTGAGTGTTGATGCAGCATCGAGCTGCTGGACTGAGCTGCTTCCAAAGCCTGTCCTTTGGTGTGGTCGCCTCTTTCCCCAAAGCCCCGGGTGTCCCCCGGTCCAGCTGGCACGTTTGGAGGCCACTCCTCCTCCTCTCCCGGGTATTTAAGCCAGCACGGGATGCCCCAGCCTGTGGAATCCTCACTGCTCCTGTGCCGGGCATCCCGAGCATCCTGCACGGACCCACGGACAGACAGACAGACAGACAGACAGACACAGACGTGCCGAGAGAGACTCTGTAAGTGAGAAACTGCCTTCGATTCGTGCTCTGGTTCAGGCAAGGGGCAAAGCCTGGTGCCAGCAGCTCCTTCCTGGCTTTTTAACCCACATTTACACCCTCTTTGTGCCCTCAAATATTAACAACTCTCTTTTCAAGGTGATGCCAGCAATATGCTACCTGCTCTGATTAGTTTGGGGTTTTTTTTTAGAGGAGGCCACTTGAAACAAAGATGATTTTGTTGCATTTACCAAATAGTAAAGGAAAAAGAACAGGAATTTAGAGGTTAAGCCTAGCAGGAAAAGCACAGCTCCTCCCTGGCTCAGCCTGAAGTTTGCTGCTTCTTTTCCTTTTTTTCCCCCACGGTTGGTGCTGCTGCTCAGTTTTTGTGCTGCTCTGGCAACAGCCAAGAGCAGCAGCTACTTTGTCTAAAAAGTTGTTGTAGAATAAAGTCAGTGTTGGCTGATGTACAGCTCAGATCTCAGCCCTACCCTCTGGTCCTTTCACAAGGATCAACATATTCCCATCTGGCAGCATTTTTTAACAGCAGCAACAGCAAAATCAGCATTGAAATTTAACCTGGAAAGAAACCTCTGTGGAGGTTTTAGTTAATTCTCTCATTAGATGAAAAATACAGGGAAAAAGAGTGAGGGAAAATACTGAGCTGTAATGCTAAGAGTTTCCATAGGATGCAAGATTGGGGAAATTTCCTAAAAGCTGATGAGGTAAGATCACTAAATCCAGTGTTTTCTGAGCATCAGCTAGCAGCAAGTAATGCCATGTGTAGTATATTTTTGCCTGCACACTCTCATAAATCGTAAATTTTCTTGGGCATTTTAAATTTATTTATTATAATTTCAAGTGTAATGGTGTCCTATATCTTGTTGGACAACAAATACCATTAAAAATATTGATGCTGCTTCCTCTCCTGCCCTTTCCCTGGTGGGGAACCCACAGAGAGAGAACCACCAATGGGTAAATCCCCCTTTTTAGGTTTGTCACATCCTTTTTGCTGCGGTGGGGACTTCACCAGAGCCTTTCTTTAGTATTTGTCCTGGCTGAGCTCAGCAGTGACTGTTTTCAGCTGGAGATTTTGTCTGGAATTGTGGCTCTATAGAACAAGGAGCAGAAAATCCAGGACAAACTGATCTCACCCAGTGATGAGGAACTGTAGAACGAGGTTTAACTGCTTGCCTTTCACCTCCAGCAGGAAGGTTCCTTTAGAGCAACAGGAATTTCTGCTCCCATGGATAAAGGTCTTCACTTCACAATCTGTGTGGTTACAACCGTGCTGCTGCTGAGGGAATCGAGCCAGGCAGGTGAGGAAAAGGATCCACAAGTGTTGGCTGAACAAACCTGGTTTTGTTATTTTTCAGAGCATTAATTCCTTCAGTTTTTACCTGCCAGTGCTTGCAAGACTATCTTAATCCCAGAATTTGCTTTCAAATGGGTTATTAAGAGATTCCCCAGGGCTCACCTTGTGGCTGTGACTTTGTGAGTGCTGCCACCAAGTGTCTTTGATGTCCCCAAGTCTCTTTGCTGCTACAGTTGAAATCCAAATGACAGAGATGGGGGAAGATGAAAAAAGCCAAGAAAAAGGATGGGGTTAGGTGTGGTTATTGTGGTTAAATCTGCACTTCTGTGAGTTTATGGTCCCTTGAGCTGCAGCAAGATGTGCTGAGGATGGGGGAGAAAACTGAGGTGAGGTGGCCAGTCCTGACCAGTGCAGGAGCCTTATCCCCAGAATTCCAGCAGGAGCCTCCCTTTGGAAGGCTGGGCAAGCTCAGAGTAGCAGGAGCAAAGAAAAAAGCTGATTTTTTGCAGCCACAGATGTTTCCTGCAGCCACCAACCTAGGGAGGGAGGGATGAGCCCTTCCCTTTGTCCTGTGCTGCTGCAGCCTCCCAGGAGGATCCCCAGGAGGATTCCCAGGGGGAAGCCTTGGTGCTGGGACTGTCCCTGCCATGACCTGGGGTTGGTGCTGCACCCTGGGCCTTTCAGGAGGGCTCACAAAGGGGCTTTGAGCTGGGAGCTGGAGCCCTGAGAACGCTCTGCTGGCTTCCAAGGAACCCCACAGGCCCTGAGAAAGGGGCCTCCAAAAGCTGCTGCTGCCTTTAAAGGGTTGCTAAAGGGAGACAAGAGAACTCCTTTGTGAAGATTTCCAGCCCCCATGGAGAACTGTGGTGGAGAGGGAAAAAACAGGTTTTGTTTTACAATAATGTGGAGTTCAGCACAAGGCCAGAAAATGCAACACCAAAGAAGGAAAAATAAATACATAATGAATGAATATGCTGTTATATTTAGAGAAAAACTCACAGCTTTTGCTTGAAAGAGTGAAAAACACGCTGCATTTTTTGGTTTATCTTGAGAGGCTTTTGGCTTTTGTGCTGTGAATTTTCTGAGTCCAAGGAGAAATGCTAAGCAGATTCTAGAAAAATCATCCTGGTCAACTAATAAGCAATATATTGACAAAATTGAGATTTTAATTCTGCATCTCAGATGCAGAACCTGCCAGCAGTAGGGAAGGGAAGAGTGAGAAAAAACAGTGCTTGGAAGTGGGTGGTGAGGAACTTTTGGCTTCTGCTCAGGGGAAATGGGGCTTGGCAGGAATGGGGGCAAATCTGGGCTGTGTGAGGAAGCAGAAGAGCTGGTGCTGCCCCTCCTCAGAGATGGGCTGGCTGTGCAGGACCCATCCCTCAGGGTGAGGGACATGAGGTGACATCATGAAGTGACCTTAGAACCTCCTGCAGCCCCACTCCTGCCTGTCTCTGCCTTCTTTGTGCCCTGGGGGAGGAAACAAAGGGAGCTGGGGAGTTGAGGGCGATGGTTCTGATTATTTCAGTGCACGGTGAAATGAGGAGCTGTAAATACAAGCCCCACACAAATCTGATTTTGTTGTATTTTTCCAGGAGCTGGGAGGAATGATGATGCTGTGAGTAAGGTATGTTTGAGTTCATTAGTGCAGAGCTACTAACGAAGGCACAGGGCAGATGATCTTAAATATTTAATGCAGAAATAGTGGTCACAGTGTATAAGGATTTTAATCTGTGAAGAGTTATTATTTTAAGTACACTGTTCATGGCTGGCTGTGTCTCTGTGCTGTTTTTTGTTTGTTTTTGTGGGGTTTTTTGACTGAATTTTTTTGTCCAGAGCTCAAAATTCAGTCGTGTCCCAAGGAAGAACCTGCCAGCAGCCCTGTGCTCATGGCTGGTAGAGTTGGGGAATTTGTGATCACAGCTTCCAAGACAAAACTCATCCCTCAAACTCTTCTTTGCACAGAAAGAATTTAAACAAGATAATTTTGCTCCTGGAAGACTGAGGTTTCTTTTGCACATTTTGTGCTGCATGTGTATACATATGTATTTATATATTTATAATTTTATATATTAATATTTATATATTCCCACACACATATACACACCCTCTCTCTCTGTCTAGAAAAATCACCCTGTAATTTTACAATAAACAGATACATTTAAGACCAATAAATCTCATAGAATCTGACACTTCACTAGAAAAAGCTTAAATTGCCCCGAAGTGGCTTCGATGAGGAATCCTCTCGAGCTGGGTGGCTGGAAAATCTGAAGATGTGTCTTTAACTCACGGAAGTGAATCCCCGTTTTCTTCTCCTCCTCCTCTCAGGTTTCCAACTGTTCTGTGTCTCCTGGAATTGCTCTCTAATGAGACCTTAATTGGCTGCTAATTCTTTTGTCTGCAGCACGAATTGGTCTCTTGGGAAGGCTGCACACACCATCTGAAGATGTGCGGCAACATTTGCAGTGATTTTTGTTTGCACCAGGCAATGAAGTGAAACGCTGTGATCTATTAATTAGTTAATTAGGAAACAGCATCAGTCACTGCAGCTCTCGGGGCAGGTTTAGGGCTGGTTTAACTCAGGCACACACCAAGGTAAGGCCCAGCCTGGTGAGGCCGTGCCTGGCACTTTGAAATCCAACTTTTCCTCAATTTCTGGTTTGCAGGGCACAGACTCACGGGGAGCAGGCGAGGGTCTCCCAACCCTGACAGTCACAACGATCCTGGTAAGGCTGAGACAGTGGCAGGGAACAGCTGGAACAGCTGGAACTGCACTTTGCCTTTCACATCGCACCCATTTCTGTGTAGGGGGTGTTTTGGACTGGCTTTGGCAGTGATGTCCCTGCTCCTGGTAGTGTTCTAGGGGCTGGCTCAGGGGTGTNCCTCCTGCAGCCCCACTCCTGCCTGTCTCTGCCTTCTTTGTGCCCTGGGGGAGGAAACAAAGGGAGCTGGGGAGTTGAGGGCGATGGTTCTGATTATTTCAGTGCACGGTGAAATGAGGAGCTGTAAATACAAGCCCCACACAAATCTGATTTTGTTGTATTTTTCCAGGAGCTGGGAGGAATGATGATGCTGTGAGTAAGGTATGTTTGAGTTCATTAGTGCAGAGCTACTAACGAAGGCACAGGGCAGATGATCTTAAATATTTAATGCAGAAATAGTGGTCACAGTGTATAAGGATTTTAATCTGTGAAGAGTTATTATTTTAAGTACACTGTTCATGGCTGGCTGTGTCTCTGTGCTGTTTTTTGTTTGTTTTTGTGGGGTTTTTTGACTGAATTTTTTTGTCCAGAGCTCAAAATTCAGTCGTGTCCCAAGGAAGAACCTGCCAGCAGCCCTGTGCTCATGGCTGGTAGAGTTGGGGAATTTGTGATCACAGCTTCCAAGACAAAACTCATCCCTCAAACTCTTCTTTGCACAGAAAGAATTTAAACAAGATAATTTTGCTCCTGGAAGACTGAGGTTTCTTTTGCACATTTTGTGCTGCATGTGTATACATATGTATTTATATATTTATAATTTTATATATTAATATTTATATATTCCCACACACATATACACACCCTCTCTCTCTGTCTAGAAAAATCACCCTGTAATTTTACAATAAACAGATACATTTAAGACCAATAAATCTCATAGAATCTGACACTTCACTAGAAAAAGCTTAAATTGCCCCGAAGTGGCTTCGATGAGGAATCCTCTCGAGCTGGGTGGCTGGAAAATCTGAAGATGTGTCTTTAACTCACGGAAGTGAATCCCCGTTTTCTTCTCCTCCTCCTCTCAGGTTTCCAACTGTTCTGTGTCTCCTGGAATTGCTCTCTAATGAGACCTTAATTGGCTGCTAATTCTTTTGTCTGCAGCACGAATTGGTCTCTTGGGAAGGCTGCACACACCATCTGAAGATGTGCGGCAACATTTGCAGTGATTTTTGTTTGCACCAGGCAATGAAGTGAAACGCTGTGATCTATTAATTAGTTAATTAGGAAACAGCATCAGTCACTGCAGCTCTCGGGGCAGGTTTAGGGCTGGTTTAACTCAGGCACACACCAAGGTAAGGCCCAGCCTGGTGAGGCCGTGCCTGGCACTTTGAAATCCAACTTTTCCTCAATTTCTGGTTTGCAGGGCACAGACTCACGGGGAGCAGGCGAGGGTCTCCCAACCCTGACAGTCACAACGATCCTGGTAAGGCTGAGACAGTGGCAGGGAACAGCTGGAACAGCTGGAACTGCACTTTGCCTTTCACATCGCACCCATTTCTGTGTAGGGGGTGTTTTGGACTGGCTTTGGCAGTGATGTCCCTGCTCCTGGTAGTGTTCTAGGGGCTGGCTCAGGGGTGTAGCAGTGCCAGCTCTCTGCAGTGGGCACAGGGAGGATTTGGGGGCTCACTGGGGGCACAGGGCTGTCAGTGCTCTGGGGAGGCAGCCAGTCCTATCTACTGAGCTACACCTGAGATGTTCAGTCCCCTGTGTGTTGTGTCTGCCCTGAGGTAGGAGCAATGTTAAGGTTACACAGGGACAAAACCAGGTGATAAAATCCCCCAAATGCATCACCAGGTGCTCCAGACAAGCAGAATTTCAGGAGAAGCTGCAGCAGGGAATTTTCTGATCCTGATGTCAGACCCTGCTCAGCCTGTGCCCCTCACCTGAGGCTTTGATGGGGCCAAAATGAAAATATTTGGCTTTTAGGCTGAGAAGAGATTTTCACTTATCCCTGTGGTACCTGTGACCTGCAGGATGCAGCTGCCCTGGTGGAGATTCATGTCTCCAGGGAGTATCTTCCCAGTCTGGAGCTGTCCCTGCATTAATGGCAGAGGAATAACAGGGAAGGTTTTCCAAGGCTGAGTTTGAGTGCCCTGGGTGTCCCTGGCCTGTGGGAGCTGCAGCTGTGCGTGTGTCCCTCCCTGGCAGGAGGATCCATACGTGATGGTGCGGGGAGCAGAGCTGGAGGGATACTGCATGGAGCTGCTGGGAGCCCTGGCGGGGATGCTGCGCTTCCAGTACCGGGTCAAGGTGGTGGGGGACGGCCAGTACGGAGCCGTGGCTGCTGGTGGCAACTGGACTGGCATGATCGGGGAGATCCTCAGAAGGGTAAGGCCAGCTCGGGCTCCCCACCCACCCTGCAGGGACAGCACAGCTCTTGGGCTGCCTGAGGATCTGCTCAGGGACTGAGGAACTCGGAGTTCTCCTGCCTGGAGTGTAGAAATGATGGGCAGCAAGACTTGGAGTTGGGTTTGGCTTACAGAGATGGAAATAAGGCACAAGGAGACAGTGGCCACAGCAGGAAACCCCTGTCAGAGCCAGGGCAGCACTTGTCTGTCTCAGTGTTTCTCTGTAGCCTGTGAGACTGTGCAGGCACCTTGGCAAAACTTACCCTGAGCTTAACCCCTGGGTGAGACTCATTTCATTCAGAATGGCAATGCCCAGACTCTTCAAGAGATGCTTGAATGCACATTTCACCCCATCAGGTGCATTCCCTGTGGCTGTTCTGTCATCTGTGGGGAACTTTTCAATTAAAGCTTTGCCCCTCTGAGCTCAGTCTGTGCTCAGCTCTCAGCCAGAGTCAGACAGGAACAGCCTTTTGTTTTGGGTCAGCAAACCCAGAATAGTTTCTGCTACAGAAGGAAACCAGAAGCCCCAGGAACCAACCAGCACCTCACTGTGGATGATTCCATGGGTGGAATTCAATTCCAATGATTTCCATGGGAAACTTGTCCTGTTCCTTGGGGCTCACATCCCAAGGCTGCTGACTTGGAGAAGTGATGCCATTTCAACACCTGCCCACCCAGCCAGGGAAGTACCTGCTTGAGGGACAGAAAGGTTTGAGGGACAGAAATGTCCCCGGGGCTGGGTGCCTGACTGGTTTTTATCTCCTTGGCAGGAAGCTGACATTGCAGTGGCTCCCCTGACCGTCACCTCAGCCAGGGAAGAGGTGGTGTCCTTCACCACGCCCTTCCTGCAGACTGGGATTGGGATCCTGCTCCGCAAGGACACAACCTCCCAGGACATGTCTTTCTTCCACTTCCTGTCTCCTTTCAGCAAGGAGACCTGGACTGCCCTTTTATTTGCTTACCTGCTCACCTGCTTCTGCCTCTTTCTTGTGGCCAGGTACAAATGCATTTTTTTCAGATTGTGTTCAAGCCAGTGGCTCTCTCACCTATGAAGAGATTAGAAAGTCCCAGGCAGCCTTTTGCTTTGAGGAACCTCCTGTACGGCTCCAGTACAATGGCTAAGAAAGCTGAAATCCTGTCAGATCAAGCCAGCATTATGAATGGAATCTCCCCATGAGGGACATCAGATCTCTTGATGGGGATTATTTTTATTTTTTCCCTCTGAATGTCTGGTTTTATCCTCTCATTTTCTGACAGACTGAGCCCCTGTGAATGGAATGAGCCAAAGAATGAAGAGAACCACTTCACCTTCCTGAACAGCCTCTGGTTTGGAGCAGGAGCACTGGCCCTGCAAGGTGAGCAGGGAGAGGATGCACCAGAGCAGCTCTGGGAGCAGCAGGGTTTTTAGGATGATGGTGCACCCAGCTCCTTCTTTGACACTGGGGTGAAAAGGGTCTTAGTAGGGACATTTGGAGCACTAAGCCAGTTTGGGGAGGTGTGATTACAGACCTGCTGAGGTTGTCCAGGTGATTGCCTCTTTCTGGGGAACATTTTCTGCTCTGGGCAATGCCCAGCTGAGCATGGCATGGCTGCTTTGTACAGAGGAGTTGTTTGTGCAGCTTTGGGCTGCTCCAGCCCTGCACTGCAGCGTTGCTGCTGCTCAGACCAGCACAGTGGGGCCCTCCAGGCTTGGGCTCTGTGTAGCTGCAGGGCAGGGGCTGCAGTTTGCCTTTACTTAAAGGGAAGTCTCTGTAACTCAAGCTGGTGAAACTGCAGTTTTTGGTGTGCCTCTGGGCCCGTGTCCCCTTCCATGTGATTTATGGCGATTTCTTGGCTCCCTGTGGTGCAGGTGCCACCCCCAGGCCCCAGGCACTCTCAGTGAGGGTCATTGCTGTGGTCTGGTGGCTCTTCACCCTGGCCCTGCTGGCTGCCTACATCGCCAACTTCACAGCCCTGCTGAGCTCCGGCAGCGAGCAGCTCCCCATCCAGACCTTCGAGGACCTGGTCAAGCAAAGGAACCTGGAGTTTGGGACACTGGAGGGCTCCTCAACTTTCTACTACTTCAAGGTGCAGAGAATCTTGTCATGCCCATACACAGGGGCTGTAGATGCTGAGTCACACAGCTCAGGCCTTAGAACCCCTACAGCACCCTCATCACTGTTGACTCTTTGTTTTCCTGTAATAATTCAAATAATATGATTCTTGTTGTGTTCAGCCCTTCTTCCACCTCTTCTCACAGGAAAGCGGGCACAGAACTCTTATTTTTGTTCCCTATTATCCTTTTAAAATCTCTCTACTCTTCTTGTATACCTCAAGAGCAGGTGCCATCTATGACACTTGTACCCCTGTGTGATGCTTGTCCCCGGTGTTTGGGACAATCTATGCTTGCAGGAGTTCACACGTGGTTTAAGTGCTCTTCTTCTCCAAATTGTTTTATAACCCCTGCACATACAGACACGTTTTTATTTTTTTGGTGGTTGTCTCACACTTGAGTTTGACACTTGGATTTTTGGGCTGCAGAACTCCAAGAACCCCATCCACCAGATGATCTATGAGTACATGGAGAAGAGGCGGGAGCACGTCCTGGTCAAGACGTACCAGGAGGCCGTGCAGCGCGTCATGGACTCCAACTACGCCTTCATCGGCGAGTCCATCTCGCAGGACCTGGCGGCCGCCCGCCACTGCAACCTCATCAGGGCCCCCGAGGTCATCGGGGCCCGCGGCTTCGGCATCGCCACGGCCCAGGGTGAGTCCCTGTCCCCTGCTCCTCCCTGGATGGCAGAACTGCAGCAGCAGGGACAGACACAGCCCCGAGCCAGCACTGCTGTGGAGGGTGCTGAACTGAAAACGCTGCAGGGCAGGGTCGCTGCTCTGTGGGGAGTTAACACTGGCACTCATTGGCTCTCACTGTGATCTCTAATCCACAAATATTCCACCTCCCAGGGTGTCCTTGGGCCAGGAATGCAAATCCCCTAATGCAATGAGCAATCTGCTCATGTTCTTCCCAAAGCACCTTTGCCCTGCCCTTATCCCACGGGTGTTACCACCCTCTGTGGCCACAGCAGGGTGGTTGTTAGCCAGGAAAAGCCTTTGGCGAGCAGGGCTGTGTTCAGTGACACCTCTGACCCCGCACCCATTAACAATGTTTAACTAAACAGTGGCTGGGAGCTCTCCCATCCTCCTCTCTCCTCCCTCCCTCTGCCCAGCATCCCCCTGGACCAAGCCTCTGTCCATCGCCGTGCTCAAGCTGCGCGAGGCGGGCGACCTGGATTACCTGCGGAACAAATGGTGGGAGAGCAGCTGCCTGCGCCAGAGCCGGGACCGCTGGGGGCCCCTGGAGCCGCCGGCGCTGGGGGGGCTCTTCCTCACCCTGGGCATCGGCCTCGCCCTCGGCGTCCTCGCTGCCCTGGCCGAGCTCTCCAGCAGCAGCCGCCGCGCGGCCGCGCACGCCAAGGTGGGCCCTGGCTCCTGCTCCGACCCCATCCTGCCTCCCTGTGTCCCTCCTTTGGCCAAGGTAGACCCTGACCCCTGCTCTGCATCCTGTCCTGCCTTCCTGTGTCCCTCCTTCCACCATGGTGGGCCCTGGTTCCTACATTTAATCCTGTCCTGCCTGTGTGTGTCCCTCCTTCCACCGATGTGGGCCCTGTACCTTGTCCTGCCTCTGTCTGTCCCTCCTTTCTCCAAGCTGGCCGCCACAGTTCCTGTCCTGCCGCCCCATGTCCCTCCTGCACCAGCATTTCCACCCTGCCCATGGCTTTCTAAGGAAAGCTGTGCAGTGGGGCAGGGGTGAGGGGAGGCTGTGCTTAAAGACTCCTTGAAGTGACAAAATTTCACAGCTTGGGCTGTGGGATGGAGGTGTAGCCTGAGCAGCATAAAGGTAATAAGACTAAATGAACCCCCTAGCACCCCTTTCCCCACTCCCAAAACAGAAAAAAAATTAAGGAACATTCCCTGAAGTCCCAAGGCAACCAAACTGCAGTCCACTACCCTGGGTGTTAGAGAGGACAGTAAATGATCCATAACAAGTTTATTCTCAGTGGTGGCTGTTCTTTAGTCATTAGACAAGGAAAACACACACACAGAAACTGCACCAGTGTCCGAGTGTGCCCCTTGGTGCTGCTCTCCAGCCCTCCCAATGTGCACATGGAAAAGATGGATCCACAGAACAACCCACCCACAGCCTTCTCTCCCCTTTCTCTTTCAGAAATCTTGTTGCTCTGTTTTCACAGAAGAAATCTGCACTCGTCTACGCATAAAAGGAGCTGCCAGACAAAGCCAGGAGCCGTCAGGGAAGGCAAATGCTTAAAGGAGTTTTTGCTGCAGGAACAGGGCTTGTGTTAGGGTCATACCACATCCTAGGAGCTGTATCAGTGTAGGAAGATGTTCTTCTGCTAGTCTAGAGTGTTAGTTTGCTAATTACACACACACAGAGCACTTCTGGAGTGGTGGTAGTGCTGCAGACACAAGGAAATTAAGCGGTTTGGAAGAATTTAAATTGATAAGGGGTAGAGTGGAATTGTGACAAATTGATAAAGTGGAGCTGAGCTGGCCAGGATGGTGGTTCCATGTTTAGGTTTCAAGTTTACCCTGTAAGTCCATGAAGGCCTGTAGGAGGAAGTGACTGGGGACAGATTAATGTGAAGCCTCTGCTACTAATTCCTGTGTGAGGAAGAGTTGTGGAACATTAAAGCTCTTGCCTGCCTGCTGTAATCAGGAACAGCAGCTTAAGCATTGCAGCTACAAATAGCCTCACCCTGCCCTGCCTGAGCAGGAGGTGCTGGTCCCTGGGAAGGTAATTCCTGAATCAGAACTGACAGTGCTGCTGTGTAACCCCAGACAGGCCCTCCCTGCACCCCAAACCCCACAAAGGGAGCCCTTGCCACCAAGGAACCACTGGAGCTGAAAAATGCCAGGCAGGGCTTGTCCTTCGTCCTTCCCATCACAGGCTAAGGGCCACTGGTGGGGGACAGAATGTTTTGCTCTCCTTGCCCAAGAATTGAGGATTGACAGTGGAAATCCCTCAGTACCAGAGCAGGGAAGGAATGTGGGGATGAATCAAACACAGCACAGCCCCAACGCCCCTGCAAGAGGAGATATGAGGGTGTTTTGCATCACCCTGCTGCTCTCAAAGAATGCTGAAGTTCAGGGGAACAGTTTTCTCAGCTGCATGTTAAACACTTTCCTCATTAAGCTGTTTTCCCTTTCAGAGCTGGAATGACTGAGGCATGTAAGTGTTAGGGCAAATTGGTGGTGAAATCATTCCATTTATGAACTGCACAGCTGAAGAGGGAAAAAGCAAATTGGGCTCCTTGGGAATGGCTGTAATTACACTGCAGGAACAAAGACACCAATCCTTGTCAGTCCTAGCAGGGAGAACTGAAGGCAATAGAAACCAAGGGGGCTCAGGCTGGGAAGTTGTGGGTGATCCTGAATCCAGCACTGCACCTTCCCTGTGAGGAGAACTTAGTGAGACTCAACTTCCAGCTGCTGTGAGGAGTTCAGTGTAGCTGCAGGACTCCCTCCCATGTCCCTCCTGCTAATGGGAACAAACAAGGAGTTAGGAATTCCAGGTGCTGGGAAACCAGGGCTGGTCCTTAATTCAGACTCCAACAGCCCTGGCTCACTCACAGCCTGAGCAACGTTTGTGGGAGCAGCCCTTCCATCAACTGAGCTGCACAGAGCAGGAGAGATTTGGGCAAGTCTAAAAGCCGAAAATGCAACGTCAGGTTCACTTAGCAGTTAAAAACAATTTGGTACTTGCTGTGTCACTGCTGGCAGAGTAGGCAGAGATGTATAAAAAAGGTTTCATTGACATTTAAATATATTTCTATATGAATGTCTCACAGAACAAAAAAATAAAGTCTTTTCATCACAAATACTGCAGCATTAAAATAAACACTTACCAAAATAAACAATGAGTGATATACATATATATATTTGAGTGTGTAGACTATAGAGTGAATCATATTGTCGCTTTTTAAGTCACAAAAGCACAATATAAATACGGAATTTCCTGTGAACTCTTGTCCCTGTTGTAATAAAAATACATTCTTTACAGTTAAAGTAAAACTAGTGCAAGTCCATCGGCCGTGCCAGCTCCATCATTTACAGGGCACTTCGTACTTGAAGATGACGCTGAAGATTTTGCCCCCGAGGCGGTCGGCGAGCCATGAGTTCTTGATGACGGCCAGCTTGAGGCTCTCACACCTGAGCACGGCGTAGTAGTTGGTGTGGATGGCCCTGCCCATGCCCTCGATGACCACCAGGTCCGTCTGCCGCTCCCGCACCAGCACGGCCAGGCCCTGGTCCAGGCGGCTGCAACACAGCGCGGTCAGAGCGGCCACACCGTGGCCACACCACAGCCACACCTCAGCAAAACTGCAGCCACCACTGCAGCCACACCATAGCCACACCTTAGTTCCACTGCAGCCACACCTCGGCCACCACTCTGGCCACACTTCAGTCATTCCATGTCCCCACCTCAGCCACATCTTAGCTCCACCTACAGTCACACCTCGGCCACACCATGTCCCCACCTCAGCCCTACTTCAGTCACACTTTGGCCACACCTTAGCTCCCACCTGTAGCCACACCACAGCCACACCTCATCCACACGATGTCCCCACCTCAGCCACCGCTACGGCCACACTTCAGTCACACCACAGCCCCACCTTAGCTCCACCTGCAGTCACACCTTGGCCACACTGCACCTCCTCCTGCAGTCACACCCCAGGGCTGCCCAGAGCTGCCCAGTAGGATTCTGCATGGAGCTACTTATGCTCACAAACAGTGGCACCTGAAAGCCAAGGGGATCAATTGAAATCTTGTTTAAATGCACCCAGCTTGGGATTTTGACACAGCTAAGTTCTGTCTCCAGCAGAGGTGCTGATCAGAAGGAAATAGGTTAAACAAGGTGAAATGATGCTTCTGTCCCAGGGGGTTTTGGCCACCTACAGGATCTGACATTAACCATAACCTGACCTACTCCTGACCCAGCTGTGTCCTGAACACAGACACCTCACCAAGGGCCAGAAGCCCTTCTAAGGCCTGAGCAGTGTTACAAGTCTGTAAATCCACACTAAGCACCTCCTAATGGGTGTGCAGAAGTGATTCCCAGCAGGAAGGGTGGCTGGGATGCTCTACAGCCAAACCTTTGACCATCCTAGAGGTGAGGGACACAAACCACACAGTAGCACTTTTCCCCACGTACCTCAGATCCAGGCACGGAGAACTGGAGCCTGTCTGAACCAACAGCAGCTTCTCATCCCTCAGTGCAGAGCTGTTTAAAAAGACAAAAATATTAAACAGCTGCTTCAGCAGGGCCTTGCACATCTGGGAATAAGCCAGAGAAGCAGGAGTATTGAAGCCTCTTTTGCAAAGGCTTCATTTGCTGCAGGGACTTCACCAGGAAACACAATGTTTCCTTGAGCACAAGGATTGCTCAGTCAGCCCTGCATCCTCTCCTGGGGACACTCTGAGTGACATACATGGCTTTGCCTCTCTTAACATAGAAAATTCCTGGTAGAGCAGCTGGAGTGCTTGTCAGGGAAGACACAACAAGAAATATAACTATGGGTGTGCCAGAAAGACCCAATTTCTGAATTTTTCACTTTTATGAAAGCAAACGCTCTGCCTTGGGCTGAGGCTGCAGGTTACAGATGCTACTGAGCAGTGAAATGCAAACCCAGGTTGTGCCCAGGACCTGCTTTCCCCCCAGGGAGGAGTGACAGACGTGATGCTTACTGGATCACGGGGTCCATGGCCGCAATGCGCTCGGTCACGATCAGGGACTCGCTGTAGGTGACATCGTTGAGGGCAGGGCCAGAGTTACAGGCCAAAATCACCTGGGGGGAAGGGGCCAGGAGAGGTCACACAGTCAGGCTCTGGCATGCCAGGTGCTTGGATTATTCCCAGTTTGGCAGAGAAGTGTCCTGCTGGTGGGCAGTGACACCTTCCAGAACTCCAAAGAATTCACAAGGAAAGCCACTCACCTCTGTCCCTCTAGAAAGGAGCTCTCGGACAAAAGGAAAGACTCCTAAAATTATGTCTATCCCACTGTTATCTGCGAAAATTAAGGCACATTTATGAGGGGGACCCTCCTGCAAGAGAAAACCAATGCATTCAGGATGAAGCACCACTCACCTCAGGGAAGTTTGTTATTCACAGCTACTCCTCCAAATCCCCACATTTTATACCCTCAAACACTTGAGCCTTTGGGTCTGGATTGCAGCAAACTCCCAGCACACAGCAGTGACAAACAGGAGGAATGGGGCTCCCTGATGGTGTCTTTGCACAGGGTTTAAAACAGCCTCGAGTTCCTGTGCTGTGTTTGAGACAGGGCTCTCAAACTCCAGCAATAAAACCTCCACTGCCAACTCAAGCCAGGCCTAACTCCAGTCAGGCTGTGATCCTGAACACACTGGGTGCCAGCTGGACCTACCTTGGAGGGTGTTTTAAGCCAGCCTGGTGCTGGCTGAACAGGATTTCCTTCTGCCAGGAAAGGGCAGGATGGACTGTGGGGGCAGTGACATCCTAAAATGAGAAGATAGTGCCTGTTCTCCATTAACCTCTTCATTTGTTCTCAACCTGGGTTATGAAACTTAGTTCGCTCCAGTTCATACCAGCAGAAGAACTGAAAAATGCTTAATTCCTAATAAAAACTGACAGGACAGTGCCTGTAGTTCCCTAATTATCCCTGTTACACAAGATTAGCTGATGCTTTGTTTTAGGATGGAGCATGTAATGATTTGCCATAGTCTGCTCATCCCCAACCTTTAGGCTGCCATTTCCAACAGAGAGATTTACACAAAGACACAAAAGCTTTTTAATTAATCTTAATTAAATGGTAAAAGAGATCACATGGGGAAAAAAAAAAAGAGCTTTGCTAATTGATAAGTTCATTACTTCCAGTAAGCTCCTACATTAATGCCAGTTTTAGGTTGGCTACCCAGAGGGAAGAACAACTCAAACATTACATTTGGCCCCAGGTTTTTAAATTCAGGGGTCTGGGTGTATGGAAATAAGAGCCCTGATAAGGAAAGGAGGCTCTGGAGCAGCTGGGCTCCAGTGGGAATTCAGGGAAGCAACCATGTTTTAGACTAATTCCTTTAGTCCTTTCTTTATGGTGAATTACTGGGGCTTGTTTTGGGCTGTCTGAACAGAGTTCTGTTCAAACCCCACAATTACTGAGGTGCTTTGATGATTAAGGTGTTTAATTAGTGGGTTGAGTGCCACCCAGGGTCATACCTTCAGTCGCTCCAGCCACTGGCTGTAGGAATCTTCCAACCAGGGACGTTCTGTGTAGACAGAGCAGTGTCAGCATTTCTTATCAGCAGCCACTAACTCTTATCAGCAGTCATTCTGCACATAGTACAAGCAGGAGGTTCATGCTGCACTCACTGAAGCACTGAAGCATTTGAGCTCAGGTTTGGAGTATTAAATGTGTAGGTTCACAGAGTTCCTGAGCTCTCTGTTATGGGAATGACTCCATGAGAATAAGCCTGAAGTGGAATTTTCACACTAAAGCTCTGGAGTGGTGTGAGCTGGGTCCTGGCACCCCCAGGACACTGTTCCCTGGCAGGGACAAACAGTGAGTGTGACCATCTGTGTGTTTAAGGAGAGAGTCTGCAGCTTTAATTCCTTTGGAGCATTACCCAAACACTGGGTCTGCATTTAGAAACCCTCACAAGTCCTAATGATTCCTTGTCATCTGGGCAGCACAACCCCCACAAACATCCCCTCTCCATTCCCTCACCAACATCCAGCTCCAACCACCAGCATGGATCTCCCCTTACCTTGGAGCTTTGACTTGGCTTCTTCAAACCCAAACTGTGGCTCAGACTCCAGAACACTGGAAGAGGGGAGAAACAGAGCACAGTATCTCACATCAGTGGAATTCAAACATTTCTTTAGCTGGTGCCCAGCAATTTAACTGTACTCTTATACTGGGGGTGTCTGTGGGTCCCAGGACAGGGAAATGTATTTTGTGATCATGTTATAAACAAAAGGCTTATCAGGACATTAAATCAGAGTTCTGATGCTAAAAGAAAAACAGCCTCAGCAATGTAGAGATGTTTGCAGGCAGTAGGCTACAGGCAAAAAGGACATTTTTGGGTCTGCAAACTACCATGAAATGTAATGACTTAAACCAGCTGCAGGATGTAACAGTGCTGTACAAAGGCTAATGGGGAGATTGAGGAACATTTTTTTTTAGGAAAAAACCCCACAACTGGACATTTTGTAGCTTAAAGGGTGCTGGTAAAGCATAGAACACCTACTCTGAGACTGCCTTTGCTCCCCAGTCAAAGACATTCCCTGCCAGAAGTCCTTTCACCAGTGCAAACTGCCTCTCCTCCCAGTCCAGGGAATCCAGGGACTCGATCACACTCTGGAAACACTTTAAGGCTATTCCATTTTCTTTCTGCTTTACCTGTAAGACAGACAGGAAACACTGGATTTACAGACCAACATTTCCTACCTGGCTTCTCAAGGCTGTCAGGCAGCTGAAGCTGGTGATATTTTTGGTTACCATTATCCTCTCCAGGAGCCTGTGCAGGTGAAGGGGTTTATGTCCCATTCCCCAGTGCTGTTTCTCCTCCCCCAGCTGCTCACAACCAGTGCAGGAACTTGGCTCTAATCCCTCCCCTCTAAGCCATCCATCACTTGTACAGTTTCAGAGCATTGGACAAGTGTCTTGAACTCACCTTGGAATAGGGATCTGGAAAATTGAACTCGTTCAAACAGTGTTCCCTTGTATCCAAGAGACTTCTGACTGTTAAGGTACCATATGCACTTTAAAAAGGAAGAGGGGGAAAAAACAAATCAATTACTTCAAACAGAAAAAGTTATTCTTCCCTCTGTAAGTCACAGCCCCTCACATGAGCTCTAAAGCTGAAAGTCACAGGTGCTAAACCCTAGCTCTACAGTAAGATTATTGAATCTAAAGATTATTTATTATAGCTTCAATAATCTTAAATTTACAGTAAGATTATTTAAATACAGGGAGAGAGAATGTTCAGAATTACCTCACGACTATTTTTAATCACCATGTACAAATTTTTAATATAAAATTTTCTGCCAAGATAGAATTTCTCTGCTCAACCAAAATCCAAAATCTCTGCACAGAGGATCTGATGTTTGGCACAGAAACTTGCCTGAGCCTTCAGCCTACTTGGCATTGTTTGCTCTGCTTCACAACCTGGTTAGCTTTTGGTGAGCTTTCACTGCTCAACAGAAGCAGCAAGTGATGCAAAAGGGAAAATAAAAGCACTTACAAGGGCTGCTGCCTGAGTGTCTGGAGTTTATTCCAGTATTTCTGGCGGAACTTCTCAGCTCTCTCCTGTGCATCCACAGAGTCTGGCTGACTGGCTGCAGCTCGCTTTGCCACCTGCCACAGAAATCAGGCAATAGTGGAGTTACCAAATTAACTCTTCCTCCTTGTAACTGATGTGAAGTTCAGTCTGAGCAATAACCCCTCCATCTGCCTCCCTGTTCTGTGCCTGCAGCCTGGCTGCTCCCTCCCACACAGCACCTCCCAGCCTCCCTTCATTCCAAACAGTAAACAACAATTTTAACGTCTCTTTTTTGTCCCAAAAGATTTAAAGTTTGTTTTCCAGACTGCACTGTCAGAAAGTTCTAACTACTTAGAGGAGGAGAAAAAAATAACAATGCACATGCACTAAAGGAGAAACAGGCAGAAATGTAATGGTACACATCAACCCCTTGTGTTCTTTTTGTTTACTCCAGTGAACTGCCTGAATCAGCTTCAGTGCAGAAAAAAAATAACTTGTGTCTGGTTCAATTGTGCTCTTCCCATGGAAAAGTGGCTGTGAGGCAGCAGGACTGCTCCCAGAGGAAGAACAACCCAAGGATCTCTGGCCTTTGGTTGTGTAACTGTCCTGCTTGCAGCTCTGTACAGGGAGGTCCAAGAGCCAATAAAGGGAAAAAATGCTTTGAAAACACTTTTCAGAAGCTAAAAAAAAAAGCACCACAAAAGAACATTTCTACCTTTGAAGGGGCCAAGCCCTTCCTTAAGAGACTGGGACAATGTCAGGTGCCTCTGTTACAGGGAAAGAGGGGATGCACTTCCAGAGGGGTGACACAACAGGAATATTTTACAGGACAAACATGCTGCTTCACAGATTTGTTTCCTAAATACCTGTGTCACTCACACAGGACTGTTTTGTGACACTTACCCCATCCAGTGCCTCCTCAAAGCAGGTGAGCCAGTATTTTCTAGCCATGGCATCGTCTGTGAGGTCAACAGTGTCTGGGATATAGGTGGAGGGGTCTTTCAGCAGTGGCAGGTTAACAAGTGGTCTCTCCAATCTGTCCATTTCCAGCATGTCAAACTAGGGGAGAAAGGAAAGAGATGGGTTAGAGCTCATGCAGAAATTCACAATTAATTAAATTAGCACAAGGGCTGCACAAGTCCAGCCACAGTTAAGACTGACAGATTTGCAGACAATTATAGGTCATCATAAATAATCCAGTTCCCTCTGTGGATTATTTTATCCATGCCATATCCCTATAGACAGAAATTATCCAGTGTGAAAATAATCCACTGTGAAATCAGAATTGCTGTTCTGTCAGTGACTTTAAGAGATGACTGGGCTTGTGCTCTTCTGTCCAATCTTGTATTTGTCTTCTCATAGGAAGCAAATTAACACTGCTTAAAGATGGTGGAACATGAAATTCCAAATTCTGAGGTGCTTCAGCTGCAGCAAAATCCAGCTGCTCCAGAGAAAGGGTAAGAGACAAACATTCCTCCCACTCTGGTGAAGGAGAGTAAGACAAAGTAGCAGCCAGTCTGTTTTATCAAACATTCCATCCAACACCACACAGGCCACGAGACAACACCACACCAGACTGGTCACTTCTCTGGGAAGCAGGAGCCCCAGGGGCAAGAAGCAACCAGAGAATAATCACCTATGTCCAGGTCAGCACTGCTAAGAGAACACACACAGGTCTAGAAAAGACAGCACATACTGTACCACTCCGTGTTCTCTGCATGGGGTAAACATCAGGGGATGTGCTCATTAGCCCAGAACTCCCAGCATAATTCTCTCCCCAGCTGTACTGGTTTGGATCTAGAAAAGAGAAAGACACAGACACACATAATCTGAAAGTAAAACTGAGAGCACTCCTGTGAGTCTAGAGCCAGCATCCCTCTGAGCAGCTGCTGCACTACACAAGCCAGCTCCCCTTGTCTTTAAAAGCAAGCAGATTTTTTCCCTTTAACTCCCAAAAGAGATGTTTCAACCACTCAGTGAATTACCTGCTCCAAAGAGCTTCAACCTGAATGAGACAAGAGACAACTTAAATTCTAAAATCATACTTTTTAACCCCATTTCCTTGTCATTAATCAACATGCCTCCAAAGCACTATCACTGAGCATTTCTTATTTCTAAATCTAGATCCATTATTAACAAAATAGTATTACAGAACTCTCAAAGCACAATGTAAGCTTCAGAGAAACACTGGAGTTATTTCTAGATTTGCTTTATTTGAGAAAAGTTTAATGAGCTCAGATGTACAGTACATGCTGCAGAAGCAATCTCTTTAATTCCTCAGTAGCTGGTTCCTTGCCCATCTCTATCAAACAGGCAGGAAAAGAATTCTACATCCATTTTTTGGAGGTGTATTTGATACTTACTGAGCTAAGTACCATTAGCAGCCTGTGGCTGTGCCACTAACCAATGTACTGCCTGGCTTGCCAGTACATCAATGGGGAAAAGGAAAACTAAATAGGCAGAATTCCACCAAAGCACCCTGGATCCAAGGGATCTGGACAGAAGGGTCTGCTCTGTGAGGCTTTTCACTCTCAAACAAACACAGTTTGGAGATGCTGGTCTTCCTCAGTACATTACAGGAATTCAGAAGTAGCCTCTTAAAGAGGGGGATGTTCTCCAAACCCACGTTTCCCCAGCTGGATTTAGAGCTGTGACTGCTCTTTGCAGAAGTGCAGAGAAGAGAAGAGCCCAGTCCTGCTGCCTTCTCAAAGGTGAGCAGGAAATCCAGTGAGAAATTAAGATGTCCCTGCCAGAATGTATAAAACCAAAGCCCAGCATCTTTGTTTATTAGTGCCAAATGGATTTATTTAGGCAACAGCTTACATGCAGCCTCTTAAGAGAAACTTGGACAGTACACTGACATTTCAGAACACAGCATATACAGAACAGAGCAGTGCTGTACTTACTGTCTTGTTCAGCTCCTTTTAAAAATGCCCCAATGGCTCCCAGGTAGCCTTCATGTCTCAGGAACAATGCCTGAACCTCTCCCTGCCACAATATGAAACATTGCAATTGGATGGTCCCTGAGGGCTAACAGGCACTTCTTTGTCACTAGTTTCACACTTTAATTTAATAGAAACAACTAGAAGATGGTAATAGTCATTTGTGCTACATTCTCACACATTCAGCAACTTTAATGGTGCTTCTGGAACAGCTCGGGAGGAACTGCTCACACACATCATTCCCCAGTTACCACACAGCTGGAAACACCCATGCACCAGTGGTGTGTGCTCTATGGCCTTCCCTGGAAAACACCACTGCATCATTCCATGAATATTCAACTCCTCTTGCTTCAACAGGCTGGAAATGCAAGGTCATGTGATTGCCAAGGTAAGTGCGTGCCACTGCAGCCAACACCTCAGGGACACTGCTCATTGTCTTTATTTCACTGCACTGCTCTTCAACACCACACAGCCACTGTGCACTACCCACAGGCAAGCATTCCCCCCTCCAAAGAATTCAATTATTAATGCAAAATACAGGAATGCTGGGGAGGAGAACCCTCCACCCTCACAGCAGGGCCCCTCAGCTTTCCTAGGCTGGGTGAGACACGGCCTTTTCCAAGGAATTCAGCAGTGACTTGGGAACAGCTCACCCTGAGGGGGGCTACAGGGAAACAGCAGCTTCAGCTCACATGGAGATTTGGATTTGAATCCCTGGCAAAGGGTCTCTTACAACAACCTAAAGCTGCAGTTTTGCAATAGCTTTCTTGGAACTCAGTAAGTTTTACAGAAAGGGACAACAATGATGAAATAAAGAGGGGGGAAAATCAGCACACAGGAGTCTCTTGCATGAAGCACTGAGATGAGGAAAAAAATGGTGTCATCTACTCTATAAAATTCCCAAAGTGCAGGACTAATCTACCTGTTACAACCATTAAGGAGCTTGTGGATTGGACCTTTTTCCTAGTCAAAAATCTTCAGTACTTTCCACAGCTTCAAAACCTGCAAAGAACTTCAGCTTAGTTGATTTGGGGTTTGATTTTTCTCTTTAATAACAAAACCCCACTGATGCCAACTGTCTCAGCAGAACAACCCCACACTGCATGACCTGGGGGTGGAAAGATGCAAATCAGCAAGAGGAATTGAATAATGATGGTGACTATCTAAGAACACAGTGGAAACTCATTACTTGGAGCTACAAGACAGACTGTCAATCAAAAATAATAATAAAAAGAGAGGGAGGGAGGTAGGGAGAGAGAAAAAGGGCCAGACACAACTCCCAGGCATTTCACATTGATTTCACCCTCCCACAACACATCACTAAGGAGCAGCCTTCTAAGCTTACTTCATGTGCAAATTCATTTATTAAAGTATCCCAACAGCCTAGAAAAATACCTAAACCGTGACTTTGCTGCAGGGAATGCTGTGTTTTCCTTACCTTGGAGAAGAAGTTGATGCTGTAGGTTATTGTGCGCATGGTGACGGGGTGGCCCCGGATAAAGAACCCTCCAAAATAGATTTTATCCAGGTTGTGCAGTTTGGCATAGAGGCAGGCCAGCTGGCCAATGTCATTGCTAATCATGTGGAGCAAACTTTTGGCCATATCTTCTTTGGAAAACTCTGGAAGGAAAGGAAGAGTAAAGCAAATTACACAAACTGAGGAAGCTCCAGTGGACTGTGCTTTCCTAACTGGACCTGCAGTTGGGGAAAGAAAAATCCAGGGCTAGAGCAGTTTTCCTTATGTGGAGAAGAAAAGTGTTACCCCCTAAGAAAACCTCACATATAAAATAAACTTCTAACAAGGAGGGGTGTGATTTGATTGAAGATATCAGGAAAAAAAACCCTCACTAAACCTATGTGAAACATTTCTTGAAAAAAACTTCCTGTATGGCAGGAATCCATTTCTTCTCTCTAGGAACCATGGGTGAGGGTTCATCCATCCCTCTTGGCCTGAGATGCACTGTAAGTACCTCATTAAGATACTGTAAATAAACTGCAAATTGTAGTAAATCACTGCCAAAGGGCCCTTCTGGAGCCCAGAAAGCCACATCTATTTCCCACAGGAATGAATTAACCCCGGGCTAACCAGACAGCTATTTTTAAATTTTCCCTCAGCTTAGACAATCTCAAACTGAAAAATTAAATGTCTGCTTATAAAGCAGTACTGCATAATATTTTTAATCAATATTGTGCAGGCAAAACACAAGATCATGAAAGAAGCTGGTGATTATTTTCAGCTCTACCCTTTAGATCAGTATAAAGTTGATTCCCAAGAGCCAGAGGAGACATTTAGGTAGATTTTTTTATCTCAGTACCTTTGTCTGCTGTGGTGGACTTCCCAAAGCTGCTGGCAATGAGATTCCCACTGAGCCCCAGGGTCTGGTAGGCACCTCCATACACGTCCTTCACCAGCATGTCCACGTTGGTGTGCTGGCCCTTTGAGGCCAGCTGCAGCAATTCATCAAATTTCTGAGGGTGAGAAGCACAGTTACTACAGCTGACCTGAGCCAAAGCTCTGCAGCATCTTCACTGAGCAAAACCAATCTCAGAATTAACTCTGCCAGGCAAAGACAGGCTATTTCTAGTTACAAGGATGGATCCAGACTCCCTATCTGGTCAAACAGACAGATCCTCAGTGGAGCACCTTTAAAGATGAACACCACAATCAACTTCTTTCTTATCTGCACATATTTTGTTGAATTTCCCCTGAAAATTAGGGTGGGTCAGCACATATAAAACAGTCAGAAGCCTCATGGCATGCCTTATCTTAGAAGTCAAAAATACAGGAACTAAGAGGAAACTGAATTTTGTCTTCCTGAAGCACAATAAAAGAGAAGTTTGAGAAAAAAATCTCAGTGTGCCTTTACTGCTGAAGGATGTGTCACCGCCCCTGAAATTAAACTTGCAGGCAAGCTCAATTATCTCAGTGCTTTAATTTATAACCCTGCTAACTTGAATTTCTTCTACAAAACCAAGAGAGAATTAAGAGCAGGCACTGTCATGTTCTAAGATTTCTTCTTTAGGAGCATCAAACAGAAAGCACAGCCCAGGTTGTGCCTACCCTTTGACATTTTCTTATCTGGTGCATATATAACTGTAGTTTTTCCTACACTGCTGACATTTAGGACTCATTTAAGCCACATGGCTCTTTGGGAAGCCCAGCATGATGTTAGAGCTGGGCTGGACTGGGCAGGACTAAGTCAGGTCTTGTCCATCAGCCCAGGATTTAAACTCACGTTTGGCAGCCAAGGAACCAACCATGAGGCAAAATTCTCCTCTCAGCTCCCAGACATTTTGCAGCAGTTTTGTGCTCCCTGCTTTCCTCTGCAGACAGCATTGCAGGAACTGGGCTGGCATTTCAAGTTGAAAAGAGAATAAAAAATTACCAGGCCACTTTGAGGAGGTTCTTGTCCATCACTTGTCCTTGAGCTCCAAGCAGGATTGCTTTTGGTCACAACAACAACCTTCTAATTCTTGTCCCTATATTCTACCAGTATCTTTTTCCATGTAGAACTTCCTTTTATGCATCAGAAGTGTCAAAAATATGAACACAAGTCCAGGACTCAGCCTTGTTACCTAACATTTCAACATTCCAGGCTTCCTCCCAGCATTTAATTTAATCCCATTCCCCTTAAAAGAGACACTTGGATACCTTTGTTTTGGTGAGCAGAGCTCCAAGACCCCAGAAGGTTCCACCTCCAATTGAGCTACCCCCAATCCATTCAAATTTGTCCTCTGTTTCTACCTGTGAATCAAACAAGGCAGATTTATTTAGAAAGTCCTGATATAATATTTAACACAGATTTAAATGTCAGAATTTGCAGAGTTTTGGAACAGTGGAATTAGTGGAGATGAAATCCTTCCATTGTGGAAGTGGCAGGTGAGAAGGGCACGTTGCACATACATCACAAGCACTTTTGGAAATCTTTGTATTTAATTTAATATGTAAACAACAGGTTCTAAATATAAACATTAAACTTGGTCTCTTCAACAGTGTGACCAAACAAACATCAAAAAATCACTTTGATCTGACAGCCTTTGTCCTCACCAGGTAATGTAACCACTTCTCTAAACATAAAATTAAATGAAATTTATAAAAAATTAGCAAATTGAAAAGCATTTGTAACTCTGCAATTAATAGAAATAAACTTTTAAAAAGGCACAATTTTCTTTTTAAACCTTACATTACCCAAGAAGAAACAAGTACAAATCTGAACCAGTGAGAGGTTTCAGATGACCTTTATTTTGGTCACCACTCACCTTCACTATGGAGACCCCTGAGCCAATGTTCACCAGCAAATAAGGGAAAATGTTGGGGTGGTTGGTCTGGAACCGGAATTCTGTGTCTGAATCCTTCTGGTAAGCAAACACCTCGTGGGGGATGTTCCTCAGCACAAAGTTGCACCCCTTAATTAGGCAGGTCATTACATCTTCCTTATCAACTCTGAGGGGGAGGAAAAAGTCTTAAATAAATGTCCCAGCCCTCCTGATAAGGCAGCTCGCTTTTGGAGCAGTTTGCACAGACCTTGCAGACTGGAATTTTCACACCACGTGGCACAAGCCCAGCTCCCTGGAAACATGAAACCTCCATCAGCACATGGTCTGGTGCTCCCCTCCCATGCCAGAACTCCAGGCTGGAGTTCTGTTACACAGTAACTTTAATCATGTTGTCATTACAAATAATCCTGTTGGCCTGTTTACACTGCTCTTTCCTGCCCTGCTCCTTTCATGGTCTGTGCACCCTTGCCATAAAGTAGGTCAGGAAGCTTAGCTGGAAATTAACCTCAGAAAACAATTTCCCAACATGGAATAATTGTCTGTTGCTCATCCCCTGCCTCCTAATAAAGCACAAAAGGCCCCCTCAACATTTCAGCACTGTTTATGACAGATTCGAGGGACTGGGAGGAGCAACACAGATGTACAACTGGGATTAGCAAACACAGAGAAAGAGGCTTCTCACAAGAGTAGCAGGATTCACAACAGGACATGCCCAGTGTGAAGTCTGGGAATGTGATACAAAACTTAGAGATGATTGATAAGTCAGCTAACACACAATGACTTCTGTGAACTTCTGTGCCTCTGTATTGTTATTGATTTATGGAAATTCTTACACGAAACATCCTGAGGCTTGTTGGAAACACATAAACAAGGCACAAACTCATCTCAACTACAGAATGATTTGTGTGCTCCACGATGGAGAACCTGCTCTGGTTTGGACCTGGGGACCAACTGAGTATGTCAGAACCAAATAAAAACCAAAACCAGGTGCAGCACATGAGATAAGAGAGGAACTGCCTCCTTATCTACATCAATTGATCGTTACTAACAGCCAATAAGGACTAAAGGGGGCTAATGTGAAATAAACAGATATCAGAGTCCAGTTTATCAGGAGAAATAAATAATTTGCAAAGACAGTGTAAAAGATGAGCACAGGCCCTCAGGGGTTGAGGAATGTTCTACACCGATCACAGCAGGAAAGGTGCCTTGAAGGTCTCCCCAGTGATGTTTAATATTGGGGTAAATTAATGTTTTTCTACACTTGCAGCATAGAAGGTGAATTTATAGGCATCACCATCTGTGGCTTTGATAGCTTTTGTCTCTGTATTGATAAGGTGGCCTTTGATGAAATCTTGGCAGGTTTCAGTGTAAGCTTTTTAGTGTTTGATAACGATGTTTGAACAGTAAATTTATGAGGCTGTAAATTCATGGGCAGCCCTTTGTTCTCCTGCAAGCCTTTGCATGAAGTTTAGGTAGAAGCTATACAATAAATGACTGTCACATGAATTACCTCTGAGCATGCCCAGGAAAATGATAAAGGCTTTTGGAGTAGGTGTAAGTTAATTCTTTACAGAAGAAAAAGCAATTCCACTTACTTCAACCCTAGTTTCTTCTCAATAAGGTCTTTGAATTTATAGGCACCACCACCAGTGGCTTTGATGACTTTTGTCTCTGTATTGACAAGATGGTCTTTGATGAAATCTAGGCAGGTTTCAATGTAAGTGTTTTCAAATTTAATGAAGTGAAGTCGAGCTGTAATCTCCTCCTGAACAGATATTTCATACAATGGTTCATTGTCTATGTCCTTTAAGAGAGAAAAGGATTTCTTAAGAGAACATTCTTGCAAAAACAAGGTTAAATGCTGAACTACTGAACATCAATACTTGTGCTTTCTTTGCCCTTGAAACTGTGTTAATGCCATTAAATATAACACCTCAAGCTATGTCAAAGAAGAATAGAGTTTCACAAGTCTTAATTCTCCTTAAGCTGAGATAATCAATTCTCCCATGCAGCTGACATTCAGGAAATCCCTCTGCATGAAGAAAGTTATGTCTGCACAGGAGCAGGTTTGTTTTACAAAAGTACCACACTTACTGTCTGGAAAATAAATATTTCAAACAGTACCTGGCAATACAAACACTTCCCAGAAAGTTTTATATAGAACAAGTTATGAGATGGGTTTGGATACAATTTCTGTTCTACCCAGTCCAGAACTTGTGAGTCAATCACATGCAGCTGATCCCTGATGGAATTCTCACCTTTCCAGAATGATCAAAGGATCTCACTCTTGCCACTTTGTGCTGTACAGTTGAGTAATAAGCCAACTTGGTTAATGAACCACCTGTTCATAAAGAGATGACAAGTTATGATTAATGCCTCACCTGGGAGCAAATAATAGAACTTATGTTTATGTCAGCTCTTGGTTCTCCAGGTCCTCTCAGTTAAAGCCAGAGACAATTAATGGGAATGCAGAAAGAACCTTTGTTGAGGAACTGCTTGGCCTGGTTAACCCCCAGAGCATCACAGGAGGGAAAAGCTCCATAAATTCAGTTTGTGCCCAACTCATGTGGGAAGAGGACAAGCAGTAGAAATTCTTCATTAGCCAGGCCAGTACATGTACTACTGTTATTTACCTTGTTTGGAAACTTTATGAAACCCTCCCCCAAATATGTACCAGAATTTTCTCAGCTGGTTTGCCACCACTGAGCAATGCCCCTCGTACACAGAGCGTTTCAGCAGCAACACCTAAATAATATTCTCACCCTGCTTTTAGGGACAAGTCTGCAAAGTCATGGCTGGTTAGAAAATGACCCTCTGAACTGAGTAATTATTTTGCAAGACTGGTCTTGGCTTTGGGGTAAAGAATGCTCAGAGCAATGTTTCTCAAGCACACAGCAGTTGGAGATATTAGCAATGTGCAAGTCTGAGCAGTGCAGCCTCATCACCCCCTTCAGGCCTCCAGTCTGCTCATGGCAATAAAACTTTCAACTCTCCCCTTGAAACACAATTCAACCCCTTGCCCTGTCTTGCATCTGACCTGCAAAAGTGGATTTCTGGGGTTACACTGAATAACTTCAATGCTTTCCACCACAGTGCTCCAGGTCTGAGGGTAACTGTGATCCACTACTGGGTTAGCATTTAAAAGTCCTGAAAGCAAATAAAAACCTGGCAATGTTAGATCCTAAATAATGGCTAAATTCAGTGGCATTCACTCTGCTGCCTAATAATAACCAAGAAATGAAGCAGCAGAGGTGAAAGATAATCCCTAGAGTGTGTAGCTTTGCCTTCATAACAGCACTGTCAGCTCTTCCACAGTGCTCAAGTATTTTTGTTAGGAAAATATTTGCAACCTGTAGGAGAAAAACAGGCAGTTTACTCCAGGAAAATTTAAGTGAGGTCAACATAGAGTGACCAACATGGACAGACACTTATAGTAACAAAAGCAATAAAGCTTCCCTGACCTTGGATCTGATTCCAGTGTCCCAGTCAGTGCTTTAAAGTTTCTGGTAAACAAAACTCACTCTGTTCTGCTAAAAGGTGAATGCTTGGTGCTTAAAGGTGAGGGATTGCACAGTTTTTTAAGAAAAAGCTTCTCTCCACACCTCCAAACTGAGGATCACACAGCCAGTGTTGGAATGTCATATGCTTTACACCAACAATGACACAGGTACCACAGGAATTCATCACCAGATCCACAGTATGCAGAGCCATGCTTTGTGCATTATCCCCTTCCTCTCGCAGTTTTTAAAGACTTAAATCCACTCACAACACCAGCTGAGACATGTAACTGGGTTTTATAACTAATCCCACGACTCTAATTCCGTGCTGACCCGCACAAAGGGCCAGTTCCGGCTGTCACTGTAACCAGCTGCTCCTCAAAGGCTGAAGTGGTGACACGACAAGATTTTCTATTATGGTGCAGGTTTTCTTCCCACTGTCCCTGAGTCTCCACGACACAGGGCAGTGTTCACCTGAGGAGTAATAGGTTGGTTTTCTTTACCCTGGCTTTTCTCCTAAAAAGTTCCACTTATCTCGAGACCGGAAGGAAAACGCGTGAAATGGCACTTTTGGCTTAGTGGGTGCCCACACAACGACTGCTGATCCCCGCACGGGAGAACTGGGAACAGGCTCAGCCTGTCCCTGCACAATTCCCGGCTGTGGCGCGCAGGTGTCACCCTGACGTGTGTCACCCTGTCCCTCGGCTCAGGATGTGGGAAATCAGGAATGTCGGGTGCTGGGGTGTATGCACAGAGCAGCGGGTGTTTTTGGGGGTGACTGAGGCAGCAGTGACAGACCGCAACCCACGCCAAGCCCTGCAGCCGCCCTGCCCGGGCAGTGCCACAGCCGCCGTCCCCGGCTCTTTTTGCTTCTTCCAGGCCGCTTTCGGGAGCCGGAGGAGCGCCCGCAGCATCCCGCGGGCTGCGGCCTGGGGAGGGGGGCGGCTGAGGGGCTCCATACTCGGGCCTGGCGCACTGGGGCAGGGCCCAGCGCACTCTGAGGGGGTGCAGCCGATACCCCCCAGCCCCGCCGCCCCCCAGCCGCTCCGGCCGAGCCCCCCAGGCT
>VXBI01008022.1:461404-509059 GCA_013397375.1 Toxostoma redivivum | reverse complement strand
GGGGGGGTCCCTGGTAGCTCACGGGAGGCCGGGGGTCCAGGACACCAATACACCCACACAGCCACAAAGCAGCCCCACGCGTGTCCCCTGTAGCCAAAGCCCTGAATTTTAACCCCCTGTGTGTTTCCATGTGTTTTGTGACCCAGACACATCCTCAGCAATGTGAATTGTGCCGTGAGGTGCCCTGAAAAACTTCATCTCTTAATTAAAAGTACTTCCTGTGTTTGGGGTCTCTGCCTGTGACAAGGGGATAGAATTAGATTATATTTAAGGTCCCTCCCAACCGAACCATTCCATGATTTTTTTCACCCTTGCGGTGACCTTTCTTGGCTCTCAATTCCCAGAGAATTGGCTGCTGGGAGGTGCTGTTATTTTTGACTCACATTGAGAGAGCTGGGGTTTGATATTCCCGAGCTATGGAAAACAGCATTGCAGGAGGTCCTGAAGGACACAGCTGGTGGGGAAATTCGGTGTCAAAAATGAATATCACTGCCGTCACTGAAATCTGCCTCATGTCCGTTGACCACAGGGAAACCAGCTGTAATAACTACTTAAAAAAAGAATAACTTTGGATTGATTAAGCAGATTTTTATTTATTTTTGACCGTTAAAAGTTTCTGCAACTTCTGACGTTCAAGATAACTCTGGCACAGGTCATACATTGGTGCAGCTTGCACAGAACACATTGTAACATCCTCCAAGGACAGTAACAAATTCCCATTTTCCCCTGGCAAAAGGGTACCAAAAAGTAAACATAATTTATACACCTGCCTTTCATGAAAGACTTAAACAAATATTTCTTTGATAATCGACAGCACAGCCGTAACTTTCAGTCCTATAAGGACATAAAAACGAGCTCCTGCCTTTACAAAAGGCACACACGCATCCTGAACCTCACAAAGAGCCCTGGCTCGTGAGCAAGACATCCCGAGGAATTTCCTCTACATAGTTTGGGATATGGTTTAACCATTCTCAGAGCGTGCTCAGTACAGACTATAAATATTATAGAACCCCTCATGGCACCGTGGGAAGGCCAGATTCCCAAATGTGTCCAGTGAGACTCGGGGGCATTCCAGGTGTGGATGCCCTGGGAGCCCGAGGAATCAGAGGAAAAGGCTCCTCCTGCAGGGACACTTTTGGGAATTGTGACCGTCCCAGGGGTTACAGCTTTCCCAGCAGAACTACATGGACAACCTCGCAGAGGTTAAGAACAGCCATCGTTCAGCTCCGAACGACCCTTCCGGCCCTCCCAGCAGGAGGATACAGCTCACATTCCCTCAGAACAACTTTGTCTCCACTCGGTGGGATCCTTGCAGTCCTTCTGGCAGAAGGGGAGCTCACATCCAAGCAGAGCAATGACCTGCAAAGGGGAAATATTCTTCCCTACTGGTGAGAGGAGTGGGGGCGACTTGTACAGCAAGTCATGGTCTCCTCTGGAATACGGGAAAAGTCCAAAAATCACGGAATCCTGAACTGCCAGTGCCTCCGGAGGCTTTGGAATCGCTTCGGCGCTGCTGGTTTTGCAGGAGGCTGGTGGCTGGAGGTGGGTGCGGAGGAAGAACCAGAGTCCCCAGGTGCCACCTGTGACCTCCGAGAGTGGCAGCTCAGCTTCCCCCCCGTTCCTGCGCCCGTGGAACGGAGGGACGGGAATTGCAGAGCGACTCTGGGGCACTGCCAGTCAGGATCATCCTGCTGAGGGCTCTTAGCAGGGGCTGCAAAACCTGAAAGGGCAGGAGAAAAGTGTTACAGGAGGAGGAGCCGGCTGGAGTTTTTCCCAAAGGAAAAGGCAGTGAGAGGGATGGGGGATGTGATGGGGAGCACTCACCTCGCCCGTATCCCGGCTCGCTCATAGCCATCCCCCCACGATTTCGCCTTCCCCCAGCTCGGAGTTGGGCTGGAGCCTCTGAAATCCCTTCTCCAGGAGCAGATCCAGCTGTTGTAAATCCGACCCGGGGCTCCCGGAGCTGTAACACAGAAGGGGAAGAAGGGGAGGTGAGCAGCGAGGCTTCCCCTCCGCAGCTCTCAGCTCCCCAAAGAGTGCGGCCCTTCCCGGCTCTGCAGCAGATACTCACTGTGCGCTTCCCTCCGGGCGATGGGATGTCCAGGGAGAGAGCACCGCTATCCCAAGGGCTGCTTTCAGCTCGGAGTGGAGAAGGGAGCCGGGATCTGCCCTATTTATACCCAGGGGCCGCATTACAAAAGTCTGGGTCCGGAGCGAGTCGGAGTTTCCCACAGTCGCCAGCCAATCCATGCGTGCCCGGGACAATGGAAAAGCATCCATTACAGCATGGCAAATTGACTGTGAATTGCCTGGGGATAATACCCCGCTCCCAAAGGAGCAGGTGGGCTGGGGAGTGTGGGACACAATGGGGTTTGGCATCGCGGCGCTGGGCAGGGAACGTGGGAAAGCGTTCGCCGTCGTTATCATCCAGCTTCTGCCTGATGTTGGGAACGTCAACATCTCAATGTGCTGCCTTTTCCCAGGCTGTGTTGAAATTAAGCACAGAAGACTGATCCCAGGAAGAGATAATGCTCTGCTCCCCAAAGAGAGGTTGAAAAGGGAAAGATGCAGAAATAGAGGGACTAAACCCTTTCATTGACATTAAACCGTGCTTAGATGAATACAGTACCAGATAATTTTCAGGCAACGAGAGACTAAAATCGAGGGAAGAGCCCTTCAAACAGTTCACTTGAAATATTTTCCTCTCTATTGTTTAAAATCCCACTGTAAGTTATACCCAGAGCTCTTCCTTGTTTTTGTTCGGGTAATCTGGGCTTTCCTAAGGCAGCCCGTGACATGTAATGATTGTGATGTCTTTCCCAAACATGTCCTGTTTAATTTCATGCCACTTTGTAAATGCCTCACTGTTCCTGAGTCTCCACCTAAATATATTTCCCATTTACAGACAACTGAGAGGGAGTGAAGAGTCAATTCTTGCCTACTATTTTGCTATATTATCCCCTTTGCAGGAGGTACTAAAGGTATGAGGCCATCCTGTGACTTTGCTCAATCTTGGGACTTCTCACCTCTGTGCCACAGATAATGAAGGGGAAAGGACCAGACAAGATTCTGGATTGGAGCTGCCTTATAGCAATATTTTATTTTTTCTTCTAGGCTGTTTTATGCTGCCAGCTCAGGTCTGCTGCCCCCTCCCAGCACAACCCAGTACAAACCCAGTCATGTTTAGATCTGTCAGTCAGGCATGGAAGGCCTCATGCACTTTTTGAATACCTGTTTCTTACAACTACAACATTGATGAAAACCCTGCTTATTTCTCGTGTCTGCCTTTCAAAGTCTGACAGGAAACCTCTAATTTCCCTGTCAGTTGCAGGCAGCCAGTTCCACCTGCCCTCAGCATCCCCCTCAGGGCCAAACCTGTGTCCATGGATACCTGGATAGCAAAGTGTCCCAGCACACAGAGGGCTACTGAATAAAAGGATATAATTCTGCAAAAGATGATCCTGTAACCTGTTATTAACCTGAAGATTTAAAAGCCTCTTTCACTGCCTGGATCCTCGTGGATTTCCATAAGCCAGGTGAATTCCCTTCCCAGCCCAAGGACACTTTATGTTAGATGGATCACTTAGGGTACAACAATTTTAATTCTTGATGGTTGTCAAAAACTATAACTGAACACGTATCATGAGTCCCATTCAAAATCAGCTCGCTGAATTATTTTGTCAGCTTGTAATCTGCAGTATTCCTCGGAGTTGGGGCTGTCCCTGGCTGCATGTGCTTGTGCTGTTACTGCAGAGGGAAGTGAAGGTCGGGATTTTTTGGATCCCTTCTGGGATGACGTGGGATGGAGGGACAGCAGGTCCTGCCAGGCACCGTATGGGAAGGAGGATGCTGGCAGCAGCCGCGGCCACGGTGTGCGGGGAGGGAAGCTCTGACCCAATTTTCAGCCCTGGAAATATGAAATGAGCGGTTTTAAATAATGCCACGCTGTCCGCAGCACAATGCCCCGGCCTCCAAAGGGCTAAACCAGCTCCCACTGATTAAAGCCTGATCCGTTCCTTGAAGGGCCGGGCAGATGGTGCTGCTGGCGTGGGCTCTCCCCGGGACCCTCCCAGGCACACTTCTTTTGTCGGCAGTTTAACACCGTGAATGGGAAATCCTGGGAGCTGCGGGCTCGCACCATCTGATGGGAATGGTGAAGCAGGCACCCTGCCCTGCTGCCAGCACACACAGCAGCTCTCTGCTCCCAAGCCTCGGCTCCCTGTTCCTTGGAAAGGGATCACAAATCTTCCATTCCCCCGTGCCTGCCTCATCTGCCCTCTGTGTGCTGCTGCAGCGTGAGAGAAGCAAATATTCCCCCTGGTTGGTTTGGTTATTAAAACCTGAAAACTTAATGGCAGCAGCATTTCCCATCTGATAGTCGTGGATAGTAAATTGTCTAGACTTGGGCTGTCCCTACAGTATAATCCTTATGGAGTGCAGAATGCACCTCCTGCAAGGATTTCAGTAAGGAAAAATTACCCTCTGCTGTAGGAAGTCCATTTAGTCTTTGCTAAAAATCTGTAATTAGTTATCTCAGTTTGGTCTTTTTAAAAAATCTCACTGTTAATGCAGCATTCTGTCCCCCTGAAATGAGTTTATGATCCAAATCCTTGTCCCTGTGTTCCCATGTCCTTGGGAGGAGTTGCTGCAGAGCCAGAAATGAGGCTGTCTGAGGCCCAGAGAAACGACTTTTCCTGGTTTGGGAATGAAGGGTCAAAAGAGATATATCCCCAAAATTGCCAAACATGGAGTTGACTCAAAAACGGGACACAATAATTCCATTTCTTGGAGGGGAATGTGAGATCTGGAGATGCTGTGGGCAGAGCCTGCTCCTCTGTAAATCCCATCAAATCCTGAGCTGCACCACGAAGATGCTGTTTCCAAAAATCACAACCTGCCAGGGGCTGGCCCTGCCTGTCCTTACAGCCCTGCAATGCCAGGAGGGAGCCCTGGCTTTCACCATGTTCATCATCTCCAACTGGAGCTGCTCCCTGGTGACCCTGAGCTGTGGTGGGACCCTGTGGGATTGCTGTGAGTTGAGGAACAGCCACAGGGGATCCAGGAAAGGATCCAGCCACCCCAAGCCTGTTATTATAGCTTGGTGTCCATGACAATCCATAAATCAGAACAGCTGGAGGTTCTCCACCCTGAGGAATTGCTGCTGGGCCTCTCTGCTCCTGGTTTACAGGTGGTGGTTTCAGCCCAGGGGTAGATTTACTCCACACACAGTTTGCACAAAAGCTGCTACTGCTTGTAATCCCAGTTGGCAGTTTTCTTAGCCCACCTGATCCATAATTTTCCATGCAGGGGAACTCAGTGTGTTGCAATGGAGCAACAGGTCTGGAGGAGGGTGGACTACCAGCAAAGGATGTGGAAACCCAGAATTTCCTTGTCTGTGTGATGCAGATTTAAAAAGCAGTGCCCTGTGCCTCTGTGGCTGTGCTTCCAGCACACAACTCCATGCACTAATTTTAGAGCATTTTTATTTTAGACCATTTCCTACATTCATGCCAGCCTGTCTCCCAGATGCCATTGACGGTATTTTTAAAGAAATAATTACGATTTTAAATGTTTTTTCTTCCCCGTGCCTTCTTTAAATGGTTTAAAATCTTTCTGACAACCCCTCTTGAGACACCTATTTAGTGTCAAAGAGCATAACGTTCCCAAGTTTTAAAAGGGTCTTCGCATAATGCTGATCGATCAATGTGCTCCTTGGGAAAATAGCTCTCCAGATGGTCCATCGGGACAGGAATTGCTGGTCGTCACAATGCGGAGCCAAAAAGCGTCACTAATGTGGGCTGTTGTGAGGCACGCTTCCTTTGTGGGGCTCTGAATGCCCTAAATAGGGAAGAAAGTGTGGGAAACTCCGAGAAACTCAGGCCCACACTCTGAGGTTAATAGGGGCTTTGTCAGGAGAGTATTCCTGAGCTGTGGGATCAGCATAATAAACAACATCTTCCCTAAGGGTGGGAATGTGTTGGGAGCAGGGGAGAGTCACCCCAAGGGCCGGCCGAGCCCTAAGAAGCTTTGCGTTCAATTATGAGAAGTGATAATAATTAATAAATTGTAAACATAACCTTTGCTGTGTGGGGGCCGGGTAGGCTGGAGGTCTGGCTTTTAGCTCTGGGTAATTGGTAAATTAAAGCCCAGAGGGGCAAGGCTGTGCTTGATGAAAAGCAGAAGGGGAGCACTTGCACCACGGTGGATCTGACTCCTTGGAGCACAAAAAGCAGCTTTTCCTGTGGGGTTTGGTCCCTACCCACTGCCCTGGGAGGAGGCATTCACTGTTTCTCTCCCTTGCACTCCTTTTTTACACAACATGCAGAGGTGCTGCCAGCTGTTACCCGCAAACGAGGTTTCCTTGGGTGGAATCCCATCCCCAGAAGAGCAGCAGCCTCAGTGCCACGCGTGGCTCTGCTCCCAGCGGTGCACACCAGGCTGGGGTGGGCTTTGGGGCACATGGCACTCCAGCTGAGCCTGAGCTCCCCCAAACCGCCCTAATTAGGCTTGATTTAAAACCCCACAGGCATGGACAACAGCTGGAGTTTTGCTGGGATTCAGAAGCCCGTGCTAATTGACAAGGACAAGTTGAGCACAGCGAGGTTGAAGTGACTTCTTCAAGCTCACTAAGCAACCATAAAACCTAAAAATATCTCTTGTGAATTATTTAGCAGTTCATTAGGAAGAACAAATCTGGAGCACTGGTAGAGACCTGACCTGTACCAAACCCCTCCTTGCACTTCACTGGCAGAGAGGTGAAGAGCACTCAACCAGCATGTGCACAAATAAGAGGAAAAATGATCAATGGCCCAAAATGAGGCAGAGAAGCACATCCCTGACACAGCTCCTTGGCTTTTGGGGCCTTTCTGTGTGGTTAACAGAGGATTTCACCACAAACCAAACGAGGACTGGGCAGGTTCAGTGTTGGATGCAGTTTGATCTGTCTGCTGAGCAGATCTCAGGTTGCTCCGTGCTTTTGACAAGATCAGGTATTCAGTGTTTCCCTTTGTTTGGGAACAAACCCTGAGTGCATTAAATGCAGCTTTTCAAGGGCACCTCTCCAGGGAATCTGAGCAAAGTTGGATTGTTGTCCAAATGTGTTTTGTACTGTTCCTGTATCACTGGGAGAAGGAGAGAGTTCCCTGTCATAAACCCAAATCAGTGAATTACTGTGGTTAGAAAATAGTTTTGTGAAATGATTATTTGTGCAGATTTAGTTTGAAGAGAAGGTAAAAATAAAAGGAAATAATTTAGGAGAGGAAATGCTTCCTCAGTCTCTCCTATCTAATTATACTTTTAGCCATATGTGGGCTAATTTCACTTCAGTAAAGGGAGCCTAACAGAATTTGTATCATAAAATTAAGACAGCAAAAATTAATTCACCTCATTGCAGGTAGTTTCAAAGATCCCCAAGCTGAGGCAGGTGCCAAACTCCTTGGAAGTTATTGGGAAATTTGTGCAATACTCCCCCCCAAACAGACAGAAAGCACAAGGTTGATCTCAGCTTGGTGGAAAAATTAGTGGGGGAAATGAAGTGGCTGTGGAATGAGGGATTTGTTGGAGGCTGAATAGGTTGCTGCTAAATCTGAAAGGTTGACACTTCTCAGCACCTCACTTCAATTTCACTTCCATTTTGATTTTTGATAATTTTTCCAGAGGTTGCTTCCTTACTGGATCTGAAATCCTGTTCTGCCAAAGGGATATTTCAGATATAATACATGTATTGGAGTAAAGGGCTCAGAACTGACACCTCCTGATGGCTTCCCTGCAGGAAGAATCTGCATGCACCCAGTCCAGCAGTGTCAGCCCTTTTAATCATTCCACAGCAAAGCATTAATGACTAAAACCATTTTATTGTATTGTACAGTGAAGACACAGAAGTTGAAC
Source organism: Toxostoma redivivum (assembly GCA_013397375.1). NCBI lineage: Eukaryota > Metazoa > Chordata > Aves > Passeriformes > Mimidae > Toxostoma > Toxostoma redivivum. Next base: position 501,172 of record VXBI01008022.1, on the reverse strand, counting down.
ATCACACAGGATGAATACATCACAACTTTATAAAAGTTTTTTTAAGCTCCTTAGCATGCTCAGAGAATGATTATAAAGTACTTATTGCCTCCCTCCCTCCTCCTTTTCCTTAAGGTATAGCAGAGGTATTTCCTTTACAAAAGGCACCAATTATCCCTCAAATGAGAGCAGCACAAAGTGACATGAACAGAATTGTCCCTAGAGCTCTCTGTGATCATCACAACTTTCTGTAAGAAGGATACTAAAAATAGCAGAGGAGCTTCAGAAGAATCAGCATTTCTTAATAACATCTTTCACTCAAAAGGGAAAGGCTCAATCCTCTCTTTATGATACAAAATACATTCTCTTCTTGAGGAAGGTCAATACATTATCTAGAGACAATGGAGCACTTGAACCTGTGACCCAGGCAGTCAGCAGAAAGATTTCCACTGACAGCCACCGGCTCAGCAGCCTGTGATGGAAACCAAAGGGCATTTGCTCTCTAAATCACCACAGAACTTGGTCCTGTCTTTGGCCAGGAGCCACCAATAAAAGCAACAAATTTGCTGCAAGACACACCCACAGTCCTTCACTATGAAGGGAAACCACCCAGCGACCCTCATTTCTGGTGACAGAAAAACAATAACCACCCCCTCCTCCCACCTTTGGAAAGCAATGTTTCCTACTTCAAAGAGGAACTAATAAACCACAGGTCCCTCTAGTTTTTGTAGCAACACGTGGGAATAAAGTTCAGCAAGTCTACCAGGGTCTCCAGATGGCTGGAGCAGCAGCCACGCTCTTCTGGGCAGGCTGTTTTCTGGGAAACACACAGGGAGACAGGCTGGAGCCACGCAGGGCTGCAGAGTACGAGACATCTGCACCCAGCTGAGCCTTGCAGAAGTGCTTGATGAGCTGGACCTGGGTCTCCTTCTTGGGCTCGTAGTAGGACAGAAAGTGCATCGCTTCCTTGAGGCACCGCAGGTACCCGCTGTTAAAGTCCTGCTCTGGGTTCTTGTGGATGAATGCTGAAAGAGAAAGAAAAGCAAATGCAGCAGGTTAAAATCGTGATCACAACATGAGGCAGTGATGATTTGTGCAGTGACTTTCATGTGCCTGGGGCTGGGGATCTCCAACCTCTGCTCGCCTCGGGGTGTTTGGGAGGGCACACACCTGGGTCCAGGTGTGCAATACCCGCCCTGCACTCACTTTTTTGGTCCTGCAGCTGGCTCTGCTGCTTCAAGTAGCTGACAGCCACTTCCAGGATGTCGGCTTTCTCCAGTTTGGAGTTGGGCTGGTGCCTCTGGAACTCCTTCTCCAGGAGCAGTTTCAGCTGCTCGATGCTGCTGTTAATCCGGTCCCGGCGCATTTTCTCCACCACCGGCTTCCTCAGCTGGGAGAGATAGAACAGATCATTAGAGATTCTGTGAGACCTGACCCAATTTCCCCTCTGATGCCCTGATACACCCATGTTCAAAGATGCTTTTTTTTTTTTTTGGCAGGAGAGCTGTATGATGCTGCCTATCCATTCCCCACTCATTTTAATTTTAAAAAATCTATATAATCCTCTTTATATCTCTTTAACATATTTGCTTTCCCCCAGACCACTTCCCCCTCTTCTCCCATGTTATATTTATTTGCTAGGGGCAGGCCAACCTTTCCAATGCCCTCCGGGGCTCTACTTACTTTATTCTTTTCCTTTGGCAGCAGCTTCTCCTCCATGTGGATCATGAGAGCATTGCTGGGAGCCATTCCGAGAGCTCAGCCCTGGGCACAGACCCCAGGCAGCTGCTGTGCCGAGCGTCAGGCGATGCTTTGGCAGCTCCCAAGCGCCTCTATTTATACCCGGGGAGCCGGGGCAGATACGTGAGTGTCGGGATCGCCCGTGTTTCCCACAGCCCCGCAGCCAATCCAGCCCCGCAGCGGGACAATAGAGGAAGCATCCATTAGTGCATGGTACATTGATTGCCAATGCCCCGGGGAGAATAACCTTCTGCCCACGCTGCTGGTGGAGTGTGCGGCGTGGGGAGCTGGGAAAGCAGCGATCCCAGCTGGTTGGGCTGGGATCAATGGCATTCCCGAAGCCCCGCATGTGCCAGGCACAGTCGTGGCGGGGAGGAGGCACGCTTTTAGGGGAAGGTGGGAAAGGGAGGGCAGCCCTGCTAGGGTTCAAATCAACAGCTCCAGGGACATCTCTGTCCTTCCCAGAGCCTGGGGAAGCTCTGTGTGTGTGTGTTTGTGTGTCTGTCTGTGTGTGTGTGTGTGTCCATCCAGTCACTGCACTTTAATGGGTGACCCGAAGTGTGACCACAGATTTCTTTGCAGGACATCTCTAAATGGTTATTGGATCAACAGTGAGAATGACTAGAGAACTGTACCCCACTTTCTCTCTTCCCCTTAGCACACCAGGGTTTGTGAGCCTATTGCACCATGTCCCCACTAAGGACAGCCCACACCTCCCAGCAGAGCTGGGCCATGCACACTCACCCCTGTAGCTCCTGCTTTTCCTTTTTCTCATTTATCTCTTCCATACAGACTTTTTCAGGACTGATGGTTAAGATGGGCTAAAGGATAGCATGAGGCTCAACCCAGAATCCTGGGAAGTCTTGGGAAACCAGAGGTGGGTCATGAATGGGATTTAGAAGCTGAGGCCCTCAGCAAGGAGGTCAGTTCTGCTTCTTGCTGAGGTTTCAGGTATGCTGGGTTCTGACCTGGCCTCGCTGCAGCCTGGCCCTGGCAAGTGTTATGAATGTCAGATCTCAGACACCATGTACCTGTCTTGCTGTGTAACCCTCATAATGTCATCCCCATTCAATTTTTTTATCTGGAAAATGTGCTGCTTGCTTGTATCTGCATGGAAACACCAGGATTAATTAAGCAACCATTTCTTTTGTGATAAAGGCAAGAAAAAGAAAGAAGCTGTGAGGGCACTGGAGGTCAACTCTGGTTTTGTGTTGTGAGTAAAATATCTGCTTGGGTACAACCCTTGAGGCAAAAACCAAAAGTAACCCAGAAGCTACCTGGGGAAAGCAGTGCTGAATCCTGCCATGTGTGGGTCCAGCTTGGGGTGCCCCAGGCAGAAGTGTGCTCCTCCTCCGAGCATCTGGGCATGGCAAGGGAAGAGGGAAGTGTGTACTGAGGTAAGAAATCCAAAGAATTTCTTGCTTGGAAATGCTGCAAAGAAGCCCGAGGGTAATGGGCAGTTGACAGGAAGGAGGGAGGTGTCACTGCAATAGGCAGCGACTGGGACTCTTTGTAGCAGCCTGAATGGACTCAGCTCTTTGTGAAGGGCAGATGTTGTCCTCAGAGCCCTTTATTCCCTGTGTTGTGGGAAAGCCAGGAGACAAGACATCTCATGAACACTTTGAAGCAGTCAAAGGATTATGACACAAAATAAGACACAGCTCAGAGACCATGCCCCAGCTTCTGCCAGCTTTAATGAGGTGTTGCCTGTTCTCCTGTGTTCTCTGGCTGGCCTTCCTCCAGGAGCTGCTATCCCAGGTTATCCCTCTCCTAGCAGGGGAGCCATGCTGGTAGACAGGTAGGCATGGACCAAACTGGTTGAAGACTCTTCAGTGTCAAAACCCATCTTTTTCCCAACTCCTGAGATGCCCTGACCTTTATTTCTGTATTAGAACTGATAGCCAGATGGTCTTTTGGGAGTTGGATTCTTTCCCTTTAAATCATTCAGGCTCAAGCACCGTCACTAATGTCGGGAGTAGTTGCAAGGCACACTTCTATTGTCCCAGCAAGAAATGTTATCAATGGGGGAAGAGTATGGGAAAGGCAGAGAAATCCAAACCCACACAGCCTGGCGCTAATAACCCCTTTGTGGAGCTGGGCTTCTGTTGGGGCACCATGAACTCTGTGGCTTTTTCACCCAGGAAGGCTGAAACGGGCATGTTTCACCATCCAGGGGCTTCTTCTGGATCTGTGTGCACGGGGAAAAAGGGGTGACAGGGGGCAGGGACACCAGTTCATGCAGGGGTGGCTGCAGGAATGCTGAGCTGAGCTGCAGCTCAGGCTGTCCTGGGACTCTGGTTTGTTCTACCATGCCTCAGTTTGCTCTTCTGGGAAATGGAAGAGTGGTGCTGAGCTCTTCCACACAGCTCTCTTGGAACTGGGAGCTGACCTGTAACTGTGGTGGGAGCAGGGATGGCCTCACATGTCCCTTGTGCTTTTCTGGCACTGCCTGGGAGCACCTCAGGGAGCAGAGTGGAGGAGCAGCAGTGCTGAGGTGCTGAGAGGGCCTCTTCTCCTTGTCTTGCAGAGGGGTTTCTTTTCTCCCTGTCTGTTGGGAGCAGTGCTGGGAAAGGTTTATTTTTACCCAGAGAAATGAAGGGAGGTCAGGGTCAAGCCCGCTCTGATCTCAGTTTAATGGGGAATGTGCTGGTGGCAGCACCACTGAGGGTCACAGCAGTGATAACACTGCCAGTGTCCCAGGCAGAGACACCTGAGTGGGATATATCACCTCTGAGTGCTATTCAAAATGATGAACCCTGGCAAATTACTGGGTCTGTATGTCACTGCTGGGTGGTCCTGATCTAGTGGTTAAGATTCACAGATTTCAGCACCACAAATATCTGCAGTGTTAGCACATCCCTTCATCACCCTCATGTTCTCACAACTTCTTCCCTGGATATTCTTGGCCAAGGTGTGAAAAGACAGGGAGCTACCTGTTTGAGGTGAGCCCTAATGATCCTGTGACAGTTCTTAATTGAGGAGCCACTGCTTCCTTTGGTGTCTCAGATGAAGATCCCTTCTCCCAACCCCAACCCCAACCCCAACCCCTAACCCTAACCCTAACCCTAACCCTAACCCTAACCCTAGCCCTAACCCTAACCCTAACCCTAACCCTAACCCTAACCCTAACCCTAATCCTGCCTATCCTGTTCTGCTCAGAGTATTTCAGTGAAATGACATTCTACACAGAAAATAGTATAAAAAACGTTTGGCTGGAAGGCAATATATAAAGAAATAACCATGTAAAACTTGCTATTCAGGACTGGCTTCTGTTCCCACAGGGGAATCATAACTCTGCATGTGAACAAGTAGAGTGGGAGTCGAGGGAAATCTGCCTCTTCCAGGGGAAAAGGTTATGTTGTTATTAGACCTATTGTATGAAATATTCCATTAAATGTCATTAACATGGCATTATCTTGCCTCCTCGAGACATCAGAACCCACTCAAAAAGGGGTCTTAATACTGCAAAGTACATTCTTCACAGATTTAACCTTTTTTAATTAGTTTTTCTTCAAGACCAGAATGTTTAATATGCTGCCATTCCCAGATGCATGAGTGAAGGAAAGTGGACTTTGATCATTAGGAAACATCTGAGACAACTTGATCTGCATTTTTAGGGTTTTTAGAGGGAAAAGCAATTTCTATAGCTGCTTGTGTGGTGACCCCCAAGTAGTCATGCCCCAATGACATAGTCCTTCTACAGTGTGTATCACAAATAATTAAAAATTAAGGAGAATTTATTATTTTTCTGCCCAGCTGAAATTCCCACAAGTCACCTCTCGGCACATTCAAGAGTGCACAAGAGGGATTTATTATTTCCTGGTATATTGACTCTGAAAGGTCTGGGGATTACAGCTGCTTTGCACATGAATAGCTGGAGTGTGTTGTACAAAAGGCATGGTCTGTGGGATAATGGGGTTGGATGTGGGAAAGCGCTGACCCTGGGGGAGAGCAGGCTGGTGCCTGATGGCAGGAATCAATTATGTCTCAAAGGAACACATTGCCCCGGGAGCAGGCTTGGCGGGAGCCACCATGTTCTGTGTTTATCACCCTCCTCCTTCCCAACCCGGCTAAAACAACCACGGGATGTGTCCTGTCTGTCCTTCTGCTCCTTCCCGGCGCTCAGTGCTGAGTTACCGGGGATTTTGGAAATGCTGCTGCTCCCACCTCTGGGATGGGACTCAGGGATGTCCCACGTGCTGCCAGCCGGGCTTGAGGTTTCTCCCAAGCGTCCCGGATGGTGCTGAGCTCACTGGGAACTCCCTGAAAATCCTCTGGAATTCCCCATCAGTCACCTCCCCTGCCCTGGCCAAGGACTCCTGTCACTGACAATGCAGTGGGGGCAGCAAACAGAAGCTGCTGGGTTCATGCACTTTCTTCATTGTTTGGTTTTGGTTGTTTTTTTGGGAGACAGTGGCACTCAGCTCTGACAATGGGCTCTGCACCTCTGTGGGTCTGGCAGTGCTGCCAGCCTTTCAAATGTCAAAATTTGGGCTCTGAGGAATGAAGAAATAGTCTGAACATCACAGAGATTTGCCAAAAACAATTTAATGTTTCTAATAAAAATAAAAGCATTTTGGTGGATTTTTCTTTTAACTGAGCATTTGGACTTTGGATGGACACAATTAATTTCCTCTCTTTATAGAATTATGAGGCTTGGAGGTGAAGTCCTGCTGAAGGCCCTAAGTATTATGAGTATCCTGATAAAAGTCACAGAGCAAATAGTGCTGCCAAGCTTTTGGCAGGGAGCAAGTATCCTGCAGAGAGGATATTTCAGCAGAGCAGGTTGGGAATAGGGAATGTGGCTCCTGAGCTCTGGCCCCAGCAACCACTTACTGTCATTAATGAGAGGGGAATGGTGTATCAGTGCCAGACAGGAGGGCAGGCACCTCTCCCCTGACAGGAGCAGCAATTAATCCCATCTGCATGGGGCAGATATTTAATCACTCAGAGGCCAGTGAGGGCAGTGGTGGTAGATAAGAGCCCCAAGTTTCCTGGGTGTCCCCTGAGCCTTGTTTGATTGTCCCTGCCTTGAAGCTGACTCTCCCTTATGCCCCAGTGGATTGCTCCCTTTCTCTTGAGCTCAGCCTGAGTTTTGAGGTGAGTTTTGGGGTGTAAGCTCCCACTGGAACCCCTTTCCTTGTGCTTGGCTGCTACCAGTCACCAGCTGCAGTGTGTCTGGGGAAAGTGTCCCAGGGCTCCTGTGAGGTCCTGCTCTGCCAGGCAGCTGGGTTTTGGAGACATCTTCGCCGCACTCAGCTGGCAGCAGAATGTAGAGATGGTGTCCAATAAAAGCAAGAAGGGTTTTTCAGGAGGTGGATAATCTGGTCCTGAGCCAGGCAAAGGACTGGCAGAGAGGCACACACAAGAGCTGCCAGGCCTTGGGCAGGGGTGGGTGCCCTCATGTCCATCCACAGGGCAAGACATGTTGTCAAATTCCCTCATATTCCCTCAGGAGTCCATGCAATTCAGGGCACACTGCATCCTCTCCCTGAGGAGCTCCAATCCCAGGATAACCACACCTGCTGGGAAGCAGCTGAGCAGAATTCCATGGTGCTGACAGACTTGCACAGCTGCAGGTCTGCAGGAGTAGGAATAAGCAAATGAAAGCTTAGTTTACTTTCTGGAGAGATGGAGTTATTTTCTGTTGAACACATCAGTAAGTATTTCCTGATGGGGGATTTGACTGGGCATCTTCCTTTTCCAGCCATTTCATGGGCTTAGAAAAATTATACTTAATAACATTTTCAAAGCACACTGCTGAACTGGAGGGCAAAAGAGAACTTTGGTATCTGCTTATCTGGGTGGTGCATGGCTGTGAGTGTGGTCCAGCCTGGAAATCCAAGTCCTCCCACAAGCAAAGGAGCTGGCCCCATTCAGAGATGCCAAAGCCAATTAAAACAAAAGTGAGTGCTGAGCATTTTTGCAAACCAGATGTCTCAAAGAGCCTCTTGGCCATAGAAGCCTGCGACCTGTAGGCTGTTTGAAATCTTGAAATCTTGGTTTTCTCCTCTCAGCCTCATTTTCCCGCCTTTGTAAAACACTGCTAATAATACATCCTCACCCACGGAGGAGGTCGCTGAGAATTCATTAGCTGGTATTTGTAAAGCACTTTGAAAATGCAAAGCCAGTGCATTATTCCTACTCTTCTGGATGCTTTCCATGTTATTAAAATCAGGATTTCAGAAAGGCTTATCTGGGATCAAAACAGCATCCCAAACTTGAAAGGAAGCAAGACTGTTAAACCATCAACTGTCGCCTCCCCCTCCAGCCAGATGTTAAGCCCTAAAGAACTGAAGTGGCACAAGGAATTACTTTCCCAAGTTCCCCCAGCTGGGCTGACAGGCCTTGATCAATGGTTTTCTCCACGGTGAGGGCTATGCAGATGGTCTGCCCAGAGCAAGTTTTCTGTGGAGTACAAAAGGAAGTCAAACACCATTTCTAATTCAGCTTGTAGCATGGCACACTTCCTTTATCCCGTGCCTGAATGCCCTGAATGGGAGAGCGGTGTGGGAAACTGGAGGGAACTCCACACTCACCGTGGCTGTGGGGCTCTGAGACACCCCTGTCCTCAAACCACATCTGCCTGTGACAGGCAGGGGGGAAAGGAGTGACAGATCGAAAAATCAGATTATAAAACCTGCATGGAGGGAAAGTAAACCACGAGGAAAAAGGGGAAAAAAAAACAGGAAGGAAGCTGTGCAGGCAGGCAGAAATTGAAGCAGCCAAGCAGCAGGACAGGGAAGGACAGGGAGGAAATGACAGGGAAAGGAGCTGCAGAACAGAACCTTGCTCATCCACCAGTCAGGACAAAGCTAATTGTCCTGCTGGAAGTGGCAGAGGTGGCTTAGATTGCACTGAGAATTCTGAGCCACATCCCCTGTTTGCCTCTTTAACTCCCCAGTCTGTTCAGTACGTCCCAGGAAACGCAGCACCTCCTGTGGACCACAAGGGTATTGTGAGAGTTTTGTATGACCCATGTGGAGCTATGGGAGCTGAGCCTGGCTTTTAAGAAAACTCAGGTTTTAAACCAGGAATACCAGGCAGATGAAAGAAATGTGAAACAACAGACCCGATTCTCGTTTTATAATTTGGCAGGAGAAAATTCAAATTTTGATTAGGTTTTGATAAATTCTGAGGTAGGCGTGGAGATAATTTGTATTTACAAGTTTACAGAGATCAGGAAATAGCTCCAGAGGTAGGAAATCTGCAGAGCAAATCTTGGAGTCCAAATTGTCTGCTGACCTCAGTGCAGATCCCAGCAAGGCCCTTAGGATTGGACCCATTTTATTTTCCACCTCAGGATGCTCTGCAGGACTAAATATCCCACATTTTGCTGTCCTTCCTGTTCCCAGTTCATCTGTGCCCCTGCTCCCCTTTCTGAATGACTTACCAACATACGGCTGTGGAAGTTTGTGTACTCTGGAGTTTCCCACACCATTCCTTAACCATATTCCCTCCTGTCACAAAGGAAGTGTGCCCGACTACAAACCACATTAGCAACGGTGCTTGGCTCTGCTTTGTGTTCAGTGGGAAACCCTGCTCCCAAAAGGCCATCTGGGCAGCATGGACTGGGAGGGAAGCAGTGGGAGCAGGGAGCATCTCTCCAGACTTGGGAAAGCAGCAGCATCCTTAAGGCTTTCTAAAGGGCTAACATCTGGCAGGGATTCTGGGGCAAAGCTGTTGTTGATGCCCGGTTTCAAACATCCAGATCAAGTATTTTGGGATCCTAATGAGCTTTCTGTCCAGTAGTGTGTGTGTTTGGAGTAGGAGATTAATTCCAAATTAATTCTTCTTAGTGTAAAGTCCACAGACTCTGTAAACTTCATAATAGGGAGGAATTTCTGTTACCACTTTCTTTAGGATTTCTAGCCAAAGAAGAGCAACTATTTTGGGTAATTGAGCATCTACGTTGAGTAACTTTTCCAACTTGGTCAATAATTGGCTGATTTTTCCCCCCAGAGCTTGTGCAACCAAAGAGAAAGTAGAAAGCTGCTTTAAATACATGTTTTCATTTCCAATTCTTTAAAATCTGTGTGTGACAGAGAGTGAGGATATAGGAACCTCAATGGATTTCCCATCCAGGGGAGATTTTGCTACATTCACCTCCCAATAATACATTGAATATTGTAATTCTTATTATCACAGTCAGTTTAAGTATTTAGGGCTTCCAGCCTACTACCACAGAAGATTGTTTTGCACTCAGCCTCCTCAGGTGCAGGCTCTGGGTCAGTTTGGATGCTGGTGGAGAGGAAACTCTGATCCCTTGACTGTGCCAGTGCACAACCACTCCCAAGAGCAAGGAAGGTGAGGTTGGCATGACTGTTCCCATGGAATTAATGTAGTTTTTATCTGGGTGTTGAGTGGAGAATCAGAGGAAAGCAGCAAGAGGGAAACAGCAATTATCTCTAGCAAAACTGCCCTGCCCATCACAGGACTGGCACTTTTTTTTCTTCCTGTGCTCAATTAACGAGCTGGAGAAATGAGTCCCAGCTCCGGGATTTCTGTTTCAGGGAATCTCCCCGAGAGGGATGCGCAGAGGGCAAGATTGGTTTCAGAAGTGGCATTACATGGGCTCGGAGATAATCCACAGGCTTTGAGAAGAACATGTGAAACAGTGTCACAAAAGCTTTCCCACAACTTGACATAAAAGACCCGGAGCTCAACAGCTGCTGCTCTGTGCCGAGAGAAGGGAGCCCATTCAGGGCAGCACAATAGAGATGGAAAAGCAGAGCCTGGAAGAGGTCATTGAAGCCTTACCTGGTGCACCAATAATGAGCTGCAGAGTGAGAGAGAAATGTGCCCCTGTGCTCTGGGTGTGTGTGTTCACGTTAAAGGCTGTGTGTGACCGCACACACATTAATGCAAAGGTGAACACACCTACACATATATTAATGTGAATACAACTGGTATTTACTCTCTACAGTAAGAACTCCACAAACATAAGCCCTGACATTTCTTGATGGATAAATTACTGGCAGATCTGGCTCAAGTTTTCCAGCAGGAATCCCTGGCTGTGTTTTTATCAGAGATTGTCAGCTCTCCCAGCTGCAGGCACCTCCTGAGCACAGGCTGTGCATCTAACACAGCAACTGGCCCAGGGGAGAATAATGAGGAAACAGGAATTTGATTTCTAATAAGTTTATGAGGATATAAATCTCTTCTGCACCCAATTTTCTTTTGTTTATAGACTAAATTAAAACAATTAGAGTAAAAGGTGTTTTGGGGCGGAAGTAAGAGGCAGCATGTGATATTGAACTGATCCTGAAACAATCCCAAGATGTTTCTCCACAAGTATTCATCTTGCAGATATTTGGAAACAGAAACATAAAGCGCTTAGGACTTGGCTTGAGAGTATTCTAAAGGGCTGCACAAGATACTGTGGGAAGGGAACAAGGATCAAAGCAGAGAATGTTTTCAATAATTGTGTGTACTTAAATATTTTTATTTGCAGTGAGTCAAAGTGCTGTTTTCTGCTTCCCATGGGCAAAGCTGATGCAAGAGATTTGTGGGATGAGCGATACAGATGAGCTTTGTGGGATGAGATGATGCCAAAGCGATGTGGGAGACCCACAGGTGGCTCAGTGTGGAAAGCAGGTTAGTGGGTTTGAGGAATTGCTGGCGTGTGCGTGTGCCTTGTGCCTGCTGCAGCGTGTGCCTGGGCGCGCTCCCGGGAGCGGCATTCCCGCCGTGGGCAGCTGACCTCCTCATCCTCCTCCTCCTCCTTCCTCCTCCCGCATGTGAACCCCGGGCTGCCTCTGGAATGCTATTGATCCGCGGCATTAGTCAGCAGCCTTTCCCGTTGAAGGGCAGCGCTTTCCCAGCTCCTGACACGTAACTCTGATCGCAGCCTTTCAGGGAGCGCACACTCCCCACCTGCTCATCTGGGGGAAGGTCATTATCCGCGGGCTATTCACCGCCACTGGAGCATGCAAGAATAGCTGCTTCTCCCATTGTGCTGCCCATGGCCCGGATTGGCTGGCGAGTGTGGGAAACGCCACCGAGCCGCAGACCCACACACTCTCCCCGAGCTCGGGCAGTATAAATATCGGCACAGGCAGCTTCCAGCAGCACGTTTCTCCTGGATTCCGCTCCTACACCTCTCTGCTCAGGACAGAATGGCTCCCAGCACCGTTTTCTTGGAGCCCGACAACCTGCTGACACCAAAGGAGAAAAACAAAGTAAGTGCAGGCACAGCAGAGCAGTTTACACCAGTGAGACCTCGCCTCACTCTGTTTAGGAGCAGTGGTGGGCAGCAAACAACCTTGCAGAGTGTCAGGGAGAGGATCCTTTAATAACAGGTCTGTTTTCCTTTGCTTTTTACAGCTGAGGAAGCCGGTGGTGGAGAAAATGCGCCGGGACCGGATTAACAGCAGCATCGAGCAGCTGAAACTGCTCCTGGAGAAGGAGTTCCAGAGGCACCAGCCCAACTCCAAACTGGAGAAAGCCGACATCCTGGAGATGACTGTCAGCTACCTGAAGCAGCAGAGCCAGCTGCAGATGAAGAGTAAGTATTGAGTTTTCTTTCAGTCTCCATTTTACTGCAAATCTGTGACTGTTGTATGAATCTTGAGCCATGAACAACGGTTCTAAACTATTCTTTCTTCCCTCTCCCTCTTTTCTTCCCTTCTCTAGCTGCAGGATCCTTCCATAAAAGCTCCCAGTTTGACTACAGAGAAGGCTATTCCAGGTGTTTGCAAGAAGCTTTCTATTTCCTCTCTCTCCACAAAGTCCGAACTGAAACACAGACCAAACTTTTAAGCCACTTCCAGAAGAGCCACTCAGCTGCTCCAGAGGTGACCTTCTCCCCTGGGAACGCCGCTGCCCTGAAACAAGCGTCTCCAAAGGACAGCAGCCCTCTCTGGAGGCCCTGGTAATCAGGGGAGTCCCCACTGTATGGACCCATGTCAGTCCAGAGGAGGGATCTGACTGCATCTGATAGTCCAGCTCTGATCCTCTCTCCTGTAGGGAATTTTATTTCCCCCGTGTTTTATTTATGTATGAGAGAATGCCATGCTTTTGACTTTTTTGGGATGCTCTGGCAAAAGTTGAGGTGTTCTGTTTAGTGTTGAAGCTGTGTAGGCACTGGTGCAGTGCTGCCCGGGCAGGGGCAACATCTTCAGAATGAAGGAGGGTGTTTGTAAATGTTACAGTTTTGATGGACAGGAATTGCTGTAGGAGATCTTCTCTAATCCCAGTAAGAGCCATCAGCTTTGCTCTGGCCTGACTGACAACTCTGGTTGGCTCAGTCACTCCGGAGGATAAATTTATTCCTTTTGGTTCATGCACACTTGGTTAGAATATTACCCTCTGTTTGCTTTTCAGTTGTGCAGCATCAAAAATGGGTTTGGTTTTGGTTTAGATTTCTCCCCCATGGCCCTTTCATAGTCCTGTATATACAGTGTGAGGGATGACCAGGAGTTAGGAAACTATGTGGAATATTTCTACTATTTGATGCTTTTTTCAATTTAGAAAAAGAGTATGTTATTGCTTTATGTTAAAGAAAAGTAGTAGGTAACAGGCTTGATTTGTCAATGTTATACATTTTGGGTGTAAGCTATGCTTTTTTAGCATTTTCATTATAATAATGATTTTTATCTGTATTGAGTGGTTGAATTCCTGGTGGATGGTGTTTCTCCCAGTGCTGGGACTGCCCTATGGCTCACCTGCATACTGTGTATGCGTCTCTGTGTGTGTAGAGAGCAATAAAATGCATTTGTGTGCAACTTCTTTGCGTGTCTCTCCATCTGAAGGATGTGCAGCTGCTTGCATGACTGAGAAAGGTTAAGTCATTCTGAAGAAATGGGTTTCTTGTAAGGCTCAAGGAACTCCCATTCACATTTACTCTGTATATTCTTGTGAATCCCACCATGTGAGTCACCCTGAACCTCAAGGAGTGCTCCTGTTACACAGATTCCTGCAGAATCCTACTGAGCATTTCCTCAGACACTGCCCCTCCTGTCCCAAAACCCCTCACCTGAGCAGCAGTGTCCTGCACCTGCCCAGAACGTGAGTCCTCCTTCCACACCATTTCCACACCTTCCACACCATTTGTTCACAAAGTTAGCTCCCAAAGCTGCGTTTTGAGAGGTGGGTTTGTGCCAGTTTTAGAGGGGTTGGCTTGCCAGGATTCGAAGGGTTTGTCAGATTTTGAGGGGGTTGCCACAATTTAAGGGGTTTGTCAGGCTTTGAAGAGTTTGTCAGGTTTTGAGGGGTTTGACACAATTTGAAGGATTTGTCAGGCTTTGAGGGGTTGGTTTCCCAGGATCTCAGGGGTATCTCAGGCTTTGAGGGGCTTTGGCACAATTTGAAGTATTTTACTGACTTCGGGCCTAGCTCTCTCCCTGCCAAAGCCTTCCCCACTGAGCCCAGCTGGGAGGGTGGGAAGCGCTGAGGGAATCCGAGATGCACAGCCCGGAGACTTCCCCTTCCCGTTATTGGTACATGTGCTCCTTTCTTTTTCTTATTTTTAAAATTTCTTCTAGTCAAAGAGTGCAAAGAACCAGTCCCCTTCCTCCATGTCTGCTTTCACTTTGGGGTCCTATGGGGACCCCTGCCGGGGCACCATGAGGATGGCGAGTAGGGAGAGCAGGGGCTGTGAGGGAACGGCTTCAGGGGCCATGAGGGACATGACTGAGGCAACCACCTGAGGGGCCATGAGGGCCCCACCTTGGTGGCTGTGAGGGAACCACCTCCATGGCTGTAAGGGACACGCCTCCATGGCTGTGAGGGAACCACCTCCGTGACTGTGAGGGAACCACCTCAGTGGCCATGAGGGAACCACCGCGGTGGCTGTGAGGGAACCACCTCAGTGGCCATGAGGAAACCACCTCGGTGGCTGTGAGGGCCCTGCCTCGGTGGCCATGAGGGAATTGCCTCCATGGCTGTGAGGGAACCAACTCGGTGGCATGAAGGACCTGCCTTGGTGGCCATGAGGGAATGACCTCGGTGGTGTGAGGGCCTTGCCTCAGTGGCCATGAGGGGCCTGCTTCACGGACCATGAGGGGAAACAACCTCAGTTGCCATGAGGAGAAACCACCTGCCATGAGGAGAAACCACCTCAGGGGCCATGAGGGAACCAACTCAGTGGTGTGAGGGCCCTGCCTCAGTGGCTGTGAGGGAGCCGCTTCCATGGCTGCGAGGGAACCAACTTGGTGGCATGAATGGTCCGCCTTAGTGGCCGTGAAGGACTCACCTCAGTGGTGTGAGGGAACCACCTTGGTGGCCATGAGGGAATGACCTCGGTGGTGTGAGGGCCTTGCCTCAGTGGCCATGAGGGGCCTGCTTCACGGACCATGAGGGGAAACAACCTCAGTTGCCATGAGAGGGGAGACCACCTCAGGGGCTGTGAGGAGCTGGCCTCAGGGACCCGGTTTTTGCAGTGTAACCCAGTCCTTGTGTCCTCACCGTGGTGTTGGTCATGCCATTGGAACACTGGCTCTGCCCCATGGGCACCGAGTGTGATGTGGCCAAGAACACTTGATGCTTTTTCTCTGCATGAAAGGCAGAAGTGTGTGAGCTGCTGCTGTGGTGAAGGGTCTCTGCAGGAATCACTGGGTCACAAATGCTGAACTCTCCTTAGCCAGAGAGGAATCTCGTGGGCTTCTCCCTTCTAGGCACAAAACCCCAGGACAACGTGTGTGAAGTTTGTCCTCTTGGCACCTCCACCACAGCCTGCATGTCTGAAACCTGCACCCCACTGCCCAGGCAAGTAGCTCTGATTCCTTTTCAGTGAGTGAGGCTGTTGGATCTGCATTTTAGGTCTCTTCCAAACAGCAACATTCTCCTTCCAGTAAGGCTCTGAGTGTGGAATCCTGTTCCTACTCCTGGGAACGGCTGAACTCCTCTCTTTATAAGCTCATTGACATGACAGATTCAGCCTTCAGCCTCTCATCCAAACTTGAGAGCATCGGAGGCTCTCAGGGTGGCTCCAGCAGAGCTGGATCTGGAGCCATGGAGAGCAGCACACTCCTGGTACCTGGGTTTCAGGTGACACATCCCTTATCTAGAGTAGAACAGCTGACAGTTTGCTTCTGAGGAGAATAATTTTGCACTTATAAGCATTAAAGCAAAGAGGTAAGACCCAGCTCCCACTTGGATTACCCACCAAACCAGGAAGACCTTTGGGGAGGTGAGATGTGGAAAACAGGGCAGCAGTTCCACTGGCAGGTTCTAACACCACAATTCTTTTCTCACATCACACCTGAGGAGCAGAACACTTGCCCAGCTCTACCTCTGACAGCAGTCATGGCAATCCTTGTCTCTGTGGTTCTGCTGGCTGCTGCAGCTGCCCTCACAGATATCTGGCAAAGGAGGGAAAGTTATGTGCCCTGTAAATATGAAGAACATGACTGTAAAAGGGTAGTTTTGTAATAATATCCTGAAGAATAGTCTTAGCTCTCCAGCTGAAAATTCCTCTCATTGCTTGCTGGTGGGACTGTTTCCTTCCCTTTGCAGCAGTGCAGGAGTCAGAGGTATCTCTCTTTTTGGGCAATACATTAAAATCTGATTCGAGACTGACCCAACAGTGGTTTTTGCTCTTAAGAGAGAAATAGAAACCTGGCTGTTAGGTGGAAAGAGTAGGATTTGCTGATAAAAGCTGATAAAAGCTGACTGTTCATACTCTGTGTTTTCCTTTGAGGTGTCATGAACAGCACGGGCAAGTTTTGATGTTAATGAGGGGAAAGGGGATCAAACAACTGCTCCTGTGCAGGAAATTGGTGTGAACCCAAAGAAACCAGGCCTGAATTGGACATTGTTTGAACCGTGACAGACAATGGGGATGGTTAAAAAACCCAAGCACAACCCCCTTTTTTTTCCTCTAAATTGTGATGAAGAGAAAGGCAGCTTGAAAATGAAAAGGAGGGTTTGCAAAGGAGTTAATGAAATAGCCCAGTGGCATCTTGTGAAGCATCAGAGTCTGCAATAGATGAGTGATCAAGGCACTGGGAGTGTCATCAGGGGCAGGAAAGCTCTTCCCTTTTACATCCCCTTCAAGAGCACTGGGCTGTGTGGAATGCCTGGACTTTTCTTCTTCCCCCATGGACAGTTGACACTTGGTATGCATTAATTATTCCAGTGTTGCTTTTTGGTGGGAAAAAATGTGGTTCTTTTCCATTTTAAACATTCTGCATAATACACAATGCAGTTTCCAAATGCATTTCTGTACAGAATTTTCAGTTTTTAGGAGAAAAGAAGACACTGCTGGGAAAAGAAATTGTGCACAGCAAGAACCATGTAACTTTTAATAAAAAAAGTTGATATCCTCTGTGTGCACTGTGTCAAAAAATAAAGTTTTTACTAAAGAAAACACATTCTCTCTGTGAAAGAAGTTTCCTGGTACCTGCAAAGGGAAAACTTTGAGTTATGTGGCTGCTAGATTTACCTTAAGGAAAAGGATTAGTCTGGAAGAGCATTCCTGTGGATGTGCAGCATCAACTAGGATCAGCAATCGGCCAACTAAAAATGATTTTTTTTTTTTGCAGGATTTGATATCTGCACCAACTGTGGTTTGATGGAGTCTGAAAGTTGCTCCTGTTGGATGTGATTTTGGATCTTCTAGGAGCTGGAGCGGGATTTGTCACCAGGTGGCAGCATGGGAGAGGGAAAGGCTGCGGACTCCTCCTGGGAAGCATCAGGATCTTCCTTCTTTTCCTAAGTATGTAATAAAGCTTCCCTGAGGCTTCATTGACGACGAGTCTAAAGTGCAGCAGAACACCTCTGGGTGCAGGACTTCCCACAGGGAAGAAGCATTTTGTCATTGTGGAAAGGTAACACAGTGGTCAGTAGGAATTCAGGGCCATTTCCTGGGGGTTTGGAGCCTGTCTCTTATCTCCAATTGTGGGCACAGCACCAGAATCAGTGGGGCTTGTAGGAGAGGCTGGAGTTTGTGCACTTGGCACTGGCACAAACTGGCAGCTGGGAAGTGTTCTGCAGGTGGGAGATGGGATGAACTTACATGAAAAAATTGAGTAACTTCCATAGGCTGTGATAGTCACTTGGAACTAACCCTCCCAGGCACACTTTAATTATCCCTTTAACAGTTGCATGTGCCAGAACCTTTAATGGCCCATCTCCAGGGCTCAGTGATTTTGCAGTCACACAGGCAGTTACTGCCTTGCTGTCAAGTGATTCCCGTGCTAGAAAGAAAAGCACTTGCTGGAATAATATTCAAAACTCACGATCAAATGTTGGAAGTTTTAAATATTTTCATTAGAGTAGGATGCTTACCAAGGAACCCCCCCATACCTCTCCATAGGGAAATCCTTGCTGAATTTGCCACCATGATTTTTTCTTTTAAATTTTATTAAAAATTAATACATGTTACATTTTCAAGTGTAAATACTGAAAAATAGCCTATGGCAAAATAAAAAGGCACAGGATTAGAACCAGCTTAATTGTTTCCATGGATACATGTCTGCTATTTGGCAAAAGGTATTTTATACACTTTCTACAAGAATAAGCATCATTTTAAATATATCTCTGAAGGGTGGGACCCTGTAATTTAACCATAAAGACAGAATTTGTACTCCTAAAATGTGATAATTGTAGTGATGCCTCACTTGGAGGGGGTTCTTTGGAGCAGAGGAACTCAAGTGCAGGAGGAGAGTGCGACAGGCATCTTTACATAGAGCTCACTGTGTGACATGTCACAACAAATAGCAATCCATGACAACAAAGCAGTGATCAAAGTGCAGGGGCACAGACAGCACGAGAGTTTACACCAGCTCTAACCTGATCTGGGGAAAAATGCACCAGAAAGGGAACCAGAACACTGGAAACAGAGCAGTGGAACATCTCAGACAGCATTGCTGAGCCCCAGAAAGTGGGGCTGATATATTAAAATTATTATTCCTTTCTGAAAAATAGATTTGTGGTGGCTTGTTGGTTTTGTTTTCGTGTAAGAATTAGTCCTTGTAACCCTGATGCAGTGTCCTAGTAACAGTCAGGATGTCATTGGAAACAGTCGTTGTGCCCGGGAACACAGCGTGGCCTCTGGCACAGCCCGCAGTCCCGGGATCCATCCCTGGGATCCATCCCTGGGATCCCCGGGACCCCTGTGTGCTCCCCAGTGGCACTGGGAGAGCTCAGTGCTTCCTTGGCTCACTGCAGCAGCTGCCCCGGCAGCCCTGGCTGTGCTGAGCAGCAGGACACCGGGCACATCCCTGCCACCAGCTGGTTGTGGTGTCACCAGAGTGTCCCATCCTTGGTTACCACACCCGGCACTTCCCTGCGGGGTGCATGGCCGTGCCCTTCTTACAGTGGAACACCTCGGAGAAGGCTTCAAAGTTCTGCAACGAGCCCATCACCCTAAACAAAGAGAAGGGACTCATTTACATGGAAATTGCTGTTCTGGGGAACAGAAAGTGGTTTGGAGCCTCAGAACTGGATTGCAGTTCAGAATATGGGATGCTTTAGGAAATACAGGTAATATGAGCAATGAAATGCCAGAACAGAGTGGGTTTGGTCCTGCTCCATCCCCTATGGATTGGCAGATTCACCAGATCAGGTATAGGTACGTGCTCTCCAAGTGCTTGTCCTACAAGCCATGGGAGAAAATCTGGAAACTCAGGAGTTATCTTGTGTGTTTTCAGAGTCTCCTCCTGTGCTGTTGTGGTGCAAGGGGTTGAAGGAAGTGAGTTGTGAGTTAGTAAATGAGTAAAACCCACCTGTACTTCAGAGGGCTGTGAACATCTGTCTTTATGGACTGACTGGCATATTCTGGTCTGTAGGAACCACACCAAACCTGGACAGGGAGATTCATCATTAGTGGGTCAGCATTAAAGGGAATTCATGTTGGGAACCCTCTCAGTGGCTTTCCCAAGAACCATCTCAGTTTGCTATGATATCATTGGGGTATGTTTTATGGAGAGACAGAATAGATGCAATTATTTACTCATAAGCTTTTTTTTTATCAAGGTCTTGGATCAAGGTCTGGTGCTTTGGTTCAGATTTATCTGCCCTTGATTTCCCCCAGGTGTTTCCTCCAACAAAGTCCAATGGCCTGAGGCACAAACCTGTGTGTTCTCACCTGGGCAAAGTTGAGGAAGAAGAGCTGTTTGTGAGACAGGTTCAGTCCAGGCAGCTTTGGCTCCTTCCCTTCCCTTTCCAGCCACTTCAAGTAGGCCTGGAAATGATCACAGATCAACTCAGAGGAGCAGCAGGAGGTGGATTTTTAATCTTGTTTTGGGAGGAGGGATTTTAGTCACCACATGCATTAACCAGCATGTTTCCCTTCTGGATTTGTATAATTTTTTTCTCTCTAATACAAACAGTGAAGAGAATTCTATGAAAAAGCTGTCAGCATAAGCACTGTTGACTTCATGGACTCTTTCTACAGGAATTTGTATCTGGAAATAAAGTGTTAAATCTCCTCTGCTTCTCTATAGTGATGATTTTTCTCTCTTCAGGTAACTGCTCATTAAATAGCAGATAACAACCTTGCTCAATGTTAAATCCATTACCTGTTATTGTTACACATTAATTGGCCAATTTGCTTTTTTTAGGTATATTGACATGATGGAGACAAGTTAATGTGCTTTCACACTGGTTAGTTCCCAATATTCTGTTTCTGCAGCCTCTCAGGTGCTGAGACAATCCCAAAGCACTAAACAAAAGGGAGAGCTGAGGGTAAAAAGAGATCCAGCACCACAGACCATCCATGGAATCTGTGTGCAGGCAGTTTGTGTCACCCCACACGGCTCCTCCACATCTGTGATGGTTTTTAGAGCAATCCTAATGCAGTAATTAATTGCAGTGGTGTCCCTTAGGGTTGGAATTTAGATTTCTGAAAATTCAGGATGTTCTGTGAACACCCTTAACACCATACTCAAAACACCAAAAATAAAAGGTTTTACTGTGATATCTGTCAGGGTTCTTTGTAGGGAAGAACATTCCCTGCTCACACCTGAGCTCCTGGCTGCAAGAATGGCAGCAAGCCATGGGCACATGAGCTTCCAGGTGTACATCTGAGGCTTTAGCTTTTGGAATATGCTAATAACATGTTAATTGTCATTTTTTTTTAGCACAGAATAGGTCCCCCCATTGCTGGTAAAGTTAACTGGTGTTTGAGGATTACCTTATAAGCCTGTCGGACTCCTCCGTTATCTGCAATATTTTCTCCTAATGTGCTTATGCCACTGACCTGTAAAAATAATCATTTATTTACTCTATTGTCATTAAAATCAGCATTAAAATCAGAACTACAGGTCAGTCATACAACAGCCTGACATGCCTGGAGCAAAGGTAGGTTTGACTTTGTGCTGAGACAAGAAAGAAGAGAATGAAATTAAACAAATCACAGGGTAGGAGCTCTAGACTGGAAGAGAACACACACAAATACAACATTGACAGAACTTGGGCTGCTGCTGGACAGAACATCACTGCACACAGACCCTGGGCTTTCTGGGCCACACCAGTGTCCCCAGTTTATCACAACTCTCGTGCCTTGTTTCCAGAACAGTTACCTGTAGTAGCTGGGGTTTGTGCTGATCCTCCATGGGGATCCCCTGTTAAAGTCATTATTTGTACAAACCCAGAGCTGTGGCCGTGGTTGTTACTCACATTCTGCCCCCCAGCCAGCTCCCAGGTGTAGTTCCCATACTGGTGCACCATGCACAGGGACTGCTCCTTGAAATGCAGCGCTGAGAAATTGCTCCACCAGTCCAGCATATTCCCATCTTTGTCAAAATTCCTACCTGTAGGAAAATCCAGGGATAAAAAGAAAGTTTTCAGCAAGATTTTAAAGCTGCCACTCTTCCAGTGTAGCACCTGGGATGTTGGAGCTGCACTCCCTTCCTTTTCCTCCTTGAATTTAGATGCTCAGAAGTATTTTGGGCACAGTTTATTCTTTTCTCACACAAGGGAGTGGAATTGTGGTCTCTGTTATTCCCTGATTTCCTGTTCAGTCAGCAGCCCTGACTTCAGGTATAGCTTCAAGGCCTGGTTTTATTTCCAAGTGATTTTGCAGATGTCATGTAACAAAACATTCCCTCATCTCTGAGGTGTCTGAGGTGCTGGTTCTGTGTGGCCACAAGACAGAACTGAGGTTTATAGAGAATTAAAAGCTGGAATTGCAGTTCTGGAGTTTGTGTTCTTGGCTCTCTGGCTAGAACAAGGCTTTTCTTTCCCCTAGAACTCAGTTTCTGAGGCTGTGTTGTGTGTTTACATGACATCTGCACAAACTTAATGAGCATTAAAAAAAACAGCCTGAAGAAAACCCATGTGGAAGAAACTCCTGACTTGTAGAGTCAGAAGTGAGCTTTCCCCCCAAATTCCTTTACATGGCATTTGAGAAAGTTAAAAAAGTCAATTTATTTAAGCATTTGTGTTGAAAAACAAAGTCTCCTGGGATTTTAAGACACTACTGACATTTGTTCTATGCCAAAAATGTTGTTCACAGATTTCACTGTATTCAGGAGCCCGTGGATCTGCTTGTGTTTCTGAAACGATGAAGCCGTAAAAACAACATCTTTTTCCTGAAAATTGTCATTGCCTCAATGTTTTTAACATCTGCTTATTTCTTGTGCTCTGTTCAGGAAACATTCCCTGCAAAACCATCCACAGAATGTTGCCAGCGTGCTCCTTTTGCTGCTGAGCTGAATGTGACTGTGCAGGGATCTTCAGTCCCTGTGCACTTTAATTCCTGCCTTGCCACGAGTTTTAGCTGAAATAATAAAGTTTTTTCAGTCATCTCCTCACCATTGTCATCGAATCCATGAGTGATCTCATGCCCAATAACCATCCCAATCCCTCCAAAGTTCAGGGCCTGGGGCTGGTGTTTGCTGAAGAAGGGGGGCTGGAGAATCCCAGCAGGAAAAACTGCAAAGACAGAGAGAAAGAGGGAAATGCTGTAAGGTGGCTTTGTTTCTGCATCCTTGGCAGACAGATTGTTTGCTTGGGTCAGGAAGGAACAGAAAATATAAAATGATTAGAAACAAGCTCATGCTTCATGTGAAATTGTTTCTCTCTTGGTAAATGGAAAATGACAAGTTAATAAAGGTTTAATTTAGCACATCTGCAGCTACAATATCTCCCTATTTGAGACCCAAGCAACATTTACATTAAGCTCAGCCTAATTTGGTCCATAATGTTTGCTGCAGTGAGTCAAGAACAGAATGTTTAGGAGCTATCCTTTGGAGACAGCACAGTTTGTGTGCCAGAGCCATTTTATAGGGGAATTAATGGAGGTTTTATTGCTTTATTTGGGTAAAGGAGAGGTTAGAAATCATCTGCTGTAGGATGTGATTCCTACAGACCACCAAGGGCACTTGATGCCAGTTGAGGGGGGCAATATGAGATCTGTTCTGCCTCAGCCTGCTGGCAAAAACCTTATCCCAAACCATGGGATTTGCTTTTCACCCCTTCTACATAAGCTGAAAAGCATAAATGCTTCTAAAGGAATTCAGACTGGCAGTAATTCACTCTAATGAGATATTTCCCATGAAGGGAGATGCTGAAATTATATTTGAAGTAGTTAATTCAGAGACAAACCCCTTTTGGCTACACAGGTTTTATCCATACAATTTTGTGGAGAAATGCATAAGCCAGACTGCAGTAAGACAGAGCAGTGTGGAAAATTGTTTTCTCAAGCTAGAGACATGAAGAAACAGAATTTAACTGGCATACACACTATTGTGGGTGGTTGTGCTTGGATTTTTACACAGGCATATTAATCTCCAAGTTGCTTAAATGAATTACTTTTGTATGATTTATAAGGAAAAGCTGGAGAGGAACTAGGTGGCTTCAAGACTTGAGTTCCCTGCCTGGAAAACTGATTCCAATCTGTGTAAAACCACTGGGGATAAACTGGGAGCTGAGGTTGCCCACCAGTAAAGCCCCCAGGAGGGCCCTGCTGGGTCTGAAGGTCCTGATGCTGCTGTACCTGCAGGATGGAGGTGAGTGGAAGCTGCACAAAGGAAAACAGATTTTGGGTGAGGTCAGAGGGCTAAATTATTAGCAATGTTTCTGTTTCTGCTTTTAGCAGTTCTGGAAGTTTTCTGTTGTGACTGTTGGTAGATTGGGCTGTTTCCACTCCTGGCCTTTGCCTTGGCAGCAGGATGCAGATACTGTCTGGCCTAAAAGCCCAGGGAATTGTCCTTCTGTGGTATCAGGAGTTGAGAGGAAGATCTTCCTGGCAGCCTGGGAATTTGAATAAGCATTTCTGGAGGGAATTATCTATTATCTATCCTGCTTGGGCTGCTCAGAATTCAGCAGAGATTCAGCAGTTCTGACCTCAGCTCCTGCACGAGGTCTGAGCCCAGGCAGCACAGGGAGCCAGGCAGGCTCTGAAGGTCTCCTGTGCTAAGAAGGAGGAAGGGCAGCCCAGCAGCTCTGCAGGGCTCACACAGCTGATGCTCTGGGGCAGAGGCAGTTTCTGCAGCCTGGGGTGGCTCTTAGCAGTGCAATTCCAGTGCCACATGCACAGGGCTGCCCCATGTGCTGTCAGAATGTAGGAGCAGAGGCAGGAGCAGCCCTGGAGCATTCTCTGGGGGCTGGCACTGGTGCTCTCCCAGGCTTTCAAACCCAAGGCTGTCCAGTGGCAGGGTATAAACTACACCTGCCAAGGAGGGGGAGCTGAATATTCATCAACAAAGTGCTTGAGCTGAACAGCCTGGCAGCCCTGCCCAGGATTCCTGCATGGGCACAGGCAGGTTTGCCTCTGGATGAAGACCTGCACTGTTGTGTGGATAAAATGAGCAGGTTAAAAATGTTTAAACCTACCTATCTGGTTCCTGTTGGGGGAATAGAATGCATTGACCACTGCAGCTCCAATTATCCATCTAAAAATAAATGTTGCACACAGTTAGTCATAATGGTTTTTCCCCCCAGACANAATATATATAATATATGTATGTTATATATACATAATATATATATTATCAGGAATGTATATATGGTTATATAAAGAAATATAATTTCTGTGTTAGGAGAAGGAAGAACCTTGTAACAAGAAGGAAAATCTTTATAAGGAGATTGCATCAGCGAAGAATTAATGCAGAAAAAAGGGTGTATTGATCCCAGCTGTAAAGAATTCCTGATACCAGGAAATACCTGGTGGCTTCTTCATGGGCAGCTTTCATCCTAAGCACACAACATTCAAGGGTAAAAGCATTTTTTACTTTACCTTAGAATTGTTTAATTCCTTGATTATCTCAGCCATGGGCATTCCCAGGTAACCACAGCACGAGTTAAACACCCCCACCATTAAGCCAGGATTTAGGTTGTGTCTGTGACTCTGTCTGGAAACTCACATATCTTGGTCAACTCTCTCCCGAAGCTTTTTCAGGCTCTTTTGGGCTCCAGCTTGCAGGTTTTCCAGGATGTTTTCAAAGTAGTTGTGTTCACTGAAGTTTAACTACACAAACAGGGATTCAAGTACATTGGTCAGCTGAGCAGGAAGAGGAACTCCTCGTCCCACTGAATGTCCTCTAAAGAATGTTTTGGTTGCATGGTTTCACTGAATAGTTGTTTCTTTGCACCAATTTTTTATTCATATATTAATTTTCATGTCCTTGGAAAGGGCAGTTGCACAGGTACAAATATTGCAGTGACAAGAAAGCAAATGCAGCTGCTTATTTTGAGGTATGTAGTGAGATATGCACAAAACACTTACATTGGCATATTCCAGGTCCAGTTTCTCATTCTGATCTTCCAAAATATAATCTGGGTAGCCAATCTGTTCTTTGATTGCCATTGCCTGGAGAAAAAAGAGTTGAATGTTTCTCTTAATTGTGGTTTTTATTGGCATGTTGTTGTTGGGTTGTTTTTACCAAAGTTTAGATACAAAGAATAGTTGAATGTTTGGGGTTTTTTCTTGCCTTTGAAATGGTGCTGATGGTCCTGAGGTCAATTAAAAGTTGGAAATGTTTTTTTGGGAGGAATTGCATTGTATCCAGTTGGCATTTTTATTGATGTGGGCTAACAAAGGATTGAAAGGAAAGGACAATGTAACAGGATAATAATGTCCTCTTTTCCTCTTGTTTGTGGAGAAACTGGAAACGGTGATACTACAAAATTCCAAATATCTCATGTTCATAAGAGGATACTGAAGTTCCTTGTTATCTCTGACCTTCTCACGAGCTTTCTCCTTGGACGCCTCATCCATCCACTGTAACTCATCCAAAGTCTCCACAAACACTTCACGAATCTTCTCTATTAAATCTCGGACCTGAAAGAGATCCAGGGAGACACTCATCATTGACATGCCCTATTCTCAGGCAGAGCTGAGGAGGGATGAACAGCTTCCTGCTGGACGGTGATGTCTCCAAATTCTGTGCACTAAACCACAGTACTGAGCATCTAAAAGAGCATCACAAACGAGTTCTTGCACTGACTGGTGGATAACTCTCCCAGGCAAAAACCAGGGAGCTCAGAGCAGAGGGAATGGGCACTGTGGGCATTGTGGATGTACAGTAATATGAAGGGTAAACTACATACCATCCTCTTGCTCTCACCAGCAAAAGTCTCCCGGACATACATGGCTCCCACCGCGTTCTCCATGTTGTTGTTGACGTAGCTCACGCACTCCCTCCAGCGCGCCTCCTCCAGCGTGGTCCCGTACAGGGCCTGCAGCAGAGCCCAGCATTAACCCTGCCCCTGCAGCTCATTGCCCACATTCACCCAAGGCTTAACCCAAAGCAAACACAAGCTGGGACTGGGCTTGTCTGAGGATTCCATGATTGTGGTCAGAAAGACATCTAGCGAGTTAGCTTGAAGAAGTATTTCTCACAAGTTTGAGTTTTGCCCAATTCTCAAGGTGATAAGGAAAAAGTTCCCAAAGTAATAACATGATCAAAACCAAGTTAGAATCCGTAAAAAACAAGTTAAAAAAACAAAAAAAATTCACAACAAAAACAAACACCTGGTATTTTTCCGTGGGACACATCCTGGGAAATGTTTTCCTGGATGTTTGTCCCAGTGAACCAATAAACTACAGTTCTGTTCCATGCATTGGAACATGCTTTAAATACAAACTCTCAATTCAATAAAATCAATTTCTTTTCCCAAAAAAAGTCCTTGTACTTTACTGTTCCTTTTGTCTTTTTCTCCTTTTATTTAAATCCAATACAACATCGTGATATAATCACAGAATCTAGAATAGTTTGGGCTGGGAGGGAGCTTAAAGCTCATCTCTTTCCAAGCCCCTGACAGGGTTATTGTGTTGTTGGATTTGGTGGCAGTTGTGCTCTCCTCTTTATGGAGAGAGGAAATACCTTCCTGTAGCTGGCCCGAGCGTCCTTGAAGCGCCGGCTCAAGCTGCTGACCCGGTCGATCACCAGCCGCCAGATGAGGTAGTTCTGGATGGTGCTGTGTGGGAAAGCAAAGCTGAGCTTAATCCCCTGTAAAAACCAGCACTGGTGCAGGCAGTCAGAGGGGAACCTCAATTTTGGATGCAGACAAGGGAGGAAATAATTGCTGCCACTCCTGGGTTTCGCAGCATCTCATTTAACTGCAGAGTCATCCAGCCTGAGGACTGGGCTGTCATGTCTGTTCTGGGATTAATTTCTTTTTTTTCTTCCTTCTAGAATATAACAAGAGCTAAGCCTGTAATGTACTTTTTACTTCCTGTTTAACCTTTTCTAAACAAGCAGCAAGTGAGACATCTTG
This sequence comes from Toxostoma redivivum, assembly GCA_013397375.1. Taxonomy (NCBI): domain Eukaryota; kingdom Metazoa; phylum Chordata; class Aves; order Passeriformes; family Mimidae; genus Toxostoma; species Toxostoma redivivum. The sequence continues at coordinate 473,845 of VXBI01008022.1, read as the reverse complement.
TACTGCAGTATTTGGACTTTGAAACCTCCAGAGGCATTTCCTGTATTTTATGGGGGTGTAATTTTTCCTCAGAAGCTCAGAACTAGCAAGGATATCCCATAATTGACATTTCAGCAATCTTCTTTGACTTTTGTCCTACCTATGCTGCAGTTTCTTTACCTGGCTGAGTACTTGGAGATAATTGCTTTCAGCTCTTGCAGATATGGCATTCCATACACAACCACCTCTTCCTCTGGGTCCACCTGGACACTTACTGAAGACATGACACGTTGGATGAAGAAGGTCCAGTTAAATTCCTAGGCAGACAGAGAGACATTACAGTGTTGGATGATTAAATGCCTCAGTAACTGGACTTTTGACAGTCTTACGACCTTGAATGCAGCTGTTCAGTAGGACAAAGCTTTTAAAGAGATTCTGAAGACAGAATTAGGAATGGGAATGATTTTATACCTCTCTGTTGAAGCACTGATAAATTCATAAAGCCATTTCCAACTGGCATGGAATTAAGAGACCTGAAGTATGAGACTGCTCATGAAACACTTACATTGAATGCAAACTTTTCCTGCAGCTCTGCTAAGGTCATTTTGTTGTACAACAAGGTCACATCATGCCTTTCCTCTGCTGGGGTCGTGGCCTGAAGACATTCACAAGGTTATTACTGGAATCAACTGACAGAAATATCAATGGCTGAAATCACATGCAGGTGCACACATACACACTCCAAAAATATTCAGATTAATCAGTCAGTGCTGCTTCCAAAAATTCAGTACAGGAACCTGGGTCTCCCCTATTCAATGAGGTTTCAGGGATATGTTGAGCCAAGTGGTTCTTTCTGTCCTCTTTAGGATGGAAGCCTCCTCTGGGGGATTTTTAGGGTGCTGTAGGTTATTAAGGATGCAAGGGAGCCTGCCCTGGTGTTATGCCATGTGCATGATTAGCAGAAGGTAAATTATCCTGCTTTAGAAGAGTTCCAAATAGAAATAAGACTGGTACTGAAACAGCACAGCAGCAGTGTAAACAGCAGGCAGAATTAGAGACACAGAGGCTCTGATTTTTGGGCTGTCTCATGGCACAAAAACTCTTCTTCCTCCACTTTTTCTGTGCTGTGGGTTTTCTGCTGCATTGAGAATTGCAGCACAAACCAGCAAGTAACTTGTCCCCCTTACCCCCCACAGCTTCCTGAGGAGTTCTTGATCTCTCTACTCACATTTGCAATCTCTGTTTCAAACTCCATGACCTTTGTCATTTCCTCTTGGACAAAGGAATCATCTTTGGACACGTTCTTGTCCTCCCGGATCATTTTGGCGATGGTGATCATGAACTGCAGATAAGCTTCTCTCACCTGCACTCAGACACAGAACATGTAGGAAAGGTTTGCTGTCCATCATTTCATAGAATCCCAGAATGGTTGGGGTTGGAAGGACCTTAAACCCCATCCAGTGCCACCCCCTGCCATGGCAGGGACACCTTCCACTGTCCCAGGTCGCTCCAAGCCCCATCCAGCCTGGCCTTGGACACTTCCAGGGATCCAGGGGCAGCCACGACTTCTCTGGGCACCCTGTGCCAGCCCTGCCCACCCTCTCAGGGAAGAATTTCTTCCAAATATCCCCTCTAACCCTGCCCTCTGTCAGTTTGAACCCATTTCCCCTTGTACTGCCATTCCAGGCCCTTGTAAACAGCCTCTCTTCACTGTTTCTATAGTTCACCTTCACATTTATCATTCAGCAAAGCATTCTCTTTGTCATGAATACCTTACAGGGCACTTGCCAGCCTCAAAACTCACTTTCTGCTTCTCTGAGCCATCCAGCCCTGGCATTCTGAGTTAGAATTACTGCTTGGGCAAAGAGAAGGCACTGTGCTTTGAGTTACACTATGGGAACAGTGATCCAAAATTCCAGGGTGAACAGGGAAGGTTTGAGTTCTCTGAAAATAATACCATAAATCTTCTCAGGTCTGGTTTTAGTGTCTGAAAGAAAAGCTCTGTTTTCAGACAGTTCCCAGTGACACCTTTGCTTTATTCCTAATGGGAGGCTCTGACTGATTTATGCCTCAGAGCAGGCCTTGAAAAGACATTTGACTGCTGAGGGAGTGCTGGTCCCTGATACAGGAAAACTTGATGCTACCTGTTCTTCTCACATACTTTTCTTCCTCTGTAGACCCTGGAAGCCAGATAAACACAGTGACTGTGGTGAAATTGAGTCTGGGCACTTACAGATGATGATTTGTGGTTTTAGGCTGAATGCTGAGCCTTAATCAGGCCAGACTCCCCCAGGCCTCAGAAGGAGTTTTGCCAAAAGATGCTGGACTAAGCACAGGGGGAGTTTGGGTCATCAGAGTTGGGCTCATTGTCTGGGGGCAGCGAGCTGGTAAATACAAATAAAAAGGGGTTGTGTCTCCTCCTTGGTCATTAGGATTAAAAGCACAGCTTCAGCCCCCCTGCTTTGTGCCTTCAAATTAAAGCTGTATTGAGCAAAACTGGTTTTCTTTCGCTAATTTAGGATTGTCTCTGCACTGTACCTGATTTCCTACCTCCTCCAAGTCAATCTATGTGTGACCTTCATGCCCCAATGCATAAATATCCCTCTTTTCTGCTGTGAGTGCTGCTGTGGAGGTGACACTTGCAGGGGAGATTCCTGGGTCAGCAGCTCTCCACATTTCTCAGTTTCCAGGAGATTGTTTTGTCCCAGGAGCTGGCAGCTCCTAAAGGTGTCCAGAAGGTGTGGGGACAATCCACTTTAAACTTCCCAGGGCTATATTTTAGAGATTCTATATAAAGTGTAGTCAAATACACTGAAGTGAGAAGAAAACTCTTCCCACTGATGTTTTCATCTGCCTTTACAACCACGAGACAAAAGAGTCTCAAATGCTGATTGTCATCCCTCTGTATTCCCTTCCATTCTTGTTAGGAAAATTGGTTTGATGTTGGGCTGCAAATACCCTTTGTTAGCATGGCATAATTGAGGAAAATAAAATGTACTAAAGCAGTATTTTCATCTTGGAAACAGACAAATTATCTGGCTCTGTTTGCAACAGCTCTGTGTGTATTTACAGAAACAGTGTTTTTGCAGAATCAGTGTTTTTGCCCTGAGCATTGGCAGAGGAAAGCAGCTAGAAAATAATCTCTCACAATTTCATGTAATTTTGGGGGCAGGGGAGAGTAAGTGGCAGCAGATTCTTACTTGCTGAGCATCAGGGATTCAGAGGAAGATACAAGCAAATCCCCTGCACTGAAAATGTGAAGCTGTCCTTCAAAATGAGAGACTGTCTAAGCTATAAAACATGATTTTATTTTCCCATAATCTTCTTCATGAGTTGGCCAGTTCTGAGGAGGCTTGATATTTATACAGTTGTTCAGTCCTTTTGTAAACTTTACAAAATGTTGGTTTGATTAGGCAAAAATGTAGCAATGAATGTCACAGTCTAATTCTGATTGTTGCATAGCATGAATATTCATGTTTTGGGGTTTTCCAAAGCACAAGGATAAGGAATAAATTTGTTTTAGTGGCACAGAGTAAATCAATGCAAGGAATACTTACTCTTTGGTAGTTGCCTCCATTAAAGTAGTAGTCCCTGGATGGCATTCCCAAACTTGGCTGGTCAATCTGAAGGAAAATGCATTTCTGTGGTTAGTGGTGAGCAGGAACTGGGGCTGTCCCAAGGAATCCTTGAAAGGCAGCAGGAAATGCTGTGTGTGTCCCATTGCTGCCAAACACCCAGAGAATTTGGGCTCTCCTGGATCTGGGGTGAGGTGGAAGGTACAGCTCTTAACTCAGGGTTTCCAGGTAAGGACAGGGTGGATCTTAGTGTGGGTTATAAAGCAAAATCTTTCAGTAATCATGGAGATCCAAGAACAAATGTAAGTAACTTTTCTCTGTTGCTTGACCTTAGGGCTGGACTTCTTGCACAACCATTCATGAACAAACTCTGAAATACTCTTTATGTATTTTAAACCCGGGGTTTCATACTATATATTAAACCTCATCATCATTTTCGTAAGTCACAAGAGTTTGCAGTCCTTAAATGCTGTAAATCAACAAAATTCCATTGATTCTTATTTCTTTTGCTGAAACAAAAATTATGCTGCCATAAAACATTTCCCAATATGTCTTTGAGACAGATCTGACACTCGGGGTACAGAACTGTTGCCTACATTTTACCACTATTTTTCTATGGGAAGGTCATCTGTTTGCACTGTAAATAATTATCCATTATGATTGTGGCATATAAATAATTCCCTGTCATTTTTTTCTTACATAAATGATGTGTCTGCTGGAATCCCGGTCATCATTCCACACGAACATGTCAATGAGGACACGTTTGTTAAACCTGGAGTTCATTATGGAAAGGTTTTCCTCCATGCTCCAGCTTGGCTCTGGGAGATAAAAGGGAAAATAATTTGTCAATCTGTGGCAGACTGATTGAAGTTGCACAGTTCACAAGCTGGCTGCTGGAATTCTGGAGATCTCTTTAAATGGATCAATGAGTGTTAAATGTGTGATACCCTGACTTCTGTTTGGCAAGAGAAACTGAAAATGGAGGATTTGGTTTGGTGACAGTGGCCTCCCTGAGTCAGTAAATAATTCTGAGTGAAGCCTTCCAGCCCCAGCATTACCTTTGGTCTTACTCCAGTCTGCAGAAGCCACTGGCCAGTCTCCAACCATCCTCAAGGCCTCCAGCAGAGGCAGGGAATCTCGTTGCTCTATAAGACCTGAGGGAGGAAAGACAAATTCTGCATTGTTTTCATACAAAAATAAAATTAAGAAAAATAGATAATGGGCCCAACAGCTTAAATTTGCAACTGAATGTGGCATAGCAAAAAAATAAGAGATATCATGAAACCATTCTGTTAGTCTCCAAAAAAGGAATGAAAATACTTCTGTGGCTCCAGGGCTGATTTGGACTGGATTGGTTTGGGAAAGATGAGCTGGGAAAGGTTTGTGCCTCCTGAAGGGAAGGCTTTGCATCCACACCAGGGTGGGTAACCAACATCCATCCTTTCCACATCCCAAATGAGTATATTGAAGTTTCATGAAATACCAAGGCATTTTCATCCATCTGAAGACGAATTTTCCAGGCACAGCCACATGGATTAGACAGATATTGACTGGATTTTACTTAGCAGGACTTTGGCTTTTCTGTAAACTGGTTTTGAACAGGGGAATCGATGGAACAAGAAGACACTCACTCTCATTCATGCAGGACTTGTAAAGGATTTTAGCTTTCTGAAATGCTTCTCTGTCCCCTTGATCTGAAGTCTCCAGCACACCTGGGGAAGAAACCATTGCCATGAGGTTTTTGCCCTGGAGAGCTTTGATAATTTTACAGAAATCCCTGAGGATTCAGGGCTGTGAGAAGCACTTGTAGGCTGCAATTACTGTCAAACTAGAGAGCTCTTCATGCTATTAATGAAAAAAGTGTCAGGAGGAAGGACCTGCAAACAGCTTGTCCTGCTCCTTTTGGAGTTAGTGCCCAATCACCTCTGGCTGATTTTTAGTGGGAACAGGATGTTCCCATAAAATGGGTGTAGTAAGAGATGTAGAGATTAAAGGCCAGGAGAGAAAAAAATCCCAATCAACACTTCTCTGCCAGTTTATTTCTCTGTGTGATGTGCAGTCAATAAACTCTGAAATGAGCAGAGGGGCCTGGGGATGGAGCAGCCTCAGCCCTACCTTTGAGGATGATCTCCAGCTCGTCTCTGAGGATGTCAAAGATGCTGTATCTGGAGCTGGTCTCTGGGATCACGTGCCGGCTCAGCCAGCCCCCACAGGCGTACTGGTAGAAATCCTTGCACGGGTCAGCTGTGGGGTCCATGTTCTGGATTATTCTGGCAGCTGGGCAGCAAAATTGGAGAGGTGAATTCTACAGACTGCCCAGGAATCTCTGGGACTACTGAAGACTCTCAAGGAGCTGCTTGGTAAGGCTCACTCCCACATGTCATGACTTGAGGAATCCTGTTTTTCTGCTTGAAAATGGATCTGAATGGCAGAAGAGTTGTCCCAGAGCACAGAGCCTCGCAGGGAACAGTGCCCAGTGCTCCCCTGGGCTCCAGTTTAGGCACTGCCTAAGAAACCAGTGCTTCCAGGGAGCTACTGGGAACATTTGTGCTGGAGTCTCACCTCTCTTGAGGTGTAGATACCAAAAATAAGAAAGTAAATACCCCATGAGAGAGAAAATTCAGTCCAAAGGGAATTTTATTATGCTTATAGATACAGATTGTGTTGGTCAGTCCATGGCCTTGTGGCTCAGAGCCAGAGTTCTTGGCCACACTAGCAATTTTCCTGTGCTACTTATGAATGATATTCCTTACCCAAGGGGAAACCTCATTACTTTTCACTTACTGCAGCCTTAAACCCTGAATTATCTCTTACTCAGTTTCAGTTTCAGCACATAAAGCCTCCCCTCTGCAGCACTAATTGACAATAACCCCGTTACCTGCTGTCACACACCCAGGAGTGGTACAGATGTTGCCCGAGTTGGTGCCATAGTGGGAGCCTGCAGGGAGAGGAGAGGAAAGCAGATGGAATTACTTGTTTTGGGAAGAAATTGCTCCCAAAGTCACTCACCAGAGCCCAATCTCAGTGACAGATCTGCTTGTTTTGTGAGCAGGCGAGTGAATGTTGGTGTCAGTCAAAGACATCAGATGACAACTGTGAAGAAATCTGGGGATTTTTTGAGGAAAATTTATTGGCAGCAGCATTACAACAGTCTTGACAGTGAGTTTTATCTCTCCTGGAAGGAGAAGAAGACATCTTTTCTACCTGCTAACTGCCTCCACAGTCTGAAAGTATGGGATCCTTTTTTAGACAATCTGTTAAGATGCTCTGAGCATCTTCAAAGTCACTGAGACTGAGAGGTTTAAACGGGGGCAAAAAGCCCAGAGCTGGTTACTGCTGCCACACTGCTTTGAGTCACCAGGATCATATTTAGGAAAAGAAATTACTTCTATTTTTCCAGGTATTTGTGTCTTGTGAGGGGCAGCCTGTCACAGACTTGTTTGGCCACAGTTTCCTGTAGCCTTTAAGGGTGGTCCTTGCTGCTCATCTGAGAGATTGTCCCTAACCTGGAATTTTCAGGGCTGGTGGAATAGTGTAGGAGTAAGGAGACTGTGGACCTGTTCAAATTTGTTCTTCCTTGAGTTAAGCATGGACAAGGCCACTGAAGTCCTGCTCTTGGCCATTCATTTTCTATTTTTGAGCACTTAGTCTTGGTTTATGAGGTTCTCCCAGTGCACAAGAGCCCCAAAAAGCCAGAGCACACATTATTTTTGATGCTGAGTATTTAAATGAATGTTCTTGTGATACTGGGCAGGTGTCAGGTCCCTCCCATGTGCTGTTCCCTGCAGAGCTGCAGTGGGAGGGATCTGAGCCCCCAGCCTGATATTGGCCCTGGGAGAAGGAAATTCATTTTGCTGGTTTAATTTCCCATTTGAGAAACTGGATGTCTTGGTTTACTACCCACTTATATCAAATAAGTGATGCCTATTATATCAAATAGGCAACTATGTGCTTCCACTCTGAAAAACAAAATCTCGGTACTTTCCAGCAGATTTAGCCATTTTTAAGCTTTATTTTTTATCCTTGTTTGCAGAAAAGAGTTACTAGAAAAAAATGCTTTCAATGCAAGTAAGTGCTTTACATGAGAGCAAACAAGATTACAGTAATTCTGAGAGAAATAAAACAGTGGGGGAGAAAAGAGGGCTTTGAAGTTCATCAGTAGAAGCAACATAAAAAGCCCCCACTGTGCTGGGGAATGTTCAGGGTTCAGCTGAGCGTGGTGTGCTGGGTGGGAGCACATCTGCATGAGAAAAACTGTCCTGCCCTGGCTGGTGTCTGGCAACCTGATCAGGGGAGGAGCAAAATATGTGGAACAATGGGAAGATTCACAGAAATAGTAATTTTTTTTTAAATGTTTGTTTCAGCATTTGTTGGGATTTTTTTGTGTGCTGGATGAAGCTAAGCCCAAATTTTGAAGTTTATTAAACTCTCTCATAATTAAACAATTGGCAAAATCAAACCTAAAAGCCCAGGATATCTCCAAGGGGAAAAATAAAATACTTGGGGGAAAATAAATGAGTAGTTCAAGGGCAAAAGGAAAGGAGCAAGAGCAAAGAGCAATGTGAGGAATAATTGTACTATAAGAATTTTGTGTGTCTCTCATTGTTTCCCAGGGACCAGGCAGGACTGAAATGAATCCTTTTTTCTTTCATTTATTTATTTAATTTACTTTAAAATCAAAGCTTCTCTCTTTATTATAACCTGACAATGTCTGACTTCAATTTCTGGAACCAACTGCTTTGAGTGAGGCCTGAACTCCCTCCCTTGCCCAGGCCCTCGTGACTGATGCTGTAACTGAGCAGGATGGGCAGGGCAGCCAGAGCTGCTTTGGAATTCGAGGGCACTCTCAGGGCTCTGAAACTCTGCCCCAAAATCAGATCATGGGAAATGGCTGGGGAAGGGATCTCAGTTTACCTTGAAAAGTGTCTCCTTTGTTTCTCAACCAATTCTGTTCTTTTATTCCTCAGTACCTTTCTGCCACAGGCTCTGGGTATGACCAACTCTGCCCTCTTTGGCTTTATAATCTCAGATCTTTACTCACTCAACTGGAACTTTGTCACCTGCACCTTCCAAAAACTAGAAATGAACTTCAAATGCACCTTCTGAATTCTCAACAACCCTGCCTTTTGTTTTCTTGATTACTTTTCTAGAACAACAGCCCAAGTTTTCAGTAGAAACACAGGTATTTATCTATTTATTTTCCTCCCTGGTTAAGCATTGCTGAAAGGTTGAGTTACAGTGATAGAGGCTCCTGCTTTGACATCCATTTCAGTCTGGTGCAGCAGCAGCTATCAGAGAATTGATCAGGGAAGAGAAGCTTTAATGGAGATAAATGGAATGACCTGAGCTGTGGGACTGCTCCAAATGGAAGAAAATGAGGGAAATTAAGCACTCCAGATGCTGCTTCAGAGGTGAGCTGCTCACCTGAGAGATGGCAGAGCTGGGACATGCTTCAGACCCCCTGAGGTTACTGTAGAGAATTTTACTGTCTTAATTTGGCCTCACAAGGAGCCACTGAGCCCTGGCACGTTTCCTGGCCAGCACAGGAGCCAGGAAGGACCTGAGGGGCTCTGGATGGCTGCAGCTCCCTCAGCAGCTCACCTTGGGAAGGATGGTGCTTTTCAAACCCAAGATGCCTTTCAGAGCTTTATTGCAGCTCCTTTTTTAGAGAACAAAAGCCAAGCCAAGCCTTCTGCAGGGCTCTGGAGGACACAGCTTGTGTTTAGTGTCTCCCCACGGCGTGTTTGGAGCAGCACAGATGGCTGGGGACGGCACACATGGAGACAATTAGAGCCACAGTTGTCACCAGGCACTCATGTGGGAGCTTTTACCTCTCAGCACCTTCCCTTTTCTCAGATCTCCTCTGCAGAAGTGCTGCTGGCACTGCAAGCTGCCCTTGTGGCTGCTAAAACAGAAATTTGCTCACAACAAACAACGGAATTGCCAAATTCAAGTTTTCTTTGTCTGCCTGTGCCAGGTATCACATTGTCAGAGGGAATGCAGAACACAAGTGTTTGGTTTTATTCCACCTTTCCTAGGATTTCTTACCTACAATCATGGCTGAGCCATGTGAGAATCAGTAAACTGGGTGTTTATTTGCCCGTTTTGCTGCCCTGCATGGCCTGTCACTCCCCATTACTGCTCTGCATTCATGTAGCTCCATCTGACTATGACTGAGGAGAGTCTTGCCACCCAAATGTCATCATGACTTGTGTGTTAGCTGCCACTTCTTGAAATCCTGCATCTTCCCTGAATAGCTGGCTCGTTAATGAAGGTTCCTGACGTCAAAGGACATTTGGGCACCAGTGAAGGAGAGGAGCCAGAGCTCAGCCACAGCCTTGCCTCAGTTTTTAGTTTAGATACCACTCCTGCTCAGCAGGCTCGTGTAAATCTGTTATTTAAGTGCACAGCAGTCACATTCAGCATAGGAAATGCAGGAGAAAAATGTGGGTTTTTTTAAAATTCACCCCCAAAACAAAGTGCTGCTTGGTTTGTGTTTCTGTTTGTTTGGAGCCTGCCTAAGAAGAGAGCAGAGGGCTGTGACCTCGGACTTCCTAACAGCCAGCAGTGACAATATTGGGGATGCAGACACAAAAATATCAGTGAATCTTCCTCCTGAGAAGGCAACTTTGGAGCCAGAAAGTCAATGAAATAATCAGAATTAGAAGGAGCAGCAATTAGGTGAGGCTGGAAGTTGTTTGGAACTGGGCTGCTGGAGGAGCTGCTGAGTGATTTGATGTTACAAATACAGAGATTTGTGATTTGATGTTACAGCTACAGAGATGTTCCTCAGGCTGTGACCTTTGCAGCAAGGGGTGAGGTTTGGAGTTCAGTAAATCCTGAGAGGGAGTGTGAAAAGGCTGCTGAGATGGGGGAGTGGGTGTGAGGGAAGGACTGAGAGCATGCAGTGCTCAGATCCAAACCCAGTCCTGCTTCCCTTGCTAGCATCACCCAAATATTGCTTTATTCTTCCTATGTTTTCTTTCAGCTTATTTAGATGAGGGAGACTTTTAGATCTGAAAACTTCTTTGGATGTCAAAAATCCCTAAATTTTGTCCAGAACTCTGTAACTGCACTGCTGTGAGAGCTTGACTGTTTTTGTTGGCTGGGAATAGAGATAAATATCCCAGTCAGCATTAACAGAACTCCAGGAATTATTGCTGTGCCCACAGGCCTATTTCATGCACCATAGTGCTCTTCTACAAGATGTATACAAGCAGAAAAATATTCTCCCTGAACCACAAAGTCTAAACATGCCTTTAGAAATTACAAAAAAAAAAAAAGTGAATGCAAAGCAGGACAAGCAATGCTTTAATTTTCTAATTTAATTCCTAATTACAAGCTAAACAAAATTATTTTTAGAAGCTTGTTTAGTACCATTCTGTTCAAGGATGTATCAAGGTGAAGTGAAAAATCTGAATCTGCTTTTAATGAACAATCTAGTGTCCCATACATATCCCAAAATCAACATTTCAGTGAAATCAGCAATAACAGAATCCCAGGATATCATTGTTAGTTGTATCACATGAATGGTGCTCAGCCAAATTGCTTTTTTCCTGTTGTTCTGTGGGATTTATGTGGCACAGTTTTGAGCTTTTCCCTTGGGGAACCTGAGACTTGAAGCTTTTTGCTGAGCATTGGGAATGGGCTGAAGTGTGACAGCAAAACAGAACTCAGGGGGACTTTGGGACAAAACTTTTCAAGACCAAAAAAAGATATTTCTGCTGCAGGAAACACCTGAAGTGCTCTTATTGTCTCAGCTCTTGACCCAGGCAGTGCATGTTGACACTGCTCTGTGAGGATGAAACTCCTGCTGCTCATTTTCCACCTGGAATCTTATTTCCCACCTGGAATTACCTAAGGCTCGTGGCTGCTCCAGCTGTGAGGAGCTGTCAGATGGGGACAGAGGCTCAAAGTGGCTCCAGGGCAGAGCTGAGCACAGCTGGTGCGGTGTGAGGAGCACAGGGCAGGCACAGCATCAGCCCTGCACTCAGGGCTCAGCCTGGAGAACACTTCCAGGGAAAGTTTAACTGCAGATGTGAGCCTGTGAAAATATTCATGTTTTAGACCTGTTTTCTCATGTAGTGAGCACAGACTCTGCCTCTGGATTTGGATGGGACCAACACTTGGGCAAATATTATCAATACCTGAATTCTGGATAGTTTGAACCCAGCAAGTGATGTAGGGCAGATTTCTCAAATCCTTTATGCATGCAGGCAGCAAAACCCTGCCTAGCTCAATGTTTGATACAGAAACTCCTCCAGGACTGGTTCTGGGGAATTTCTTTCCTCTCATCTCCTGAGTTAATTGAATAAACTTTCTGATGAACTTTATGAATACCAAATACTCAGATTTTGCCTGATGTTCAACTGCTGGTGGCAAAAGGAGTGAACAATAACAAGGCTTTTTAAAAATGAATTATTGCTCAGGATTGTGCAGTGTTTCACTCACAAGTGCTGAAAATGCAGCTCCCTGCAGCAGGGGAGGCAGAGAGTGTAAGGAGACAGCAAAGCCTTGCTCCAGTTTTGCTGTTCCCACTTTAATTTTGTTCTCCAGTGTTTCAACAAAGCTCCCAGTCCAAGAGATTTTAATGGAAGTGACAAACATGAGGCAGAGCTGCTCCCGAGCTTTTGATGCTTCACAGGGTTTTAAAGTGGGACTTTGCACTTGCTGTGCCAGTGGGAAAACTTTGATTTTACCAAGTGTGCTCTGCAGTTAAAATATTTAGGCAAAATACTTCAAAATAACATGGCTCAATGTCAGGTTTCTGGCAAGATATTTGCATTCAAGTCACTGAAGCAAATCACACTGAGAGATCCAACTGCCTGATGGAATATTTAAAAATTCTCCTTTTCCTCAGCAGCAAGTGTTTTTTCCCCCTTTTTTT